>JAOYMU010000002.1:15714675-15727035 GCA_025802295.1 Psammodynastes pulverulentus
CCCCCCAATTAAAAAAGTAGTAACATTTAACAAAGCCTTCAGTTATTGTCATAATTTAGAAATAAATTGTGGGGAAGAATCTTTTTGCATCAAGCTGTATTTTGCGATGTTCAGTGGAAATATCTGGCAGGAATGACTCCCTAGGAGAGTATTACTATGAACTATATGTCCAAAAGAATTAAGAAAGCTGCTTGTCCTTAGGAGAGTTTTTATTTTGAATGAAAACAACAACACTGCAGTGGAAGGACTGATTCTTCACATAACACTGGTTCGTTGTTTACTTAAAAATGTTTTCAAACCTAATTTTCCTTAACTTTCTTCTTAGACAATTATTTTATCTTTCAAAAATATAGTCATTGCTGTCAACACGTAGTCTTCAGAAATTTTCTGAAATACTCCATTTATGTGTTACTATAGTCCAAAAGACAAAAGTCATTCATATTTGTGTTAACATGAGATATAACTTAGAAGTATTCCAAGTCCTATATCTCTGTAAAAAAGGAAAGATATTGAAGAGGTCATGAAGTTCAATTACTAATATCTTGGGTAGCTTTATTCTCTGACTCTTGGGCTGTATATTTCAATTCTTTCTTGCTCCTATGAGGCAACATGAAGATTCACATAGACTCAAGAAACCAATATTCACTGGAAAAAACACAAACCTCATTCAAAATGGGTTTAAGTCTTCACGCTGCCTGATAGGCTCATTTAGATCTTAGCTTAGTCTATTGACCCTGGCCAAATCTCTAGAGATGGCTCAAGAAAAAAAGGAAATGATACAATATGAATTGCTGAAATAGAATGTTCCTATTGTGATGCTTTAATTTTGAGGAAAACAAGATAGATTCAGCCTGCATTTTTTTTTTTAAATTAGAAAAAGCAGAAAAAAGTATAGACCAGGGGTGTCAAACTCGCAGTATCACAAGATGTATCGGGACTTTTTTCCCCTTTGCTAAACTGGGCAGAGGCGGGGCCAGCACGTGAAGCATCCAGCCCGCAGGCCATGAGTTTGTCACCCCTGGTATAGACATTCCTACATGTACTTTTGCTATCTATTCATTTGATTTGTTTTTAAAAAGCAGTTTTATTTGTTTTATTCTTTTGCACACTTAAAGAAATTCAGTTGGTGCTCTTTTTATCTAAAAATCCTCTAAAAAGCCAAAAGAAAGCAAGAAAAAGTTGTGCCTGTTTATTGCACTTTTGCTCTTTTACTAGCTATCATAACATAACTAATTTTTGCAGACAGTGATCTCTATATGAAATATTTAAGTACAGGTAGTCTTCAACTTACAGCCACAACTGAGCCCAAAATGTCTGTGGCTGAGACAGTTTGTAAGTAAGTTTTGCCCCATCTTACGATCTTTCCTGCCTCAGTTGTTAAGTGAAACACTGCAGTTATTAAGTGAATAATATGGTTGTAAAGTGAACCTGGATCCTTCATGGAAGGTTGCAAAAGGTGATTTCTTGACCCCAAGGCACTGCGACCATCATAAACATGAATCAGTTGCCCATCTGAAGGTTGACTATGGGGATGCTCCAATGATACGTGTGGAAAACGGTTGTCACTTTTTTCATTGCTATTGTAACTTCAAACAGTCACTAAATGAAAGTCTAGGATTTCCCGTAAAAGATTATGAATGTTCAGAGCTGAAATCGTGTTATATTTATGTGTGTTTCTTTGTGTGCTTTCAGATGCACAGTACATTACCTGTAGGATGCAGAACTGCTCTGAAGCTGTAAGAAGCAAGCCTTTCCCTGGATACATTGATTCCGACTCTCTCATTGTCCAAGATGATTATGTATTTGTTCAGGTCTGAAACAGTTTTTTTCCCCTTCTATTGATTACAAATCATTTTTCCCATTATTTTTCAATGTTAAACTCCCTTATTAACAGATGCAACAAAATAGCTTGAGTACAAGCTATTTCAGGGCATCACCAAAGTTATTATTCCCATTGGGATGCTAATTGTTTCTTTCTGCCTTTGGTTCAAGTACGTTGTTAACATAAGGGTAATGAGGGGTGAGGTCTAACTTATGTTCAAGGTGTATGGAAATAATCTCTCTTGTCACTCAGCTCTCCACATTGTCTATTCCAAAAATGTTCTCACATTTCAACAGGTTTTTAAGTTTGCATGCCAGAGTTCCAATATCACCATTACAACAGACCAATCAAGGTTTTCTTTTTTATTAGTTTGAAATGGAGTGAGATAGAGTCTCTTTTTAGAGATAGAAAGGATACGGAAAGGGATTGCTTGAGAGAAGTCTAATCAGGCATGATTGTCATGCGAGGGGTCCTATTATTGTGAAAAAAGAAGTAAATGAGATATATTCAGCTGAGCTATGTTCCAGGTGGAAGCCAGGGAATATATCTGAATAGTTTTAAGTTTCATTATCTTCCTGCTGCTATCCCCATCATAACAAGAAGGATGAAATAAAGTGCTGGCAAAGTGGAGATGAGCTATAAATTATCTGTCTTTCAAGTATTTCTTGAGACTGAGGTTCCTGGTTTATATAAGCATATACATTTTGAAGCTGGATTGTCCATAACCAGGAGTTTTTAAGTGGGCTTAAGGTAGAAAATCTTGAACGTGTTACCAAATGCTGTCAGCTGTACCACTCTAGCCTCTAAAGTTCTCTGAGTATCATCATTTCCTTCCAAATAGAATGTATATCAACTCTTCTGAGGTTTAGAACAATGCATTGCCTCATTTCTTTTCTTTGTAGAAAAAAGTGTGGTAAATTCTCCTACCATGGAAAATATGGAGAAAACTCTTTATTTGTTATTTCATTCATTGTTTCACACATCCATGATTAATAATGGACCGGGACTTAGTGTACACTTAACAGGTTTTACATATTCATAGTTTTGACTGCTAATTTTTTTGTTTACCCATGTGTAAAAGAGAGACATGCTTTTGAACATGAGTAGTGTATATTTTTAAGGGCTAAGATTAGGTCACCTACTTGTGTATTTGTTCCCACTTATCATTCATTATACCAGGAGGCTGCATGTGGTTTTTTCATTCTTCTCCTGTAGAAGCATCCTGATCAAATGGTGATAATTATTTTTCTCATGCAGTGTGTCTCCTTTGCTTACACAGTTCTTTCACAACCTTAGTATAAGGGCCTGTTGATTGTATACTACTGCTGCTCTCAACTGCTCGTGTCCTACTCCAATTGCTATGAATATTCTGTTGGCAATACTGGCACCTAGCAACGTGATTGAGAAATGCCCCCAATGAGATTACGAAAGAACTGCAGGAGAAGGTGGCATGAGTAATGTGAAGCAGACAAAGTGATCTTGTACATCACCAGTTGAAGAAATCATTCTGGGGAAGAAAATCAATTACCATGAGGAAGCCATGTGGAACCTCACAGCTGGACAAACCCAGAAAGATTAAGCAAAGAAAAAGAGACATGAATAGCAGTACAGTTGATTGCTTTGCAAGAAAGAAGGAAGACATAAATCACTAGAGGTTCTGAAACCTAAAACCTGATTACATTGTATAAAGGAAAATCCGTAAGTGAAGACAAGCTGTTACAACCTCTACATGGTACAAAGTTAAATTCTGCCAATTTGAACACATATTGGCTATTTATCTCAGTTTTGGGTAAAAGTCCCCAAATTTGTCAGAACTGTAAACCAAAATGTACAGGTCACTGCAAATGATCTGTTGAAAATGCTAACTCACACTGGAATAGATTCACAATATAATGTTACTTATGCAACAATAATAGGCATGGACAGATTCTCAGAAGATCTTTTCTCCTCAATCCAAAATTATCATCTAAAATATGCAAACAAAAACATGCTAATAAGCCTGAAATGTTTTTGGAAGAAAGTGCTTTGGACTGTTCAAACAAAAATTCACATATTTGGTTATAAACACATAGATAAATTTTGGGGGGAAAGGTGAAAAAGATGTTGGAACCATTAAGCATATGATGGGCTGCATTATTATTTGAAATTGTGTGATAGTAGTAACATAGGAAATAATATATGTGAAAGGAATAATTAATTCAACTATATGTTTTCATATCGTAGAGCTAATGTTTCACAGTTAATGAAGAAATTGAAAAGGTTGGGCATTTCAGTAAGACAGCAAAATCAGCTATAAGGTATTTATAGGTAACAAAAACAAAGATTTTGGTATGCCCTTCAGAGCCTCCCTCAGTATATCTGAAGTTGGGAAAATCTCAAAAGTGCAATATGTGCAAGGAGGTATAGAATATTTCTTAACTAAGAGAGTGTAGTGTATCTTGGTTTGGTGTAGTGGTTAAGGCAATAGGCTAGGAATCAGGAGACTGTGAGCTCTAGTATTGCTTTAGGCACAAAACCAACTGGGTGACCCTGGGCCAGCCCTTTTCTCTCAGCCCTAGGAAGAAGGCAATGGCAATCACTTCCACAATCTTGCAAGGATATGTCCAGACAATTACCAGTCAATACTGACAGGAAGGAAGAAAGAAGACATGGAGGAGAATCTGAACTTCTGTACTTTCCTTGTTTTCTTATTTTAAGCCTGTAAGCAACAGCATACCTATTCAAGTTGTCATGTACAGCTGTCTGGCATAGGGGCTAAGTCAGTCTCTGTTCACTTAAAGATGCATTGAAATGTGGGATTTGACCAGAGGTGCTAAACCTTCCCAAGCTTGTGCTATTTCTTGCGTGTATCTTGCTACTCCAGCAATTTAGAAAAAATATTTTTAGAGCAGAATTGTGCATTACCTGAGATTGCTCTTAATTACATTCTTAACATATTTTAACACACACACACACACACACACACACACACACACACACACACACATATTTTAAAAGATAATATACTTTATTTAATAAAGCTAATAAAAATGAAACAAACTTCTAGAATTGTATTTCATGTTTAGTAAGATAATTATCTCTCCTATTGTTTGTTAATTGATTGTTACAGATATTTATTTTTGTTTTCTCACTCACTGTGAAAAAAGATTGATTTTTGTTTTGGTCTCCCGGATTTTGGAAAGGGTAGGCTGTTGCCTGAAGATTATTTCATTTCTGTGGCCTTCTGGAAGAAGTGGCTGGCGGTAGCATGTGTAAATATTACTGTTACACAAATGGAATACTGTATATGGAGGACTTTGGTGTACCTTCTAGAACTCATCAAAATCTTAGGGCCCTTGGCTTAGATTGGAAAAAAAGTGTTTTTTCCAAAGCTGATTAGAGCAGAAAAGCTTTTCTATTGTCTAAATTAGAAATAAACATGTAACATATAACAATACAACATTATTGACTTGAGTACAGCATTACAATTTTTGCCTATGCAATTGGGGGTGCTGAATGCTGCTTCTAGAACCTTCATTTGTAGATTTCCCTTGCTCTTTTTGTCTCCTTTTCAGTCAGCATAGTTTATACTTATTAGTGCTGTCTTTTTCCGTAGCTGAATAAAGGCTATTTCATCTGTTGCTGTATCTTCATTGCCATTCTGGAACCATTGTGACATAACTCCATTTCCCTTTATAACGCACCTGTTATTTTCTACATGGCTTAGAAAAAAAGGAGAAAACAGTGATAAGAACACCTCAATTAAAATAATAAGAAAAAGCAATGTTATATGTTGCAGCTGACATCTGGAGGTCGGCCGCATTACTACGTGTCTTACCGCAGAAATACTTTTGCGCAGATGAAACTTCCTAAATATTCTTTGCCAAAGGTAAGTTATCATGATTCCAATATTCCTATATAATGTTAGATGACACACCAGAAGAATTGCAGCTTGTGGCCAGTTTGCTCAGAATTGTTTTAATTAGTGCATGTATCCCTTTATTTTTCAAGAACACGTTGAAGCAGCAAGCAAAATACTCTCTAAGATCGATATTGCAGCTGTTCAAGGGCATCAGTTCAAAATGCAGATTGATTTTTTTTCAGTTGGTGGAAATTACTAATTAGTATTTCATTTTCATCAATAATGACATTTTGAGGTTTTCTATTAAAAAGTTTGGCCTTCTGATGTGCTACCAGCTTCCATATTTTATTGTGTTAAAGGAATTAAATGAGATTTCTTTCTTCAAAAGTATGCTTTGGTGTATCTCTAATTTTGTAAAAATAGAAAATTAGCAATGGAGCCTGAAAGAACATGTGTTACATAGTCTTTTAAAGAATCCTATAAAATATATCAATCAAAGGGAAGCTTATTTCATGTAAAAATTTAAAAATCTTTGTTACTTTGTATATAAAAGGAAACAAAATCTCAAGGCTTTTCTTCTTTTAAAAAAACTTGAAGGACAGAAAAAATGATTGTTAAGGACTTTTGTTCCCCATACAAAATGTTTTGATGCATTGTTACATGATCTGGGAACAAAGTTTATGAAATTGCTTGTCAAATTCAAGGTCTGGATTTTTTGATGTGCTGTGACTTAGGTCCATATTACAGGAAATTAAATGAAACCAAGATGTCCAGTCATAATGAGATCAATGTTCTTGACAACCGTTAGGAATGTAGGTTTTTAAACTTTCATCCTGCAGCTAGATCCATTTTCCCCTTCTTAATTGGATTTTAAAAGTTATGACTATAAACATTTAAGAATATTTGAACTGAGAGGTTTCAGAAATTAATCACCTTTAAGGGATTCTGGGATAGACTGAATTCTTAGGTAGGTCAAATGACATGGGAGGACTTATTCTGTTGAATCACATCATCATGAGACAAGTTTTTATTTGTAAGAGATGTTTAAAAAGTCAACAAAGCTTTTTGTAGCCAAATATTGTAATGAATGTGGTAAAGGCCATTTGGAAATGCCACAGTGGAGATTATTTTGAATAAGGCTGTTTATAGTGAGATATCCAAGCTTTCCAAAATGCTTAATCACCATCTATCCACCATTTCAGTTTTCTGTGAAAAATTCAGTAAGTGAGTGAATTATCAAGTTGAAACCCGTAACACCTGATTACAATGTGAGGATACATTTTTTTTGTCAGTTTTGGACTTCTTGCCATATGAATTGCTTTAAATCTAGCCCTTTTTTGTGCATATTAGTAAAACGATAATCCCAGTAAAACCATAATTCCAACCTCAGACTACAATGCCATAATCCCAATTAGTAAAACCACAATCCAGTAGCCCCAATTTGATTGGGTTTTGTTAAAAAGTGTTTCAACAACAATAGCAACCATCCGTCAGTTTGTCATTTGCAACCTTGTCTAATTTAGGGAATTTTATTTCCATGTTGTCTTTATGACCATGGTTCTGGTCGCACACATGCATGTATGCACACACACACACACACACACACACACACACACACACACACACAGCCTGCCTTTTTTTGGAGCAATTGAGTGTTGATCCATTGTCTGTAACAAGAATTTCCATTGCAGTCTAACATTTTAAGCTGACAGAAAATGACTGGCCAAACTCACCAAGAAGGCTTTCTAGCTAACTGGCTGTCTATCACTCTATCATAAATGAGCTTATCACTCATATTTATCTAGTGTAGTATTCTTAACATATTGTGATATGATCAGAAAGATTCCATATCAGATCCATTCTCAGCAGATGATTTTCGGCCAGTCACTTACATTCAGCCAATCAATCTCACAGGACTGCTGTTAGAATAAAATAAAAAATAATCACATATAAGCCAAGTTTTGCTCAGAGAAAAAACAAAGTATTTAATACGGTACATATATACCTACTATTTAATAATATAAACACTCCAAAACATACTTTTCTGTAAGTAATTTCTATGAATATAATGAATATATTTTAACAAACAAAATTTTCTGCAAATTTTAAGCTCCTGAAAGATGAATTCTATGGATCTTCATTCCTTAATATATAATTGCACAGCAGAAGATCATTTTTGAGCATTTCAAAAGCCCCTTCTCATACCAATTTCTCTACATCTGTATTTAAAAGTAGTCCCCCTGCACTGTTATTCCAAGAAAGACAATAATCTGCAAGGCTACAATATCTGTTGTCATACAACTCACCTGTTTAAGTGGAACTTTCTAGATTATATAGACACCATGGAGTGTCTTTTCTAGCAGTAGAGTCTGCTGTTTTAATATAATATTGCACAACCCATGAGCCATGGGGTTATTCTTTCCACATATAATATAGACTCGTGCCATTTACCTTGTGGCCTCAGGAGATCTCCAGTGAAGCCATTTCTGCTACTCCTCCTTTTACTCTTTGGCCACTTTGATAGGAAGAATGGAATAAAGAGAGTGGTAGACTACATGGAATACTGCACCCTTGCTCCCCATACTAGTATGTCCAAAATCAAGGGAGAAACTTGGATGACTGCAAGCAAGGTAGGGTTGGTTACATGGTACCGATGATGAGTGATCCCTCTTCCTCTCTCAAGAGAGGAAGAGGGATCACCCATCATCGGTACTATCTGACCAGCTCTACGTTGCTTGCACTCATCCAAATTGCTCCTTTGTTTTTTTCTTCACAGACCACTGCAGGTAAGAGGTTTGCTGCCAGCTGATTGGGTGCATGACTGGAGGAAAGCAGGATAGAGGGTGGGGATGTGGTCTTCCCATCTTCCCCTTACCATGTAACCTACTGTTTTCAGGTGGAAGTGTAAAATAGCTCTTTGGAATTATATTTACTTAAAATTAAATGAGCCATGGTGGCCAGAAAACAGAATCACATATTTTCTTCTATAGATCTCTTTCCCTCAACTTTCTTTTAAAATGACAATAGTTATATTCTAAAATAATGAGTTTACTGATGAAAGGAAATGTTAGATATGTTCTTGCTTGCAAATTCTTCATAAACCCTTTTCCGAAATACAAAGATAAGTAATTTTGAGGTTTTTAATTTGGTGCATGTTACTTTACCTAATTGGGTTGTGTTGATTGGCTGGGAGGGTTTAGAAATGTTGATCTTCTTTAAAAGGCTGCTGCTTAGAGTATCTAGAATTTAATTTTGCAAAGAATAAAGAAAGTAAAAGGAACTAAAAGGAAGAGCAAAACATTCCCCGTGTGACATAGACAAGGTGGAATAATTTTATGCCTCCTTATGCTGGCCCATAATAACTGAAAATATCTTTCTTCCCTCTTTGTGCATGAGCATTTATTAGCTAATATAATTCATTATAAAAGTAATTTGAATTAAATATTTCCTAAGCAACTTTTTCCGAAGTAGGATACTGCTTTCCCTAACGAGCCCCAAGAGTCCCTCTCTGTCACCTTCTTCAAGGAGCAGCCGATGTTAAATCCACCTGCAGGGTAATATTTAAGGCAACAAGGTGCTTCATTACAAGCTCACACAACTTCAAAGGATGAGCAGCTAAATCTGTATGCATGGAGACACAGTGAGAAAAGCGTGTTTAGGATTCTATTATCAAAGCAGGTGGCTGCCTTTATTAAAAATGAACAAAGCACAACACAGTCAAAAGGAAATGAAACAAGCACAGCCTTTTATGGGTAGAGAGTCTTTAATCTCTTTCAGCTCAATTACTTTCTCCAAATAAAATCAATGCTGTAAAGGCTTCTTAGCACCATAGCAGCTTATGAGATTTTAGTATAGAATTTTAGTACTGAGACAAAGTAACTTTATCTCTGGATTCCTTGCCTTGATGTTTCTACTGGTTTAAGCAAAAGGAAATAGTAAAATATGATGCCTTTCATGTGGTCATAGTGAAATAATTATTCTAGGCATCAGACAGCAGCATTTGAAAATGCCAACTTGCAAACCTCATTAAGATTATCATGCATAATAGCTCCTGTCAATGGATGTTGGCTATTATCATTCATTTAGTCCATGGATTTGGATTAAGAATGAAAAGCATATAGAGAGGTCTATTTGGTGCCAGGTACTTTGGCATTTAGACATTCCTATCACTATCAAACTATAAAAAACATCAATAAATGTAGCATCCAGCTACAATAGCTCTTGCTACTGTACAAATAATAAAGTTGTACAGACATAATTCCATAGAAAGATTCAAAGAAAGAATTAAAAGGAAATCATTCTAACAGAGCTGAAGATCATGTCAGGGATTCAATTCTCATCTGTGTGTAATTTTTGCCAGCATTTGCTGACAAAAGTAGTTATATTTATACAATGCATCACTTAACACTATCTGACAAATATATGATTTTCTATTGAAGACATTTAATAGATGCAAAATGTTTAATTACAACACTGGCTGTTTTAAGTTTCTGAGATAAAACTTTCTATAAACAAATTCACTGTATTTAGTTTGAAAATAATTTGAAAAAAACTGCACTGAGAAATCAAATATTGGTTCTTATCACAATATTTGGGACTATGTAAAATTTACTCCTATCAACTAACCTAGTTTAGAAACTTTCTTTCTACCGTTAAAGATCTATTGTTAATTAAGTAAACTCCTAGAAAAAATGTATTTATTGCAACATTGCCAGCCATCATTTTTCTCAAGTCTGTTTAGGTTGATACATTTAATTAGAAAGATGAACAGTTCCCTGGCTTTGCTTATACAGTCATAGCTTGGTTTTATTTTTCCATGGTTTATGATTAGCCCATGATTCAATGCAAACCATAGTGTAAATTTCATAAGCAGATTAAGTATGTTATGTGATTCAGCCATTTTCCAAAGAAACATAACTAATTGTCTGCAAGTAAAAATAAACAATGACTGTCTGACAACTTGGACATCAAGATGTTTGTCTTTAAGTTGATAACATCAATAAAATATTGTGTTTTAATTGACTTTAGATTGATTAGCAATAACATTCCAAAATAGTTTTATGTAGTAATTTAGTGACAATAAGAATAAGGGAGTAGGTTAGTAGGGACAGAGAGAGAAAGACAGAGAGAGACGCACACATAGAGAGAAAAACATACAGAGAGACACACAGAGACAAAACAAGGTACATTTTCTGTAATTATGGGAAGAATCAGTAGTCTTCATTCATTTTAATCAAGTTATTGGGGCAACAGAAACTAGGATGTTAAGAAAGAAAAGTGAAAAGGGAGAGTACTTTCTCTGAAAAATAAACTCTCAAAAATAACCTACAGTTTCAACAGCTAAATCCTAGATTGCCTTCATTAAATTTTCAAAAAAATTACATTCCCCATATCAACTGAGCAGAGGGAAACTTGCAATTTCATGGTGATTCAGAAAGCACTAGACTTTAGGTCTTTTCATATGCCCAATTCAAATGATGCACATAATATTGTGCTTTGTTTCCTCTTTAGGAAAGTACAAAGGTCAGATAAATGTGCTGCATGTTAATGTGAACTGTCCTTCAGTGCTGAGGCTGGGATATTTTCAGGACTAGCGATGCCACATTTTTCCAGGCAGGCTTAAAACAAAGCCATCATGGTTGTTGTCAGGATGGAGGCTGGGGGTTACACCAATTAGATTTGAACCTGCTTCTTCTTCCTTTCTTTTTTGCCTTTTATCTCCCTCTCCCAGCCTTCTCTTCTACTTAACTCCTCTATGTCAGTGGGAAACATGTTTCATGGCATGATTTGCCCAGCAGAAACAACAGACAAATTGCTGAATCTGACAGAAAGAACAAGGGCATTATTATGTAGTGCACTTGAGTAGCAGTTGTTGTCCATGACAAGTTTGCTGACAATTCTTTAGCCTAGTAAAATATAGACTGAAAAAAAGAAGAAGAATGGTGGAAAGAGTGGCAGATAAACAATGTGCAATCACAGCCACTAGGAATACTAAGTACTGCTTCTCAAGACTGGTTGAATACGCCGAGAGTGAGAGAAAGAACTTGTTTAACTGTACAGTAGAACCACCAAACTCTGCAACCGTGAAACTGTTTTCTCCTTGCATTTTCACTATCTGCAAATTGCAAATATAAGATCTTAACAGAAAGGATAATCCAATTCTGATTATAAGACCTCAACCTCACATCCTGCTAACCACTACACAAAGATGCCCCGTTAATTTCCCTTCTCCCCCAGAGGCAGTTTGAATATATCTTTAGTTGTTTTGTTAACAGGTGCCTTTCATCTTTTGATGATGTTGTTTTGCTAACAATTTAGAACTTAAACTTAGAATAACTTTTTTGTCAGTTTAAATGTACATTAATTGGCACACATTAAAATGAAATTTTGTTGCATACAGCTCTCAAAGGTTCACCATCTCTCATATATACTACATAAACATGACAAAAATATAAGTAAGTAAGTAAGTAAGTAGGTAAGTAAGTAAGTGTACAGTGGTACCTCGGTTCACGAACGCTTCAGTTCACGAACAATTCGGTTCACGAACAGAAAATTTCTTAAAAATATGCTCCAGTTCACGAACTCTGCTTCGGTTCACGAACAGAAAAGTTCATAAAAACGCTCCGGTTCACGAACTCTGCTTCGGTTCACGAACAGAAAAGTTCATAAAAACGCTCCGGTTCACGAACTCTGCTTC
>JAOYMU010000002.1:15811224-15823863 GCA_025802295.1 Psammodynastes pulverulentus
CTATTACTTCCGGGTTTTTTTAACGCGATGGGGGGGCGCGTTCCGGCACCTTTTGGTGCCGAAAAAAAGCCCTGGTCATAGGTAATGTCTATCAGTATTCATTTCCCCTCATATATATAACATGTGCATGAAATGCACTCTTTACAAACTACTTCACTTTTATGCAACTAAAATGATTTCTGTTTCGAAGTGAGCCCTGAATGGTGTTTGCCAAATAAGCAGTAGCTAGTATTAAATTAAGGAGACAGATGTACAATAATAAAAAGCAATAATAGATAATAGAAAACAACAACAGCCTCATATATGAAAAATAGAAGAGAGCATATGTTGACATCAGAGCTGCATTTTAAAGTAGAGTTAAAAATTGAAAATGGACTTGCAACAGATGAAAATGTATTTTTTATGAAAATCTATCATTAACATTTGTAGATGTCTAAGGATTCTTAAAAAGAATCTTATGTGGTTGCATTGGTCTTGTATATAAGATGATTTCTCTGAATCAGCATCCAGTTACAAAAAAGAAAGTATACTTGCTGTTATATTTACCATTCAATCTGAAGTTTTTTAGTAGGGGATATTTCTGTAAAAGACACCTTCTGATTATTAAGCTGGCATCTAACACAGAGAGAAAAACATGTCCTGGTAGATTTGTTCATTCTTTTCATGTATGTATTCTTCAAATGTACCTTTCTTGATATTTATTTTGTAGCATCTCTTTGTAAAGGAAAAATAAAACAGCTTTGTGTGGAAAAAATAAATGTAACATATTTAAAGGGTTTTTTTGCAGCATTTGATGGGTGGCATTTCAAAAGTATGTCAAAGGAATCCTGATTGTAAGAGACGGTTATGGTAACCAAGCTCTTTATTTTGCCCTACTCAATTTATGGGTATAAGACAAGTCCTATTAAGCTATATATAGCTCATAGACTACCATTTTTATATTTTTAGAATTTCAGTATATATTGTTATTTCCTTTAATGTACCTAATAATATCATTCACCAACTGGCAGATTAAATTATGGGGCTGAAAAACCTTTCATATTCTTCCTTATTCTAGATTTCAGAAATATTGGTCCAGAAATTAAACCAAAATGCCATTCAGTTCGACTTAAAGCCTGGAGTTAGAATCCTTGTTCATGTGGCTCATTTAACAGCAGGTTGGTGCTGATTCTTTAACAACTGAGCTAGCATTGCTGGAGCAGTTAATTGACAATGCTTTGATGATAGAATTGTAGATTTTTAATGTTCAGAATATTTTTTCTACTTTTCTTTTATTGACATGTATTTAAAATACTTCTTTGTGATAAAATGCAATATAATACATAGCTACTTAAGTTATATTACTTTTACTGAGAGTTAATCATATTTAATGTCCAGAATATTAGAAAAGGGAGAATGCTGTGAATGGAGGTAGTCCTCCAGATTTAGAGGTAAGGGATACTTTTACAATAGAGATATACTACATGCATTTTAAAATTCACTTTTTACAGTTTTGATGTGCGCTAGCAGTTATTTCCATTTCTTCATTAAAATAAATAAATCCAAAAACCAAGTCTTTAAAATGTAGTTGAAATCATATATGTATATGGCACTGGCCCCACAGGTATAGTACTTTTGTATATGAGGATAGAAAAGTACATCATACAACAAATTTTAATTCTAAGATGAAATTTATTCATGTGATTTAATTCAAAAGTGCTAGAACAAATGATCACTACCTAAAAACAAAGATACTTTTTATTCCAAAGACTGTGTATTCATTTCGGTTTATTACCTTTGTCTATTTTAATGCATATAATAAAAAGAAAAAGTTAACCTGAATTGTCACAATTGAACCAGATTAAAAAGTGTTCCTTGATATTAACATTCCTTTAGCTTTATCTGCAATAGGTAACAGTCTGAGAACTGAAGCCACATGAATCACTAACATTCTGCCACAACCAACTTAAATAAAGCATTATTGACTTCTACTCTGAAAAGTCTTTCACCCTGCGTATCAGATGTTAAGATTATAGAAGCATAGAAGTGCCTTAATGCAGAAAAAAACAGACAATTGTACAGTACACTGTACAATAACAGTGCAACCTTGGTTGTAAAAGTTCAAAAACATCAGTGATAGTGATAGTTTGTTTAAAAAAGGAGTGCTCATTCTACACTTTCTTTATGTGCCTATGACTGAATGTGCTATTATCTAATTTTTGAATTTTCTTTTTAACTTTTTATAGCTCCACTCATAGATGTCACGCCTAGCCATAGTGGTTCAGCCATGCTAATGTTGCTGTCTGTAGTATTTGTGGGATTGGCAGTATTTGTAATCTACAAATTCAAAAGGTATGTGAGTTTTTTTTCCTAACTTTCCTTCCATGCTTCTGTCAGGTGTGAAAGCATAATTCAAAGAGAGCCTTAGCATACACATAGCAATGATGGTTTTTGTTAATGTTTTAGGAAGATTCCGGGCATTAATGTTTATGCACAGATGCAGAATGAGAAAGATCAAGAGATGGTCAGTCCAGGCAGTCAAAGTGAAAGCATTCCTAATGTCCCTCAGAGGGAGCTGATGAACCCACAGCAACTAGTAGATGAGAAGTTGGATACCAGCCCATAGGTAAATAAACTAAGCCAGCCAATAGCTGGTCAAAGTTTGCATTCTGGTTGGCTAAACCTATTCTGACTTTTCCAACCTCTTCTGCTAAAACACTCAATATTCCACTGATTCCTTAACACATCTAAATTTCTCTAAACTAACATAAATATCTTTAACCCACCTCTTCTAATTAATGAGTCAGAAAGTATGAGGTAACATTTTATTTTCATTGTAATGAATGTCACAATAGTTGCCTAGGACTGTGGAAATTTTTTCCACTACCATCATGAATACCTTTATTCAAGGAAACATTTCCCAGTTTTGGTTCATATTTTGCTCCCACAAAATCATCTATCTATGAACTTCTTTATGTTTTATGATATATGCCATTCAGAGTCATTTACTGAGATGTTATAAATAAACAAAAAAACAAAAACAAATAAACTTGCACTAATCACAAAATATAAAATTTTCCTTTATGGTATCATGACAGATTACTAGCTGTCATTATTACAATACTATCTGAATTTATTTTGCTATTTTTATTCTTTTATATCTATCACATCTTTTAGGCAATTTTTCACAATAATTAAACTGAACACAAATGGAAACCATTACAATTAATACAACAACAAAGATATTTATTTTAAATATCTTTTAATAAAAAGTTGTGCTTTCTAAATACCTTTGCACAGTCACTGCAGTATATCCCATCACACGTTTCTCAAACTTGGCAATTTTAAGATGCATGAACTTCAACTCTCAAAATTCCTCAGCTAGCATAAGAGACTCCTAAAGATGGACATCTCCTTATAGGTTTTATTGATTTGTAGAATCATGCAAAAAAAAAGATAATTTGAGTAACCTAAGGCTAACTAATTTAAGATGTTAGTGATAGTCATTATTTTATATTTCAGCCAGAAATGTATCTTACAACCATGGTAAACTTTAAAAAGCAGGTATAATACAGCTTCTCCATATAGGTCTGAGACCAACTATTATTTCAGTTTCAATTGAAATTTCTGAATGGCATATAAAGGCAGCCCTATATTAACCAAGTTTGGGTAAACTCTGAGAAAAGCTTTACTGATGCACTACTTTCAAATTATCTGCTGCACATATTAGCATGACATGGGCCTTTAGAACATAGAATGAAGGTTATTTTGGAGGTCTTCTAATCCAAGCCCCTGCTCAAGCAGGATACCCCCTGTTCTTTGAATATAGCTTTTGAATGGATTCTGTCTGGTTCGTCCATTTTTATTCCAGTTGTCTATCTTACAATAATACGATCAGCTCACAAAATTTGAGGGTGGTATTTTTTACTTTATTGTTGAAGCTAAATGTCAACATTTGAGGAAAGATATGAATGATAAAGTAGATCAGGGGTGTCAAACTCATTTTCACCGAAGACCACATCAGCATAATGGTTGCCCTCAAAGGGCCACATGTAATTGTAAGACAGTATAAATGTAATCAAATGTCCTAAAGACAATTGGAACTTTGCAGCTGTCGTGGGCCACATAAAATGACATGGCGGGCCACATTTGGCCCACGGGCCTGAGTTTGCCACTTGTGAAGTAGATGATGCCAATAAAAAAGTATATTTGATCTGATGTCATTTTAAATTCAAAGGTAGATTAAATTAATAGGTACAGCTAATATGTACATGATTTATATATTTAATATTTTCCCAAATTTGACAAAAACAAAAAGTAATATGTAAGTAAGCTGTGGTGACACGGTGGTTAGAATGCAGTATTGCAGGTTAATTGAGCTCATTGCCAGGAGATCAATTCTGACTGGCTCAAGGTTTACCCAGACTTCCATCCTTCCGAGGTCGGTAAAATGAGGACCCAGACTGTTTGGGTGCAATATGCTGACTCTGTAAACTGCTTAGAGAGGGCCGTAAAGCACTATGAAGCGGTATATAAGTCTAAGTGCTATTGCTATATATTGCCAATCAGCAGTATTTTGGAAGGACACATATTATGCATCCTTCTGGAAATGAATTATTAATCATTGTATGAACAAATGCATGCAACAATATTTATTACTGAAGCTGTTTTTTGTACTTTATCCTTAATTATAGCTTCATTTCTTCCTTCCCTTTCCCTTGCACATGTGGATTAGTATTCAAGGATTGTACTTTTAATGAATCCAACTGATTCTGGCTGGGATTATTTGTAGGGTTGCCAGATTTCCAAAGACCAATTCTTGTTCACAAGAGGCTATTGGGAGGAAAATCTCCTGGACATCCTGGACGCCAACCAGCGAGCGTGACCAGACAGCCAAGGACTGCCCAGGGTCCAGGACCAGACAGTGCATAGACTCTTGCCCTGCTGATAAGCACACTGGCGGTCAGATGTCTGAGGAATGCTCGTCAGGCGCAGGTGCGCTGGGTTGCTGACCCACTGATTAGTACACTGGTGGTCAGCTGAAGGGGTGGGGGACTGGAGCAGCTGCCTGTAGGGCACAAGGCCGAAGCAACCATGTTAAAGTACATGGGTAATCTGGAGCCCTTCCAGAGCTGCCAGTCATAAAGTTTGATTATAAATATTGTCCTGGGCAGTGGACAAAGCAGGTGGTTTTTATACTGTCCAAGTTCATCATGGATATCTGGCAACCCTATTTGGATTTAGCCTTGGCGGTATCCAAGCCAGTAATTACCATAATTCGACTTAAAAGTATTTTGAAATGTTTGGGCTCAGCCTTGGACAATATGACAGAGAGAGAGAGAAAGACAGAAAGAGAGAAAGAAAGAAATTATATCCTTCTGTAATTATATTTTAATATAAGGTGCAGATTTTGTGCATATATCTGTCTTATTGCTTCAAGAGCCTTTTATGGCCAGTTTAAGTGATAATTAAATAAATAAACAGACTTTCACGTTTGTAAGCATTCCATATAGAATTTAATTTTAATGCAGGTTTAGATAGGGCATATTTACTTTCTGTAGTGTTTTTTTATACTTTGGAAAAAATAGATTTCCAGAAGCATATGCACTGGAATGAAAATTCAGAAGCACTCTTAATATATGAGAGTTGCCAAAGCCTATAATGTATGTGACAAAACTATATGTATATGAGTGAAAATATGTCCAAATCCATATAATGATTAAAAATTGAAAGAACAGCAGCATGTACTCATAGAACAGAAGATTGTTCCTGAAATCCATGCTGCATCAGCAAAGAAAGTAGAGTTCATGATCAATTCCACAGAGATGTTTTAGATAGCCTAAATATGAAAATATTAGGAATTTTTGAACAAATTTAGTTCCTCTATAATTCTCTAGAAATTAACCACTAAATGTAAAATATGATTCATGGCATATATAGTTTCAGGCCACCAGTCTTTCAGGAAAGACAAGAACCTCAGCAGATTGTCAGAGCCCTGACACTTTATATTTAATTTTAAATGTTATCAAAAGTAAGCACTTTAATTTAAAGGTATCCAACCAGTCCAGTTCCTTCCTTCTGTCACAGGCTGGGCTTTAATTTGACAGGGTTAAGACATGTTCATTAGTATGAGAACAAGATATATTCAGACTTCTAAATGACAAGCAGGAACTCAAGATGAGCATAATGTCTCAGTGAGGAACATTTACATCCAAAGTATCGAATATCAGGATACTGAGAAGTTTTCTGTTCCCCCAGTCACACTTGGTTATTTTGCTAATTTAAATTTATTGTTTTTATCTCTCTTTACTACAGGAAGTATTTCCACAGTTGCTGAGACTCAAAGCACAAAAGAAATTCCTACCTGTATTAATGTTTGAAACAAGGACACCAATCTATCTTTATCCCGACCCTTTCAAATTTTACACACACACACACACACACACACACACACACACACATATATATATTACAAAATCTCATACACAAATGAGACAGAGAGAAGAAACATTCACTGCTTTCGGACTTTTGATTCTTCTGATGACAAAAATGGTTTTTAGCTTTAAGCCTGTGCATGTGGATGTCATTTGAGTAACATATTTAGAATGTACAGGTGCTCTATTTTAGTGAGGTAAAAGGAAAACACTACTTCCTCTTAATCCTCTTCCCATTTCTTTTTCTAATCAAGATTTAATTTTAGATGATCCATACTGATATAGGCCAAGAATGTGCATGGGGTATTTTGGGAGGGAAATTAGGTGAACGTTAACTTGCTGACTTTCAGTATAACTCCTAACGTTTTTTAGCACTGAGGGATTATGGATGACTTTGGCACTGTAGCCTACATTTCCGAAATACAGACAAAAATGTAATAGGGTTTTAAAAACATAACAGTTTTATTATGATTTTTTTCCCTTGTGTTTTCATCTGGTATTTTATGTACTCCCTGAAATAATTTGTCTGGAGTTCTTTTAGTTTTGTTAAAGGCAGTGTAAGACAAACAGATAAAATGTGTTTTTCACTGCCAAAATCATAATACTTCATATGTAGTTATTTGACACTTTTATTCATGCCATTCTAGTACAAGAACAACAACAAAACTATCATTATAGATATAAATCTAGTCAGAGGGTTTGAATATCAGTTTCAGCTTTTCTTTGCCATTTGATACCATTAGGCACCTCTTTTAGCCTCCAATTTAATATAGGCATCCAGTTAAGACTATTCTACTTAGCATTTGTATTAATAATTTCAAGCATTTTTGCCAGCATCCTATCTATTCACTTTGGGGATAATTATCAATTAGTAGAATGGAGCTAGTTGGGGAAAATATTATTTCCAATAGTGTCCATATTATTATTGCCTCTTTCCAAATGTGTTGGTGGGTTCTTAAAATGGTTACAAGACCCCCAAAATAAATTAGTTATTTAGTACATTGAGAGTATATTATAGATAAATTGGTTCAATCTATGAGCCAACAATCATCAACTTTCAAAAGGACTTGTTCCAGAGGAATAAATTGCAAGTATCCCTGGATTTTACACAAAAATGATGTTTGTGTGATTTCATTATAAACATCCCACAAAATGTAGATAATAGTATAATAGATTATATGTTTGCACAAGATGTAGACATATCATAAACCTTTAAATCAAGTTGTACTATTTACATGAAATGTTTTCCCCATACTGGGGCTAATTTTACATCTTGTAGCTGGAATATATCAACATCCTTTGTCATATAATTAACTTTTCAGATAGATGCTAAATATATTTCCATATGTATTTAAAAACCATCTACCGTTTTTATTTCATTGTTTTTATTTCATTGTGGAATAAAACAGGTCCAGCTACAAATTCTACAGATCAGACTCAAAGACATTATTTTTCTAGGCTGAGTCAGTGAAAATGTTCCACTGAGTAGATTTCCTCCAAATTTGTAACCAATTGAAAATAATCCTCACTGGGGGACTCGATGTATATGTTAGCTGTAAACTGAAACTTGATTAATGCATTAAAGATGTAATCCACATGTTGACAATGACTTTTAATTGTAAGCCTGATGATTGAAAGACCTGGCCTATTTTTTTTAGTGGCTTGTTGGTTCCCCACTGCTGGATTTTTGTAACTTTTTGCTTCGTGAAAAGTTACACTCCTAGTAAAGACATTATCTTCTTACAAATATTGGATTCAGTATGAGAAATATATTTCCCATGAACCAGCTCCTGGAGTGCACATGCACTAATGGGACATGAACACTCTCTTGGAATAGCGACCTCCCCAGTATGAACTATCTGTTTCTAGCATATAGCATAAAGTAACATCAAATAAAGTAAGGATTATCAGGGATAATTTAAGGTCTGGAAGGTCTGTTATTCAATGCTAAAGCATCGATTCCATAAAATGTTGGTTAAGGTATATTACAGAGAGGTAAAATACTAGTAAAATATCTACCTCACTTATCCAGGTAAGTAAGTTAGTCCAATGAAACTGTTTCCCAAAGCACTGGAATTTCTAAACATGTATTAATTTTTGGAAGTCATATTATTACTATTATTAGATATTTTAAAACATATCCAGTGGTATGATAGTGTTCAGAATGATTATAATTGAAGAGCTTATAGTTAAGGTTATTAACTATATTATTAATTTCTAAATCAATTTAAATAATTAATCTGGTTTATATGTTAGTACTCAAACAATATATAAAAAAATCAACAGACAGATATTTGAATACTTATGCTTAAAACTTTTTAAAATCTTACAAAACTTTAAACTTCAAAATGAATATAAAATGTGAGTGTATTAATAAGTATGATTATTAATATGGCAATTGCTATTTATAATAAAATTAATGAAATTCCGTGTATGCAGGGGAAAATGAAAAATGATCCACTGAGATACATTGTTTCAGATTTTTATAATATGACAGGTTTTCTTAAGCTTAATTTAAACATCATTTAATTTAGATTACTTCAGATTTATGCCAGTTTTAAAGGTCAAATCCTTAATTTTAGCAAACGTTGAGGGGCTATGAGGTCGGAAATATAGCACTAAGATCATCAGTCTAGTAAGCTGCTGGCATCAGCACTGTTATATGGATATTTATTGCAAATCTTGTAATCATTACCTAATGAGAAGCTGTTGCCTGGGCAACAGGCTTTGGTATGCCTAATCTTCCATCAATGGATGATATTTATAAATATCCTCCTTTACTGGAATTGAAACTGGCAAGATAAGTTTTCCTAATATAAGATGTGGATTTGATTGTTTTGGCACAGCTCTGTTATTAAGGCTGCACCTGTATTCTTACTGTCAGTGAGATTGAGTCAGATAGAACTCAAGTATCCTGAATTAGGCTGCTAGTGTACCACATAATGCACTAATGCACAGAATCCTTTTGGGACAATAATTAAAATAAAATGCTGTGTAGCATTTGGTTATGTGAACGATTTAAAAAGCAGTTAAGCTTCATAACTCAATATTTCTAACAATGAATTTGGACAATGTATTGGATATTTTTCATGTTATTTCAGCAAGTAGAATTTCTTCTTCCATGAACCCTGATGTTGCTTGCTGCCTTATAGATGCTTCCCACCCAAACAAAACATTGGTGCAGGTTTGGCAAAACAACTGGCCATAAGGAAAGCTTCAGCATTATACTAACACAGTTTTCAGTTTTAAATTAAGAAATACACAGGGAACTTTTTGGAGTCCGATTATTTAAATAACAGGATTAATTACTTAAACGCCTCCCCTAGAAATCAAGAAATTATTTAATTTCAATATTCAATCTTATTCTTTTCTGAAGTCCATTTTAATACTAAGGCCAAATTGCTACATGTGAATATATGAAATGTAGAGTGAGGATAATATTTGGTTTTTTGCAATGCTAAGAAATCAGGGATATAGTGTGTCAGAACAAATCCATATTTTTTTTCATATAACAAGGACAGAATACTATCCATAATCTCAAAACACAAAAAGTAGATAACTATAAAATAAGTCATATTGATAAGGCTTTGGAATTCTTCTACAGCTTTTTCTACCAGATGGGAATTATGTGTATCCATCGGTGTAGCTGTCAGTATATGGGAAAACAATCAAGGATCACTGTACAATAATTCTCACAATTCTAAAGGATAGAAGTCCAATATTAGTGGTGTTATTTTTATAGGAAATAAATTTGATTTCTTTTCTTATATCATTGAACTATTGCTAATTTTGAAATGACTTTTTGATGTAATTTCCCCCTCTTGGTTGGATACAATGTAGTGTAATGTATAATTGCTATTGTTTATTGATTTTACAGTCATATTTATTAAACAGATTATGTCTCTAAAGGAAAGTACTGGATTGTCAGTTATTAATTTTCTCCATAAAGTGTGAGCACAAATATTTTTTTTAAATGTAATCTAATCTGTATAAAATACTAACAAAATTACAATTGTGTCCTTGTTTATCATCATACAATAGAAACAATTTCCATCTGACAATTTCAAATACATTTGATTATCAAGTCAATTTTCTCTACAAATTTAACTTGTTATATGATCCAATTGGATTCAGCTCTAGTGACAATATTAGCAAATGCTTGATAATTCAGCCTGTCATGTGAAGCTCTACCAAGTACAGTCCTATAATCAATATGACACATCTTTCTATTCTTCTTTCCTTGACAAATATAGTTTCCCTTCCCATCCATCCTCCATTTGCATCACGTGATCCAAAATAGCCCAAGTGTCTATTAAAAATAGCCCAAATGTCTATTAAAATAGTCCAATGACTACTACCTCAAAGGAATAATCTTTATTGGGTATAGATTGATTCAACAAAATAACAGAGTTGGAGGGACCTTGGAGATCTTCTAGTCCAACCTGCTGGTCAAGTAGGAAACCCTATGCCATTTCAGAGAAATAGTTGTCCAATCTCTTCTTAAAAATCTCCAGTGTTGGAGCACCCACAACTTCACTGATCACAATACTCTTATTAACTTTCTAAAGAACCATAATGTGAAAGTATCTATATTATTTAGCTTGCTCTTTCTCAATGTTCAGATTTACAGCTATACATAACCAATAAAACACTGTTGCTCTTACCATTTTTCTTGGAGGTGAGGAAACAGAGGGAATATGCACTTTTTCAGAATATTTGTCACCAGTGGAAACCACAGAAGGAAACAGTACCTTATATAACAATGGCATAGGTTTACTGAATCAAAACAGACAAAATTGTTCCTCAATATATTTGTCAGTTCCAGCACAATTAATCAGATCTACACATCATGGAAAATAGGATTTTCTCAGTTCCTATAAGCAGTGATTATTTAAATTAGTAATCAGATATGTACCAAAATTATTTCACAGCTCTTTGATTCCAGAAGTATTTCCTAAAGTGGAACACATAGAAAAGAAAATGAGAAAACTAACAGGACCGCCCCCCCAGCAAATAAATATATCTATAAATGCTTTTAACACTCTACTTATATTTCCTTACAAACTTACATATTTCCCCTTTGGTTTATAAGTAAGTGTTGGATTCTGACCTCGTGGTTTTCATCAATCTTGTCATGAAATATTATTACAATTTAGAAGGCAAAGAGGACAATCATCTACCTGTTCTTTGTCATGAAAGCTGTTGTCATGACTCTTGGTATTTTTATGTATCAGTCATCCTTTGATATTGTCATCTTTGGCTCACCATTGTTTTAGTTCACGGGTGTCAAACTTGATCACGTCACGTGACATCATGTGATGTATCATGACTTTTTTGACTTTGCAGAGGTACGGTAAGCATGGCCTACACATGATGCATTCGGTCCATAGGCGGCCAGTTTGACAAGCCTGTATTTAGTCTATTCTAACATGTTGCATTCCCATTTCTGAGTTCAGGTAGTTTATATGTACGTTTTAGTCCAAAAATCAATAATATAATTAAGCTTATTAACCATCATGATCACTAGAAAATATAATTGGCTGGACAAGCCAGAAAAAGTTTATATTCCAGTTAGACATGGATTCTGTCTGGTTCAGCTTAGCTTCTATGTCTCCAAAGTATCTTTCCAACCACTCTGGTTTTTTCAAAAATACTCCTCACTATCTTATTTTAATTTATCATTGCCTTCCTCATTAGATTTACCTCATTACTTCTTCAATATATTATTCATTCTTATTTTTGATCCCAAGAAATCAAACTATCTACCACTTTATTTTTTTTTCATGGCTAATAGCGTTTTTATCTAAGCATGATAGTGGACAGTAACTTTGTCTTCTTAATATTAAATATTAACATTTTAATGAGTTTTTCTACTTTTTAAATCTGTTGGTTAAATAAGTAGTATTGCCTATATATTTAAAGCAGTTAGCAGTTTAGCCTTTTATATTGATTCCAGATGTCAGCTTTTCCATTTTCAAGGTTGCTGAATTAGTTGAAGAGATAAGAGGACAATATATATCAGATTCAACTTCCTGGTTCTGGCGGCAACGGACGCTGGAGAGGCGATCTCCTGCCCCCAGCGCCCGAAACCAGCCATCCTTGAGGCCCCTTGGGGCCAGGCGTCCGGAGAGGGTGCCTGCCATTCACGGGCGGCTTTCACCAGGGGCCCCCAGCCGAATTCCAGGGCTGGGTGGCCGATCCTGGCGTGCCCCAGGCTCAGCGAGGC
>JAOYMU010000002.1:15873345-15884609 GCA_025802295.1 Psammodynastes pulverulentus
CTTCCCACCATTGGGAGAGGGGGGGGGTCCTTCTCTACCACTCCCCCCTCCTCCTTCTGTTCTCGGGGGCCCTTTCATCGGCCTCTGGCTGCCTCTTCCATTTTGTATTCACCCCAGCTGGGATCCCCCCTTTTCCAAGGAATTCCCACTACTAGGCTGGACCCTTCTCCCGCGAGGTCCGATGATGATCACTTGTGACCCACATTGTATGGGGTACACACACGTGTAGACAGAAACGTGGTCCGGGGCAATACTTAACCGGAAGTGAGTCTGCCTGGGAAGAAAACAGGAAGTACGCTCCCATGTCGGGGTCGGCTTCTATGATTCCCGGCCACCTGAAAACAGAGGCAGGAAGGAGAGACAGAAAACATGTGAGCTTCCTCTTTTATTTTATTTCATTTCATTTCATTTCAATTTATTTTATTTTATTTTATTTTATTTTATTTTTCATTTCATTTCATTTCATTTCATTTCATTCTCCCCTCGGCCTGAAAAATCTTGAAAGCACCAAGCTGACATTTCCACATGAACTAACAATTGGCTCCCTTCCTAGAGGAGGAGGCGACGGAGGACGCCAGGCTGGCAGATAACTGCGTTGCATGTAGCAATGCGTAGTCCTCGGCTTATAACCATTCATTTAGTGACCGCTTGCAAGTGGCAGCAGCCCCCCCTCCCCCCAAAAAAGTGATTTTACACTCCTGACCGTTGTGGCATCAAAATTCAAACATCCCGGCTCATATTTACGACGGCGGCGGTGTGATGGGGTCGCGAGATCCCCTTTTCTTGACGAGCAAAGTCAACGGGGGAAGGCAGGTTCACTTAGCGTCCGTGTCACCCGCTTAGCAACTGCCGTGATTTGACGATTGTGGCAAGAAAGGTTGCAAAAGCCACTTAGCGAGCGCCTCGCTTTGCAACAGAAACTTGGGGCAGAGCGGTGGTCGTACGTCGAAGCCTGCCTGTCAGGCTGAAGAAGCACAAGAGCCTCCAATCCGCCAACTTCTTAAAAGCGCTGCGAGAGCGTCGGACGCAGGCTGTGTTTACACCAAACACAGGTGTTGTTAGGTTGTTAGGTCTGTGTGTGTTGTGGTTGTTCGGAGGGCCGTTGTGCAAATCCAGCCTGTTTGTCGTGTGTGATCCAGCGCCCGAGGAATGAAAAACCCCGCAAGGGGGTCGGGGGCGTTGCCGCAGAGTCACCAAGACTTTCTGCAGAGCACCAGGGGGTTTTTTTGTGGTGCACCACAATCACAGCCTGTGACACCCCCATCGCTTCTCCCGCCGGAGCCGGCGAGAGAGAGCCCGGTGGAAGCCGCCTCTGCTGAGGACGCTCTCGGGGAATCCAGCCGGCCTTCTGGCCTGGCAGGACGGGGGAGAAGGAGAGCTCAACGCCCCCTTATCCCCAGCTTCTTTAAGCAAAGTGACTCAGACAGGCAGTCCTCGACCTACAACAGGGACTGTCTGGAGTTACAATGTCACTGGAAACAGCGACTGAGGATGGCTCTTTCCCTTCTTATGACCATTTCAGCATCCCCACGGTCACAGGATCAAACACCAAGACGCTTGGGAAGTGACTCCTCTTTACGACAGAATGCAGGATACCAGAGTCAGAAGGGGCCTTGGAGGTCCTCTAGTCCAGCCCCCTGCACAAGCAGGAAGCCCTATCCCATTTCAGACAAGTTACTATCCCAGAAGCCCCATTTCTGGCTAGTTCTGTGCCAGAAGGACGGCAGCTGCTGCATGGGCAAGGGCAAAACTGGGCCTCTCCGTCTGCAGAAGGGCCGGCTGTCGAACAGACCGCAGGAGGCAGCAGAGACAGTCGGGGGTTTTGAAAAGGTTCAAGCTGAGGCTGCTTCTTAAAAAAAAGCTGGGAGTCTTGAGCCAAGGCTTTCCCCTTACAGCTGGGGACCATGTGGGGCAGCCCCCCCGCCCTGCACGGGGTACCCGACGTCTCCTAAAGCCCAAGGATGGCGCAAACACGCACCTAGCACCCTCACACACACGCCATCCGAATGTGAGAGGGAAAAAAAGAAAGCCATAAGTTGTAGCTTCCAGTTGCTGCTGATTTCAAAACTTTTAAGTGCAAAGATTCCACCGTTCGGGGCCCTAATTTCTGCAGATTTGATGCGGTTTGTTTTTATACAGAAAGGAAAAAAAGAAGCAAATTCTTTCTCCTCCTCACCAATTTGGGGGGGCAATCCCTCCCCCTATCCTGACAGTCCCTTGCTGCTCTGCCTATCCATCCCACACCCCAATTTTGCCAGAGAGAGCCTGGTCATCATTTCATAACGCCCCCGCACCTCCGTTTGACAAAGCCGACCTCAGCCTCCATTGCTTCCACATTAAGGCTTTTCCCGGGCAGGATCCCCATTGTGGAAAAGACAACGCAAGAGGCGCTGCGGAGAAACCACAATTCTCTTGAAATATCTGTCACAAATAAACACCCACACCCCGAGATGTTTGGGGAACGGGAGCGTTAAGAGGGTGGAGTGTGAGTTGTGCGACCGAGGCAGCGGTGGCACAATTCAAGTAGAGTGCCTTGAAAAAACCCAGCCTTGAGATCACCGGGGGGGGGGGTTAGTTTGTGCTCTGTCTAAAATAAGGTGGACAGTGGGAAGAAGCCCCTCTGGATGCAGATTCTGTGCCCCCACCTGGCCAAGAGACACACAGGTGTTGCCTTCATCGGTAAAAGTCCCCCTCTCGCTCTGTGCATCCTTCCTTCCTGGATTTGGCCTTTGGAATTACTTCTCCTCTTGTTTGGGAATCGGGCAGGGCTGGTTTAGCGCAAAGAAGGACCAGAGGTGACAGGATAGCAGTCTTCCAAATATCTGAGGGGCTGCCCCAAAGAAGAGGAGGGGGTCCCCCTATTCTCCAAAGCCCCAGAAGGCAGGAGAAGAAGAAGCAAGGGATGGAAATTTAACCAAGGAGAGAAGCAACCTGGAATTAAGGAGGAATTTCCTGCCAGGGAGGACAATTAACCAGTAGAACCGCTCGCCACTAGAAGTTGTAAATGGTCCAACACTGGAAGGTTTTTAAGAAGAGATTGGACAACCATTTTATCTGAAGTGGTGTAGGGTTTCCTGCCTAAGCAAGGGGTTGGACTAGAAGACCTCCAAGGTCCCTTCCAACTCTGTTATTCTATTCTAGTTTACTTTAGTATTATATAGTATCCTTATGTCTAGTCTAATGAAAAAAAGGAATAAGGGTGACATGATAGCAGTTTTCCAGTATCTAAGGGGCTGCTACAAAGAAGAGGGGAGTAAGCTATTCTCCAAAGCATCAGAAGGCACAACAAGAAGCAGTGGATGGAAACTAATCAAGAAGAAAAACAACCTAGAACTAAGGAGAAATTTCCTGACAATTAGAAAAATTAATCAGTGGAATGGCTTGCCCTTCAGAAGTTGTGGGTGCTTCATCACTGGAAGCTTTTAAAAAGAAATTGGACAGGCATTTATCTGAAATGATATAGGGCAGGGTGTCCTGTCTAAGCAGGGAAAGTGTTGATTTATTATGTTCTCACCATATTTGTTGATATTCTGCATTTTTCTGCACATGTAATCTGTTTTGTGGGTTTTTTTCCTGAAAAATAATTTTCTTTTCAGGAGGAGGAGGAGACACAATTGATGTGTCTTAAATTTTACTTAAAACATTATTTTCATAAATTTATTATGAAAGTAAAACATTTAGTAGCTTTTCACCATGAGATAGATAGCTATCAATTTATCCTCCATTTATTTCTAGTCACTCATTTGTCCCTGATGTGAGTGATTATGAAAATAAAAGGAATAAAGACAGTTTTATTCTCCCTATAGTGACAGAGATATTATGTTTTCTTAACATCTCTTTACATAAGGTAAAACAAGAGGATGGTTAAAACAACAATTTATTCCTAGTAATAGGATTTAGACTTATATAGAGTAGTGCAGTGGCCTAGAGGTGGAGCTCTCACCTCACAATCAGGAGGCTGTGAGTTCGATCCTAGGTAGTGGCAGATATTTCTCTCACTGGGCACAATGAATAAAT
This sequence comes from Psammodynastes pulverulentus, assembly GCA_025802295.1. Classification (NCBI taxonomy): domain Eukaryota; kingdom Metazoa; phylum Chordata; class Lepidosauria; order Squamata; family Psammodynastidae; genus Psammodynastes; species Psammodynastes pulverulentus. Next base: position 15,877,363 of record JAOYMU010000002.1, read on the forward strand.
ATCAGCTGTGAACTCTGGATTAGTAACAGGAAGGGCATTCGGCCAGTAAACACTCAGCTCCATTCAGTTACCCTAACTCCTCCCCGATGCAAGGAATTATGGACTCATTAAAATAAAAAAAAATGAGATTTATACACTACTTCACAGGCCTCTCTAAGCAATTTACAGAGTCAGCATATTGCCCACAACAATCTGGGTCCTAATTTTATCAACCTCGGAAGGATGGAAGGCTGAGTCAACTTGGAGCCTGGTGAGATTCCAAACTGCCAAATTACAGGCAGCAGGCAGGCAGCAGAAGTAGCCTGCAGTACCACATTCTAACCACTGCACCACTGCAGCTCTTATGGAATTATGGAAATTGTCTGCTATTTTCTGCTTGTCTAATCAAGCAGTTTAAGAGGAAAAATAGGCTAGTACAATTTGTTATTTTTAGCCAAATTTATTCATTTAAAAAGTTATAGAAAAATATCCACTTGTCAACTGATGCACCATTTAAACAGTGACAAAAGGATATATCTAAATTTATGTAGCAGTTGAAAAAAACACAAGTTAAATATAATGTGCTGTCAAATGCAAGAGGAGGATTAGGTTTATCTGACTTAAAATTGTATACTGCAGCTTGCTGTTTGCTTTGGATGAAAGAGTGAATGCTGCTGAGAATTGAAGGCTTTTGGAGTTAGACATGATCTGAGATTTGGGTGCCATAGGTTTCTATGGTATAATAAAGTCAAAGCTAATGTTGACTTTAAAAAACATTATGTTAGATTTGCCATATTACAAATGTATAATAGATATCAACCCAAGTTGTAAACATCTTTGCAGCTCTCAGCGCAAGAAGCATTTTATAGATGAGAAATAATAGGCAAATACAAATGTCTAACTTATTGTGGAATATTAGAATTTTGTCAAGGAATTAGAAGATATAATTTATTGGTGATAGAGAGACACAGTTGCCAATGATTTTCTTATTTACAGTTATTAGAAGTGTTTAAAGTAGACTAAAGAGTTTATAGTTTTGAACATTGTAAGCCTGAGTTTGAAATAGAATTATTCTCAAACGATGAACATCATGGCCAAAATGTATAAACTTCTATTGACATTTGAAACAGAAAAGAATAAGTGAAAGAATGAAATGCATAAAAGAGCAAATCCACATCTGACTTACTGCCCAACTAACCCTAATAAAAGGCAGCTTGATTAGACTTACATTCTAAAACAGAGCTGTCAAACTCATGTCATCACGGCAGCATTAAGTGACATACTGGGACTTTCCCCCCCCTTCACTAAACCAGGCGTGAGCATGGAGTTTGACAGCCCTGTTCTAAAACAATAACTTTACTGTTATTCAACAATAATACATGCTTTTTTTAGATCATTGGGAAACAATAGCTGGAAAAAATGCCAAATCAAGACCGAACATCTGCCAACCATGCTACCGCTAAAATATGTTCTAAAAGATAACCATTTAAAAGTAGAAAAGAAATAAAGTACAATTTGTTTTGAATCAAGGACAATATCTAGGTCTCATGGAGCCTCCACATAGAAAAAAATCTTGGAGATGTATTTTGTATAAACTGAATCTGATCATGTGACCTGTCAATTATTGCTGTTATTTTATATATTTCAGTACTGAAGTCCCCAAACACCAAAGTATTTCATGTGAAGTGAATTCAGCAATGTTTGAAAAAGCCTTTGCTATCATGAAAAGGAAGCTATAGTCAAGGACATTATCCTGCTCGATATGGCTATTGACAAAAGCAGCTTAATCCTATTGATAACACAGTTTTAAGCAAGGAACACAAGAAAGGCTTTTCAAGATGCACAAATCAATAATTGAATGTCTTTACATTTTTTGGAATCAAAAATCTCAAATAAGACAGTGTACAAAAAAACCCTAGAATTATTCAGTGAGCCATATGTAATTTAGTGCTTTGCTAAATCATTGGAATGATGCAGCTGAAGTAAACTGGAATAAAATGGATATTTCAAGACTCATGGATTTTGAAGCTAATATTTGATTATATTTAGGAGAAATACTTGTTCTCCATTGATTTCCAGATGGATTGATGGCACTGGAACCCTGGGTAGTTAAACCCAACATGGGATATTATGTTGTACAACCTGGCTGAAGATTGGCAAAAAGACAAGATTATCAACATACATATTCAATTGCTTATTATCTCCTTTAACTTTTATTGGTCATAAAGAGGCTACAACCAGCATTATCTATGACAATGTGTAATTGTAAAGGAATGCCCTGAATTCATAGTGTAGATTACCCAGCACCCAAAACCAAATCATTTAAAGAAACAGAAAAGAAAGGGTTAGTGAGGTGAACATGGTACCCTCAAGCCTCAAGAATTGAGGACTTTGTCTGCATTTGCTTCTAGAATGCTGATGAGAAAATATGCAACATGTTAGACCTAATTCTGCTAAACTTCTGGCAGAATGTGATAATGTTTTTCTAAGGGCCACACAAGAAAGGTAGATATCAAGAAGAGGTTACCATCACATTACCAGATAATACAAGCCAAATGGATACACCTTTTCAGAATTTCCAGAGTAGGAATATGTGACTCAAATACTCTCTGCTTACACTCATAAGGGTGGTCTGAGTGAAGTTTTGCCAAAGCCACTGTGATGTGGATAGATTACAAATTCCAAACCTTCATATCAATTACGGACCTATTTATATCTAGATAATAGATACTACATACAGTAGCTGTCTCACTGGATTAAGAACTTCTGACCTGTACAGGGGCATTGGTGTGATCAACTTATTGCATGATTAGCTTTGACTTTCAGGCTCTCACCCACCCACCCAGAAGAAGATTTTAGCTACAGTTACTCACTGCGAACAAATGCAGAACTGCAATACTAAAAATATGAGTGCTGTGAAACAAAAATAAATCTGGAGAAACTTTTCATTTCCTTCAAATTTTCCTCACAAATTATATACAGAATTAAGAGAACGCTTTAAAGGATAAGAAATGTATACACTAAAATCATCTTAGAATTAAAAAAATATTTTGTAAAAACCTGTTCTTTTCCTTCAGTTCCCTGATGTGCCTCTTATATAAAATGCAGATGAAGCTGAAAATTTTATGTTTTCAGTTTGATCAGGCACACTAAGACCTTCTGACCTTTCCTGTTATGTCACAGAAAGAGTGACTGTGATAGAACATATTATATAGAACAAGCTGCATTAATTCTGCTGAGGTAATTAAATGCACCAAGGTGTGCTAATGAGATCTACTCAACAAGAACAGAAAAGAGAAAATATACTGCTGAAAAGTATCACTCTCCCCTGCAGTAGCATCTCTCCCAAACTATTTAATAGCTTTCTATAGGTGCCTAATTATACTCTAATTTCAATTTTCATTTCAACACATTCAGCACCACATAAAAGATTCTTCATCTTTGTTGTCTCAGTTTATAGTTTCAACAGCTACTGCTGAATTTAGATTACTTTGGAAGCCCATGGGTTTTTGCTTGTGAACTTCTAAAGTTGCTTCCTTTAAAAAAAAAATTCTCTCGAGTAAGTTTTCAGCATTTTGGATTTCTCCTGGCAGTTCTGTTTATAGGGTCATTGAAAATGCAGTAGGAAAAAAGGCAGATTCCCAAATAAGCACAATGACCCTGAGCCTGTGGGACTCTAACAGCAATTCAATATTAATTATTTGTAAAAGTGGAAAGTGATTGAAAGTTGAACCTTTTGTTTGATGTCAAGAACACGGAAAGAGGTACTGTATTCACTTTGTTAAATTATGTCACTGATTATTCTAGAACAGCGGTGTCAAACTCAATTTCATTGAGAACTGCATCAGGGTTGTGTTTGACCTTGGGGTCCAGGGTGGGCATGGCCAGGGTAGGCATGGCCATCTCGACATCACTCGTGTTGGGGGCACCTGTGGTGGCCCGAGTGCTCTGCCTGTAAAAATGGGCTCCTGAACTCCATTTTCGGCTATGACAGCTTCCTGCAACCCTCTACCAGTGAAAATGGAATTCAGGAGCCTGTTTTTGCTGGCAGAGGCACCATGGGCTGGTCCTTCATTGTTTCCAGGGTGGTCTCGCGTGCCAGATCGAAACACCCCATGGGTCATATTTGGCCTGCAGGCCTTGAGTTTGACATCCCTGTTCTAGACAACAACTTGCCTGCCTGTCCAATTGTCTTCTCTGGAATATTTCTCAATTATTCCCTACTTTCCTGGAGCAATTTGATAATGAAGTGACATCGGCTAGGGGTTTAGTTCTTTTGGAGAAGGCTGCAGTAGAGAACTAAATTGATCACCTAATATTCAGAGCTTTTAAAAAGTGAACCAGCAGAATAAAGTGCCATGTTCTTTCTTCTAGGCAGTATTCTTTCTATTTCACATTATATTGCCAAAGGAGCTCTAGCCAAATTGTAGACAAGTAAGAGGCAGATGTCTTTCTACCCAGTTTTTATTTAATTCTCATCAATCACCTAAACCCTTCTTTTTAAACCTTTTTTTAATGTATTGATTGATGTATGCATAAATGCATAAGAAATATCTTTGCTTATTGTGATTATAGCCAGACCCAGAGTTGGCAACTGGAATAAGTTAGGGTATAAATCCACTGTAATTTCTGGACACATTTCAAGGCAGCCGCATATAAAGTGCAATGCAATACTCAAATAAAATCTAATCCAGACATAAATAATGGTTACTAAGTCTGATTAATTCAGGAAGAGTCACAGCTGGGGCATTGCCCAAAGCTGTGTAAATGCACTCTTCATCACAGCCATCAACTGCAAATCCAGAAGCAGTTACACACTGAACATATTCTTTTTGTGCGAGTACATTCCTTTTCCACAAAAGGAATTACTTCAGTCCTTGCCAACTTTCTCTCTGCCAACACTATCTTAATTTCAGCATCTTCTCATTGATTCAAACTATTAAATATTTTGCATTAGCATACCTTGCAAAAGACAATTGAATTATATTAACTTCTTATATTGTACAAGACATATACTTTAAGAAGCATCCACAACAAACTAGGAATAGGAAGATTGAATAATTGGACATTGCCACCAGATATGTTAATATACACCAATCTGTTTACGATTCCCCCAACAATGCCGTGTGACTTCTATATTGTAGCTGAAATATATTTAACAAGCTGAAATATATTTAAAAAGCTGCAGTAATATAGGTTCCAACCCCAAATCTGCCTCCCAAAATATTTTTTCCAACTTTCCAATCTGCAATGTTCCATATAGAAATTTTGCATAATAGCTGCAAAAAAGATATATTCTTTGCCCATCGGAAATTAACCATTTTGAAAGATTTAAAATCAGGATTTTATGATTTTTTAAAAATTCATACAGCCTACATTTTAGACAAAGCAAATATTGTACTAATTTTTTCTGGAGTTGTAGCTCCAAAGAACTTAGCTGATTTTAGAATATTCTGGGAACTGATTGATTCTGAGGTTGATGCAGAAAGAAGAATTGCAGAGATCTGCAAGTTTGTATAGATAAAACCTGGTCTGGCTTGAATCTTGATCTTAAGTGGTATGGTCTCAGACTGACTGGCAGTAGGCACATCTGAATAATGATCAAAAGTCTGAGAACTATCTACAATTTGGAGTGGTATTTTTTCCTGTTTTGAACATTTTATTGAAGTAAAGTACTATTGTATAGTTCTCTTAAATCTGATGGGTTTCTCTAAATTAAGAACAATAAATATATGGCTAAAGGTTGTTGAGAAGCATTACTTTCACTTATCCAGTCTTTAGTTACAATTATTTTAAACTTAGTAAATTTATATAGTTGTCATTTAGCAATTTACTCTTAAAATACTTGCATCATCATTAATAGCAATTCACAGTATATGCAATTTAGTTGGAATTCTGATATTAAACTAGTATCTACTCTGCAGTGGATATTGTTTACACTACAGCCATTATTTCTGGTAGTGCATTATTTTCACTAGCAACTGAAAGCTGGAGAAAACAATTGGCAGCTGAGAAGGGAGAGTACTGGAAATAAAGAAATGATGAATAATATCAACAAGTAGTTCTTTCTTTTTCTTTTGACTGTGATTCAGCCACTGAAATATTTCTTTAGCGATTTTCTCAGTGTTTTGTAAGTTTTGAGCAGCCGGGTGTTCCTTTTGTATTGAAAATAATACGAATCCCAGATCTTCAGATAAGTATGACAAATACAAGTTTATTCAACTTATCTCAAATAATTAACTGACATCTTGGATACATAGTACAAGTGTTGATCATTAGTTGTTTACATAAATGTAATGTACTATGTATTAAGACCAAATATCTCTTTAAGAACCATTACTAGAAAACAGACCAGAAAACATTGATTATAACAAGGCATCCAGTGCTACATAATGAAAATTTATGTTGAATATTATATACTGAGTCTTTGATATATATTCTACCAATTTATATAATCTATATTCAATTCTTAATTTTTTTAGAATTATTTGGCTTATTTGGGCATTGTTGTATGAAAGCTGGATTGCTCAGCACATGAGTGCTCTTATTAAGCTATCAGTATATTTCACATTCTCTAAAGTAGCAGCTAGATTTAACAGTAGGTTTTCATGGAAAACAGGTGCACTCCTGTGCAGTTCTCTGATAAGAAAAGTGTGAGGTGTAGCATACTGATTTAGTCACGAAATCTAGTAGCAATCATGCTTAGATAACAACCAAAGCAGAAGTCACTGGGGTGTGTGGACTTACTTGGAAAGTCTAGCTAGGAGCCCAAGAAACTCTTTGTATAAAAATTACTTTGAGCTTGTTTCCCTGACTAATTTCTACTTGAAGATCTTGCAGGGAATTAATTTAGAATGTAAGACTTAGAATCTATGAATTGTTATGAGGTACCACAGCTTGCTACTAGCTATACTGTGCATTATTTCAGCACTGTAGTTTTTTTCGTAGTGCTTGCTATTCTTGCTATTCTCATGTCAAGTTTTCTTGATATGAGACTAAGAATTAAAAACGATTTCTGTTGTCTTATTCCTTATGTAGATCATAACTACTCCATATATTTAAGAAATAAATAGAGCCAAAAGTGAACCTCCCATAAAAAGCTTCTGTACTTCAATAAATTGTCAGCTGTGTTGCTTTCCTTTTCCTTAATAATTACTCCACAAGATGAATATTAACAAAAGGAATTATCAATCCTTTCTCCTGTGTGATGCGATGGTATCCAGATACTTGATGGGTTGACTCTACTACTTCTAGCTCTAGGCAGAGTT
>JAOYMU010000002.1:16035968-16046615 GCA_025802295.1 Psammodynastes pulverulentus
TACTTCCTGACTTTCACTTTTCAAGCCTTTGTTTAACGAGGCAGCGCCATCTTATTTCCCTTTCCACCTCCGCTCTACCAATTTAAAAAGAAGAAAAAAGAAGAAGAAAAGAATGGCTTCCACGGAACTGAAGATAGTATACTTGCAGCTATAAATCACCTGCTTTGATCCGCCTGCTTGACTTCTCTGTTGTTAATCATTTGAAAGCAGGAGTGGTCGTGGGGTCCCACTCTGCCCTCGCAGAGGCATCCCAACTTCGGAGCAATGCCAGGCTATTATGGAACTCTCCTTTCAAACCCCAGAATTAATTCTGGGGTTCTTGAGGGCTCTACTTATGACCTGGCCATAAGTAGAGGAAGAAGAATCTTATGCAGTTAAACAGCAAAATAATGCTGTTTTAACTGCTTACAAAGAATGGGGCGGGCGCTCCATAAAAGGACAGTCCTCAACGACCTGCGGAGCCACCTGGAAGCCCTGTAGCTAATTCTTTAATACAATTCAGATCAAACTCTGAGAATTCAGTGCACAGAAGTTATTAATGATCAACCCAAGAGATAAATCTATTTATTAAAAATATTCATTTATTATATTAGGATGCCAACCAATGGGTCTCAACAACTCTGGCTGTTTAACAAGTAAAAAAATCTACAAAACTATACAATAACATTGAACAATAAAAGAAGGTGAGATAATAACTGAATGGAAGCAAAAAAATTGACTTACACAATCCAAAATTTTGTCTCTCAATCTTAGAAAGTTGTTCTTTATATTCATCCATCTATTTTTTTAAGTAGAAAAAAAGAAGCATTTGTTTTGTTATTCATAAGCATAACCTTTCTATGATTCTTACTAAAGTTAAAATTGAGTAAAAAATACCACCCACTCAAAAATGGCTTTTATGCCATTAAGTGTAGCTGTGCTAATAAAGGGATAAGGTAATATAATGTATGTTATTACTTAGGCAGCAGACAAAGGCAGGCGAACAGTCTGTAAGACCAATGAAGGACAGAAAAGCGTTAGAGCTATACTGTCAAACTCATGGCCGACAGGCCGGAGGCATCACACACTGACCACACCCACACTCAGTTTAGCAAATGGAGAAAAAAGTCCTGATATGTCATGTGATGCCACTGTGATGACACAAGTCTGACACCCCTGCTTTAGATGCTTGGAATATTCTTTAGGATGTGAATCTTGGCATATATCCAGTGATGCTTTCATTAATACTAGTCTGGCACTGTTCTACATCACGTATGTTATTTTGTCAAAGAACCAAAATGCCACCATTCAGTCATGCCATGAGTTCTTCTGGCTTTGTTCTGTATTTTCTATTATTCATTGTCTTACTGAGATTTAAATTTTAGCTTGATTTAACTGTTTTAATTATTGTTCTTATGTGTAAACTGTCATTTGAGAAGAGTTATTGAAAAGCTCTATAAAATTATGTCGAAGAACAAAAGAGCATTGTTTATCTTTTCCTGTTAGACATAGTCTGTGTGTAACAGCTGCATGGTATGAATACACTTACAAATACACAGTCATATGAAGCAAATCTAAAATGGCTGCTGTTGTAATATCAGGATTCACCATACTATTTATAGTATTTCCTCAGAGTGGAGTCAATTGACTACAGGCATATTTGTGGTAGGCATATCAATATACAAGGTTGAATCCTCTTCAAAATGTAAGAGGGCATGAGCAAAATTTGTTCACCTAGTTTAGGAATAGTATTATCCACCATTTCTCATGCCAGGCTGTAAACACAATATAACAGCAAGTACAACATAGGGATGACCAAAAGTTTTAGGACATTGGTCCTTGAATAATATGCTATGGGTCATATTCTAAAAAGTAAATGGGATTAGACATAATTACATTTGATTTTATTTCTATTACATTAAAGGCCATTAATATTATTATATTCCATGTATTTAGTAATTCTCCTTTCTGTCATATTAATTGGAATGTTGTCACAACTTCTGGAATGCACATGGATAATGAAGGCCTTAACTTGTATCGCCCTTTTTAATCAGAATAAATTGAAGTCTAGAGCAGAAGATTGAATGGCTAGCAAACATCAAGAAAACCCAGGAAATGTACTGGTTGTATATATTTTGGTACTCCTCACTTACTCCTTGTATTAAAGAGCGCTGCTTCCATGTATGTCTGTGAACTATTTTACTGGAGAATTTAAATTATTTTCTTTGTTAAATTTCAGGATTTAGTCTTAGAATCTGTTTACTGGTATGCACATAAAAAACCAAGTTGGCAATGTAGATTGCATGGGTTTTTAAAAAAAAAAACTTTTCTTTATATCATCTAATTAAATGTTTAATAACACAAAATACAATCTAACACAACTTTTACTAACAATTTGACAGATTATTAATTTGCTAAAGCACAATGGGTCTAATTCCTGTAGCACAAATTCCTAAAGTCTGACAGTTACAATTCCAAGTATGCAATGCAATATTCAGAGGTGTATGATTAATGAGGATTCATCTACTGGGCAGCTGCGATATCATCAATTTGAAATTACCTTTGATGTAATAATGTCTCCAGCTCATAATGCTCAGTTGAATTATTAATTAAACACAATCTCACCCAGAAGTTATTTTATGGCTTGGAATGTTAAATAAGCTTCTGAACACACTAAATCAGAATTCTGCAAAATGCTCACAATTACTTTGGTGCTGTAAAGATTCTTTAATGGTATGCCTTTATTTGGTGAAACTCTTACAGGTTATTCTGAATTATATGACTATCACTTAAACAATTGTGTATGGATAGATATGTGCAGATGTATGTATCATAATATTTTTTTTATTTAAATAAATAATTTAAATCTTTTCAGTAATTTTTTTGGTAGTTCTTCTCCTATTCAGTTCTTATAGGAGAAGAGATAGAGGTTGGGGCAGAGTAAAAAGAAAAATCAATATGGAGTTGTTGTATTGCCACCTATGATCCAAGTTCTCCCTTTGAATTCTGCTGATTCTTATCTAGTGCCAATTTAGTGCTGACTGTTAATTGATTAATAGATTTTTGCATGAGCAATAGAGCTTAAGTGGAATTTAATGTGTTGTCTTGATTCCTCACAACTGACAGAATTTACATGTTAGCAGGTGTTGGAATACAGCATCCCATTTCCATCCCATTGGAACATTAAGAATAAAGAGTACAAAGTATTTTAATCATCATTCTTATCGACAAATCAAGAATAAAAATGCATATGGCGTGTTTGCAACAAGGTTAAAGTAAGAAGAAGATCATTCTTGCAGACTGTCAATGCTAAAGAAAAAGAGAAAAAATACTGAAAAAGCATGCAAGAATTTTTTTTGAACTGAACTAACAGCATTTATGTATCATAAATGGACATAATACCCAAACTCAATACCCAAATGCAACAACATTTATTACAGCGATTTAAATTTTGTGTTGACTTCATACTAGAGGTACTTAAGACACATTTACATTAATTCACCTAATTCTATTAAAAGAGGTGCTTCAGAACTGCAAATATAAAGATCCATTTCTTTCCTATCAAAGCTGTCTACTACACTCCACAAAATATCAAGTCAAACAATTCCAAAGATATAATTAAAGTGATTTATCTTTTGTAATGAAGAGGTATCTAGAAGTTGCCAACTAAAACATATATCGTTATTCCACTGGGTTTTGCTTCAGATTTCTATAAACCAATAAAATACAGGAGAAGATAATGAAATAATAAAAACTCTATAGATATATAAATACTCAAGATATATTGTCATAATTTTAAGTTGCTTATTCCAGAAAAAAAATGCAATGCATTTAATAAGGTATGGTTTTTTTAAAAAAAAACCAGTGGTCTTACTTAATTGTCCCTTTCAGACAATTTTAAAGTCTTTTATTTGGGCATTGAAATTTAAGATAATATTTAACATTCATTTTAGGAGAATATTAATCTTATAAGGATGCTACCTAATATACAACTTCCCCAGTACACGTTATTTTCAACACATATCAGCAAAAAAACAACAACCATTTGTTCAAGTGATTTTCTCTGATGTACTTTGCTATATACAGTAAATATTCTCAAGGTACACTTATAAATATAATTTTACCTAATATAATATTTAGTTGGTTTGCTTTTTCATGTACCTACTTCAGTTCTTCTATAAAACTTTCATGGAAGTGTACAGACAATGTAACTTATTCATATTTTTTTATTTAAAAAAAGACCATTGGTAAATGTTATTAAATGTTACTGCTTGTATGCATAAGTTTCACAAACTTATTCCTGTAGAATCAATTACAGTTTTTTGTATGTTTGTGTCTTACCTGGTACATGACAGAACCAGCCTGTGATTGATTCTGAGAATCATAATGAGAATCATATCCCACTATCTAATTAAGGTTGCCTGATATAAAATTCAACAGCACTCACCTAGGGGGGAAATATGTCTAGAGTTTATCCATAGCAGCTTAAGTGCAGTGGGCCTTATGTCATCTAGTAGCCTAGTGATTCTATCAATTCATTTTTCTGATGCAAGCAGAATTTTATTGTTCTGTCCCCTCGATAGGCATTATATGGAAACAATAAAAAAAAGATTTGAAAATTCTTTTCTTAGTTATTAGGGAAACAAAAAGTTTTTCTGACACCCCCCCCCCCCAAACTCTATAAAAATAATCTATTCAAAAAATATAATCAAGCTATGTCTCCTCTATGTGTAAATGTGTGTGTATAATCCTTTGAATATTCATAACCATATGGCTGTGGATGGATATTTAACATGAGAGTCATGTATTTTGTCCATTGAAAGAAAAAAGGCTCATTTTTCATACTTTAGACTTATCCACACAGTTCTGCAAACAAAAGAACCACTTAATCTTAATTACATCCCTTAATTTCCTTTTGCTTTGTTTGCAACCAAAGATGTGGCCTACAGGGAGGTATCCACTTCCAGATCTACACTTGAAGAAGTGGAGTCTTAGGAGTGCTTTATTGTAGTAGAAAACCAATATTTTATGGCATGTAAGAAGCATTGTCTACCTATCAGGCTTTATCATATTCAATTGGGATGGAGGGATACCTAACAAGTGAGGATTTACAAAGGCATATTTTTGTCTAAAGCAGGAAGAAGCATTTTGCTGCAGCATTTTCACAGAGAACCACACAAAGGATATTGGGAGCAACTATTTCTTGGAATGAGGGAAGACTCCAGCAGAATTGCACAAATGGGTTTATTAGAAAAGGTCACTGAATTAGTAGAGACAAAGTGAACTGGTTGAAAGAGCAGGGATCAGCTTGATTGACCAAAGGTGCAATATCAAGCAGAAATGGTACAGATTCAGATTAAGTACCTTTAAAAGATGTATTGATTACAGCTAGGCAACTTAGCAAAGGAAATCTGTTGTCTGTTGTTTCTTTTTAGTTGTACTTTATGGATGTTCAAGGCCAAATGAAGGAAGTGCTTGTCTATTGCTTTTTCTTAAGTTTGATGGAAAGGGGGGAAAAGTAAACATTTTCCTACTAAAAGAAAAAAAAAGATGAAGAGAATAACAAAATAACAGATATGGAACAGACTTTGGAGGTCTTTTAGTCCAACCCCAGGTCAAGCAGGAAACCCTATACCATTTCAGACAACTTGTTGTCCAATCTCTTCTCAAAAAACCACTATATTGGAGCATCCAGAACTTCTGGAGACAAGCCATTCCATTGATTAATCATTCTGTCAGGAAATTTCTCCTTAGAAGAAAAGGACTATAGTCACAATAGTACACTAAAAGTTTGTTACACGTCTTTCAAAATTTATTCTAATTGTATCATAATGATAACATGATGTTCATTTGGAGGCTTTGATAAACAATAGTCAAATTATCTCTTAGTACAGGGGGCTTCAAACTTGACAGCTTTAAGACTTGTGGACTTCAACTCCCAAAATTCCTCCTCCAGTCATGTTAACTCAGGAATTCTGGGAGTTGTAGTCCACAAGTCTTAAACTTGCCAAGTTTGAAGACCCTTGTCTTAGTATATGCACAGTAATTGAAAACCCTTCAAAACTAAGGGTTGCCAACATTGATAAGGAAACAATTGGTGCAGAAACAAATATATTTTTGACCGATGGGGAAAACTGCCTGGAATAAATTGGCTGACCAAAATATATGTCTACTCATGATTTAAATGACAGGGAGGAAATGCCATCTTCCAATTTCCACAGTGAAAATAAGACTGGTATTAAAATGATTGACTGATCGATGGGTTGCTAAATACTTATTTTACTGCCTTGTCATGAGTTAGGATAAATTACATATAAACTATTATGGCAACTAATGCAATTCTCTCATACATTGCTTCAAGTTGATTATTTTTGGATATTTGCTGTTTTATGACGTAAACCCTACTCAGTGATATTTAGAGCAGCGATCATATAGCTGTGAATTATTATTTTCCATGATTGGCAGAAGAATTAAATGTGTTTGAAATAAATTTAGATTATTCAATAGATAGGGAGGTGGAATTGGGAACTTTATAATTTTGGATGATAATCCATCATCAATAATATGATTGTGGTGTTGAATTCTAATATTACTATCTCAAATCTTCTTCTGTGAAGGAAATAAAAAATGATTGACCATAATTGAATATTGACTCCTTTCCTAAAAAAGTACCTTCCATATATTCTCATGTCTTATACATCAGGTATTATACCAAGATAAAATGCAGAAATTACAGCAGAAATAGATTATCAAATATGGGAATGGCTTTGGCAAAATTTTCATTAAAAGGATGTAAGAAATTATAGTAAGAACAAAAGTGTAGCTTTACACCTGGTCAGGGCTTTTTTTCGGCGCCGAAAGGTGCCAGAACGCGCCCCCCCATCGCGCTAAAAAAACCCAGAAGTGGTAGGGCGCGATTGGTGGGGACGGAACACGTGATACGTGCTCCGAAAAGGTGCCGGAATGGCGTTCCGCCGAGCTCCGGCTCAAAAAAAGCCCTGCCCCTGGTAGAGTATGTACAAAACATATTTGGTTCTTTAAAGGATCACTAAAAATGTATTAATGTGAAGGGAAAACACCCTATCCTTTGCTGATTTATAGAAAGTGTATGAAAAAGCAAATAAATTTAAACCTATAGAATATTTGGCATGAATGTGGAGTTAAAGATTAGTTGTTAAAATAGTTTATGATGGAAATAAAGCATGGGTAAGAGTCAATGGAATATTTGACTGTTTTATGTTATCCATTCAGTCATGGAATATTGCTTATTCCAAAAGTGAATTTCACAATGAGTACTTAATAGTGTACTCCAAAACATTGAAGTATATATACATACATGCATGCATGCATACAAACAAACATACATACCTCAATCAGCATAGAGCTGGAAAGGACCTTGGGGGTCTTCTAGTCCTCTCGCTTAAGCAGGAGATCCTGTACCATTTCACACAGGTGACTGACCAATCTCTTTTAAAAACCACCAGTGATGATGCATCCACAATGACTGAAGGCAAGCTGTTCCACTCATTAATTGTCCTCATTGTTAGGAAGTTTCTTCTCAATTTCAGGTTGCTTCTCTCTTTGATTAGTTTCCATCCATTATTTCTTGTCCTGCCCTCTGGTGCTTTGGAAAATAAATTGACCCCCTCCTCTTTATAGCAGCCACTCAAATACTGGAATACTGCTACCACAACCATTCTTCATATGTTTTACTCTCCTGGCTTTTAATCATCTTAGTTGCTCTTCTTTGAATTTTTTTTCCAAAGTCTCAACATATTTTTTGTAATGTGGTAACCAAACTGGAGCATTCCAGGTGTGATCTTACTAAGGCTTTTTAAAGTGGTAATAATGCTTTACGTGATTTTCATTCTATGCCTCTGTTTATATAACCAAGAATTGTATTAGTTTTTTTGGCTGCTGTTGCATACTGCTGATATTCATGCATATATCATCATACATCAATACATACATACATACATACATACATACATACATACATACATACATACATACATACATCAATGTACTGGATCACAATGAACAGATTTTTACATCATTTGCATAGCCTGACATCTGTGTGGTGAGGTCATTGCATAAATTCTGCAAATCTCTGAATGCTCTAGTTAACAGATTGTCTGTTAAAATAAACTTTCAGTATATGTGAACAGTAATACATGGGAGGGTATGTTGCACATATTACATATGATTGGGGGGGGAATCAATAGATGTTTGTAACTCAGTGCGTTATTTGAAAATATAGAAACCTATTCACATGGAAAAAACAAGAGATAACAATTCTGTGGAGATTACATAGGATATTAGAGAACAGTTTTGCATGTCTACTTTCTGATGAATCAGTATTTCAAGATTGGCCACACTCATTGTGATAGCCATTACAATGTTGTGTAATAGTGACAGTTAATAGGCAAGCTCCATTGGAGTGCCCAAACATGCACTGAGAATCTCAAATGTTCTCAGCCACTCAAAAATATTGCTTACCTTTGTTCCAAATTAAGCAAAACTAGTTGAAAAATATATCTGGAAATTTATCTTCTGTATCAAGAAACCATATTATTACTGATTTGAAGAATTCATAAATGCATTTGCAGATAAATGATGAGTTATTAAATGTGGTACATACATATTTAAGATTAGGAAAGTTATTAATATGTTATATATAAGAAAGGACAAAATTCAGAACAGATCAATGATCTGGAAAATGTGATTTAATTCATAAATTGTTCAAGAGAGTCATTTAGGAACAGTAGAGACAAATGTAGTCAAGCAAGCATATTTTCAAGTAAGGGGAAATCATGATGATTATCAGGAAATGCATTTTGGGAAAATTATGAGCCTCTTGAGAAAACATTTAAAGGGTCCATTTGATACCAAATTTTCCCAAAAATTAACCGACTAACATTTACTGCAAATTAGATATGTTATTATTTGCCAAGATTTTACTGTAGAAACCTTGACTGTCTTTGACAGACACGAAGGACAACAGGGTGGAGATTTTTGTCCCCTTTATCACTTTTCGATTCTAAATCCAGAAAACTGTAGCAGTGGTGGGATTCAAAATCTTTTACTACCGGTTCTGTGGGCATGGCATGGCTTGGTGAGCGTGGCATGGGAAGGATACTGTAAAATCTCCATTCCTTCCCCACACCTGGGGGAAGGTTACTACCGGTTGTCCGAACTACTCAAAATTTCCACTACTGGTTCTCCAGAACTAGTCGGAACCTGCTGAATACCACCTCTGAACTGTAGGATAACTGGTGAAATTGTCTGTCCAGTTCAAAAACAGCTTATTAAATAGAAAGTCTAAAATATAGCCCCTGCTTGATTTGGGAATACAGATCCCAAAATATTTATTATGGCTACTTCACTGGCTTCTCCAAGATCAGAGCCAAAGGAGGTGCAAGGTTTTTTTCCTATATACTGTACAGACTTATGCATGTTTTACAATTTGTACAGCTTTTTTTTCATTGAAACTGTGCTCATTGTGTTTTAAGATAAGATAAACCAGAATTTGCTACATGGGAATGTGTTCTGAAGCTGATAATTACAGCACAACTTCTTATTTTTATCTCGGAACTTATACATGAAAGAAAACAATAGCTGCAACTAGAGAAAATAAGATTAGGAAGGTTAAGGCAGATAAAGTCTGAAGAAAAGTTATGAAACATGGAGGTGGACTAAGATAAGAAAGCTTTCAAGAAGGAAGAGTCTCAGGAGAAAATGGCTGTGCGCACCCAGAATCTTCTGCTTTTGGAAAAGTTGTGGACTTCCATAAACGGAAATGCAGCACCTATCAGGGGAAAGTTGGTTTGGGATCATGACATGGTGCCTATAGAACCAACTGAAGTTTAAATTTTGGAAGAGAGGCCAAAAGAGCCATGAAAGGTCACTTGAAAGGTGATAGAAAGCATGAAAGTTATGCATTTTCTCAAATCCCTAAAGCATCCATAGAATAAAAAATTATGAAAGTATAGCATACCCAAAAACTGCAGGTGGAAAAATATTCTGGTTGAGTGAGATAGAATCAAGAAAGAGTGACAAGAGCGCATGAAAATCACGAACTACATAAAATAAGACCAATATTGAGCTGGGAGAGGACAAACGGGACCCAGGAACTGAATCAATTTACTCATCCCTTTGGAATTCATAGTCCAGAGATCTGACTTTGAAGATGCCTCAGTCTTCAGATTCTTGAGAATCACATCCCTGTTAAGTCCTAGACAACAAGACCAAGGCTTTTATGATTTACAGAATAAGAGTACTCAAAAAGTATGAATGTCAACAGAGAAAATCATATTCCTTTAAGGACTGTTGAATATGGTTGAGTTTGAATAGAACCCACGAACTTCTTTTTAAATTTTATAAAGCAAAGAAAATCAGATGCCAAGAGGGCAAAATATTTTTCCTAGCTGTTCTTCATACTTAGAATGATCTATACCTGCTATATTGGAATATAAGGGATGATTTCTGCTATGTCAACCCCTGCTCTGCCTTCTGTCTATTCCAGTTGCTTTTCCTATGCTGTAATTACAATAAAAATTCTTAAATAAATATTTCTTGCAAATGCTACCAATACATTAAAACAATAGAAAAAAATTATTTATTTATTTATTTATTTATTTATTTATTTATTTATTTATTTATTTGTTT
>JAOYMU010000002.1:16152008-16171797 GCA_025802295.1 Psammodynastes pulverulentus
CATCCGTCCCCAGGTGGGTGGCCAAGGATACTGTTGGGGCAGTGGGGCCTGCAGAGCCCTGATGCCGGCGGGGTGAGATGGGGAAAGGGATGCTCTGGCTGCCGCCGCCATGGGAGAAAGAGGCAGCGGAGGTGGTCCGCCCGGCCCGGCTCCCATGCTGCTCCCTGGGGAGGATGCTGTTACCACCGCCAATGCCGCTCCCCCCGCTGCCGCCGCCGTCACCGCTGTGCCGGGCTTGAGGGCTGTCTTCTGCGGCAAACTCATGGCCAAGCAGAGCCACCACCAGACCTCCTCTCCTCTACTTCTCCCACCTCCTCCTCCTCAGGCAGGGGTGAGCTGGGGCAATGATGGCAGCAGCAGCGGAGACGACGTCAGATGCTCGGGAAGCTCGGAAGAAAGGTGCCGGAACAGCGTTCCGGTAGAAAAAAAAGCCTGATATTAGATTATTGTGTTGTGTGATCGGGTGTGGAAAAGCAAGAACACACTGTATGAATTTCTTTGCTCTCCCTTCTATATACCTTGTATCCCATTATTATCTACCACTTCATTCTATTAATTGGAAAGCTATGTAAGGACAACTTTATTAATAATGCACTGTATCAATACACTATGATAACTTGTGGAGTATTTTGTATCCCAGAAAGCATTATAAAATTAAATAATAGGAAGCAGGAAGGAATTACACTCAGAATTACAGAGAAAGAAGGTGGCAAATAGTAGAGAATAAAATAAATTCAGTCATATAGATGGAAAATAAGGGAGGGAAATCGGGAAGCACATTGGCTAAAATGGGGGGAAATGGTCAATAGAAAAGGTAGACCAACTCAGAAAAATTTGCAGAAAATTTGCTGACCGTGGAGTAAATGTTTCTGAATCGGTTTTGCCCAGGGCTTTTCTTCTCCGAAGAAAGGTGCCAGAACGCACCCCCCGTCGTCGCGCTAAAAAACCCAGAAATGATAGAGCGCGATTGGTGGAGACAGACCACGTGACACGGACTCTGAAAAGGTCCTGGAACGCAGTTCCGCCGAGTTCCAGTGGAAAAAAAGCCCTGGTTTTGCCATACTGCACAGACAGAGAAAAAGAGAATAAGTACTATTTCTATACTTCATTTAGATAGTGTCATTGGGGCACAATCATAAAGCTATACAGTGATAATGATGGTTATAAATATTATTTATTTTGTTTTCATTATTGCTGATATTGCTTAGAGGATTGCTTTGATAGGAATTGCTATCAGGTTATAAATTATTCCTGTTCTTGTTAATTGTACTTTACAGATAAGTCTAAACCAAAGAAAAGAAGGTTCCTGGTTTTGTATTTTTTTTCTTTCAGTAAATGAAAAAGGTGGATAGAAAATAGAAAGAGAGAAGATAAGTAAGTACTGTAATTGTTTGTTCTAAATAGTTAGGTGTAATTAGAACTCCAAGAGGAACAGAGGGAGGGAGGGAGGAAAAATGTCACGAGGAAAAAAAGGAAAAAGGAAAGGAAAGGAATGGAAAGGATAAGATAGGATAGGATAGGATAGGAAAGGAAAGGAAAGCTCCCTCCTATGAATAAAAGTTATTTGAAATAAAGATACTTCAGAAAATTGTGAAAATAACAGAAATGATTTTTTAAAAACTTATTCTCTAAAAGTAGCAACTAACAAAAGACTGTTCCACAGAAAGAAACTGTAACTACTGAAATTACAAGTTGTCTTCGATTTACAACAATTCATTTGGTAACCATTCAAAATTACAATGGCACTGAAAAAAAGTGACTTATGTCTGTTTTTCACACTTTACAACCATTGCAGCATCTCCATGGTCACATAATCAAAATTCAAACACTTGGCAACTGACTCATATTTATGATAGTTTTACTGTCCTGGGATCACATGATCACTTTTGGAGCCTTGTAACAAGAAAAGTAAATGAGAAAGATTCACTTAACAATCTTGTTACTAACTTAACAACTACTGTCATTCACTTAACAACTGTGGCAAGAAAGATCATAAAATGGGGCAAAACTCACTTAACTGCTGTCTCATTTAGCAACATAAGTTTTGGGTTTAATTGTGGTCATAAGTTGAGGACTGTCTGTATAGAAAAGATCTCAGCAGACATAAACAAAAAATATTTGAGCAGTAGTACAAGTTATTTCTGTGGTTCACCGGCATTGCATCGTACTGCCTTCCTCCAGTAAGCTGAATCTGTCATACTGAAATTTAGCAATAAAATGCCCCAATTCCACAAATTCCAATGATGGAAATTTCATTTCAATAAATAAAGGTGGAAGCCTTTGAGAGGCTTCTGATTTTTCAGCCTCATACCTAGGACTGAAACCCAACTGAAAGAATAAAGATAATTTGCTTCCTCTGGAGTTATCTGTAGCTGCAATGTAACCACCTTTTCAATAGACTTTTCTAAAATGGAAGTAAGATGAAAATCGTCCAACACAGTCAAAGTTCAGAGATGGCTTCTTAAAGAGAGAGATTAAACTCTGCCTCCTCAACCCAAAAGTACTTTTTCAAGAGTCAACTGGAGTTTCAATTTTTTTCTTTGAAGACGTTTTGCTTCTTATGCAAGAAACTCACATGTTCCTTCACTCCTTTTTTCTGCACAACATTTCACATCTTAGTGATATAATTTAATCAGGTGTCTGGGATTTACAATTAAGCTAACAACATAAAATATTAAATTGAATAGTAATAATGCGCCAGAAAACATCAGTGCCATCTGGATACTTTAGCCCCATTTACAGTATAGAACAGATGTTGCACTTAGTAAATAGCTTAAATTTCCACAGAAGTTAATTCCTTACACACTTTCTTATTAGTGCTGTGTAAGACATGCAATCATTTCTCAAATGCCACTTATGATAATCTCTACTCTTCCAAGACACTGCCCCTGTTAATTCACTGGAACTCTGGATTCCACAATTACCGCATGGTCATATCCAAATCAAAGTGATTGACAAGGAAATGCAGTTGTAATCTAAATTGTTATCTAAAACTCAAAACTATCCCTACTATTAGGCAAATTGATATGTACAACTTGATGTGAAGTATTGGGAACATATTGGCCTTGGGGGATTTTTTCCAAAGCCAACAATGTCAAGTGATGTTCCAGATGTTTCAGGATTGCACCTAAGGTACCCAATATTATTGGAAATATATTTGCTTTTTGCCACAGTTGTTACACTTCTATTTGCAGGTCTTTGTATTCTGAGATTTTCTCCACTTCTTTTTGTTTGATTCTGTTGTCTCTAGGTACTGTAATGTCCATGATCCAGACATATTTGTCTTTATTATCAGCAATTGTTAACTCAGCAGTGTTATGTGGCAGATGCTTGTCTGTTTGAATTCTAAAATCTCAGAGCACTTCAATGTTTTCATGTTCTATTGCTTTGTTTATTTGATTTGATTTGTAATAACGGATCATTATTTCTTTTTAAAATAAATTTATTGTTTTATCATAGAAAATAAAATACAGAACATTAAAACAAACAAGCAAAATGCAAAAACAAAAACATACAAAAACCCTAACAACAACAAAAACAAACTAGTGTACAAAAAAGGAAAAAAAATGGTCAATTAAATTTAACATTTAACATGTAGGATCCACCCTGACTGAGTGATGAATAGATCATTATTTCTTTGTTTTCAGTCTTCATATATTTGCAATGGGTAAGCAACTTTTTTTCCAGTAGTCCTGAAGCTGCTGGCCCTGGTTGCTCAGCCAACAGACCTGAGTGCTGTAATCCAGTGGTCCTCAACCTGTAACCTGTGGCCCACTACCAGGCCATCGTCTATTTGCAACCGGGCCATGTGAGTGACAGGCCAACATGCACAGCTCCACTTGCACAAGCATATTCCCACTGCTCACATAAATGAAGCTATGTGCACATGCGCCTGTCCCTCAGATAAAACCATCCCCTCCTCCTCTCCCCCTTCACTGGGCCGCCAACCTGGAAAGATTGGGCAACACTGCTGTAATCCATTTTTCACCAGATATCGAGGAACTCCAATACCTAGTATGGTTTTTGACCTGGTATCGATTCTGTAAATTACATCTCATCATATTGTTTATGGGAAAAACACTCTTTTTCTGGGTTTTCTAATGAAACCTGTATGGTTGAACCTATGGCATAGCTTCATTCTTCACAAAGACACAAGACTTACAATTACATTAAGGTAGTATTTCATTGGCATTATTATTGCTATGCATAGATAATCTACAATTAGATTCACGATATAAGATTGGTGGAAAATTAATAATTCAAATCTTCACCATGTTTCTAATAATTATTAAGGTAGCATCTAAGAATATAGCCAGTGCCAAACAAGCTGGTATTTTGTATAAACTCAATATTTCCAGATACTGAGCAATATTGACACTGCTCTGAGGGTTACAATCATAATTGGTATAACAACAAATTGCTTCTTCCATAAGCATTCAACTTTGATCTGAAAGTCTTGGTATTTCGTAATTTTTTCCAATGTTTTTTCTTCAGTCCTAGCATCTCTGGGAATAGCAACATTAATGAACCAGGGTTTCCTCTTTTCAATAACTGTTATATTGGGCATGTTATGAACAAGTTCCCTGTCTGTTTGATATGATCTTAACCCATTCATTTGTCAAAATCTCAATTTGATAGTCATAATAATTTTTTTACTACATCTAAATCCAAACCTCTTGCAAAGTTTCTGATGAATAATATTGGCAACTTATTTCATGATGCTGCTTTTAGACAGTTTGTGAAATTTTGCTGCAGCTACTGATCAAATGGTCAATTGTTTAATCCTATTCACTATAAAGGTGACATTTACTATAGTTTGTTAGATATAAATTTTCAACTTCATGAAATTAATTGACAAAACTTATTCTTGAGCTACTAAAATAAAACCTTTGTTTCTTTGTTTAACATTGCTGATCTTAACCAACTCCATCTGCTTTTCCTGCATTGTGTTGTTCTTCAAATTAACAAATAGCCTTTCAATTGTCTGCTTTCTGTATTCAGCCTTCATCTTTGCTGTTTACAGCTCTCACAATCAAGAGCTTTCCTTTATTGACTTCCTTTAACAAGGGTTTTCGATTCTCAACATAATCATTAGATCATGCTTTTCTTCCTCCACAGTCTGTTTCGTCTGTAGGAATCCTCTTTTTCAATTTGAAGCCACCTGATTACAAGTGACTCTGAATTTTCAAATTATCCCACCCAATAATATGATATAGGTAAGATTTGGGAAAGATCATTAGGTTAACAGGGGTTCAAAGATGAGCTTCTCCATATAGGTCTATTGCCCTGGCCCTTGCCTCCTAGATTCCAGTTCAAGATTCCCTTCGCCCCCTTGTCTGAAACCTTAAAACATACATTTTCATTTACAAAACACATAGAAAGAAGACATGGAGAAGTAGCAATTTATAGATTGAATTTTCCTTCCTTAATTAGTCTCTACATTTCTTTTTTCTTTGAATTCCATGCATGTCTCAGTGGAGCTATTTCCCAGAGCATATGTTTGTTTTCGTGCTGTTGAATAGTTTCATTTAAGAAAGTCTTATCTCTTTAATTATGCACACAAACTTTCTCCCGTCAGTTAAAGGGACTACTTTTATTTAACAGAGCACATAATATATTGATTAAGTACTCCTATGATAGCTCCTTCGTGATGGAGTACAAAATAAACACTGCTGACAAATATGCTATCATGCAACTTTAGACTGGTGGCAATGAAAGATCCTTACATTTCTTGGAGAACAGCATGACATTTAACTATAGTTTAAATTGCATGAATATTTAAAATCCATCTGCACAACATCAAGTTCCAAGCTTTAACACAATCATTCCTACTGTGAATGTGTGCACTGTTTTGTATATCCCCTGCACTATTACCAAAGTGGTAGCCTGAAAAGCTATATGAACAGTATCTTACATAAATGTTGCATTTTTCCTCTTTCATAAACTGGTTTTCAGTCACCTTTGTTTTGAAAGCATATCTAATAACATATTGCACGCATGGCAAAAGAAACAGTCACGCAGAAGTGTGAAGTGACATTTGGGGAATTATATAAAGTAATGACTATCCATCATCTCTTTTAGAATGCTCAAGGGTCAATTGTTGTTCTGAATATATTTTACTTGATGCAGCTTGTACAATAGCAATGTCTTAATTGGAGAAGGTAAGTTTAGCATCTGGCATATATATTCCATATTGGATTATTACATTACATTGTTTGTAAAGTATTTGTTTTGTTTTTCATTATGTCAAGTTTTATGTGTAACTTTTTCGATTCTGCACACGATTCTGCCACTAGATTTTGATTATTTTTTTTAAAGCCCTGCTTGGTTATCATTAGTTTCATAAATAGTTTCTCATTTCTACATATCATACTGTAGCTTTATGTTTGTGTTGTGTAGTAAGCCTTAACATTTGCAAAACATCATGATAAATGAATTATAATAATTGCCCATCACCATTAAAAAACTTCCTATGCTTCTTCTTATAGTGGGTGTGTTTGTGTGTGTGGAAGAGTTGTGAGTGAAGAATATTGGAAGAGTATGTCAAGAGTATATAATTGCTATGGCATCACACAAGGCGTAAAGCAGTGGTAGGATTCAATTTTTTTACTACCGGTTCTGTGGGCATGGCTTGATGGACATGGCAGAGGAAGGATAGTGTAAAATCTCCATTCCCACTGGTTCTCCGAACTACTCAAAATTTCCGCTACCGGTTCGCCAGAACTGGTTGGAATCTGCTGAATACCACCTCTGACATAAAGGTTATCCCAGCTGACCAGTTAAAGCAAGTAAGCACCTGTTTTGAGCAATAATATAGGAACTGGCTTGAGGCAGGAAATCATTTTTGTCACAATGGCAAAGGCATCATATCCTACTGCATGGGAAAGAGCAATGGTAAACCATGTCTATATAAACTACATAGATGATTCACCATCTAGTGCCAGATAATGGGTTCCACAATTCAAATGCCACTTATTATGATCTTGCAGAAAAGTGATCTTCTGGAATATTAATGATATTTGTGATGTGGCTACATTAAAGGCTTTGGAACATCTAGTGCACGAGTTTTAAACTTTATTGCATCACAAGCCAGATCATGATGTACTGTGATGGAGGCCACACCCACCTTTGCAGAGCTGGGGTGAGTGTGGCCTGTGTATGATGTATCCAGCCCATGGGCTGTCAGTTTAACAGGCTTGATCTAGTGGCTGGTGATGCCATGCAAGAAAAGAAAATCTAAACCTGCAAATAATTATAATGAAATCATGTAACATAAAGAGCAGAAACATTGGAAAGCCTGACACTGTGAAAAATATAATTAATTTACTATTCATTGACATCTTGTACAATAGCAATTTGAGTGGAGTAGAATTGGTCACTTTGAACTGGAAGACTACATGGACATAATCGTCCTGGCCTTGGAGTCAGGCTCCAAGATGCAGGTGGATAAAGTCCCACTGGTGCTAGGCCTAGCGATTCAACAGCCATTAAATTTAACACCACTATCCTCTTGGGTCCCTCTTCAATCAGCGCTGATTCCTCTTTAGCTAATGTGGGTGCTAAGAACCAGATTAATCTCATCTAGACGAGGAGTCCTGCACCTTGGCGAAGTAAGTGTTTCATTATTGGCAACTGCTGAGCAGGGAAAGCTTCAGCTGTGCATACTCCAGGGGCACAAAATTCAGTTTGTGCAAGAATTGTCTTCCATTACTGCAAGCAACTTTGGTATCTGGTTTTGTGCTTTGGGAATGCCTGTTCTTGATTCCTGCTTTATTTTAACCTTGCATGTTCCTGAGCAAGTCTCTGACTTATCCTTCCATATTTTTAAAGCTATTGTGTGATACTGAATTATGGATATCCACTTGGATTACACCTTTCCTCAGCTTTTAGTAAATTATTATACAACACACACATTTTCTAAGCAACAATCTTAGGGGTTTTTTTAATAATAATTTTTTAAAAGTTTATACTTAGAAAGATAAAAGACTAATACAGGGTAAAAAAGTAAAAAGAGATGGAAACTACAGAAAAGAAAAGATAAAGAAAAATAGAAAAAATAATATAATAAAGAATAAGAAAATAAATATTCTTTCCCTTCATCACAAGAAGTACAAACAATTTTAGTAATATCATTTTCCTTGATAATACAAAAAATACAAAATTATCTCTTCTTCTTATATCTCAACCCTTATCTATACCAAATTCTTATTCAATCTTAGCAAAAGTCTCTTAAGATGTATCAGAAAACAACAAATGTATTTTAACCTCAATCAAATAAAGCTCTTTAAAATTAACAATAAAGATATTGAAGTGGTGGATATAGCTTCTGCCTTTTGGGACCAATTATCAACAGTTTAAAAAATAGCAGTCAAGAAATATATCTCAGTCAAATATTTGGCAGAGTAGCTGTGAAGGCCTTAGCAAAGACATTTGGATGTTGGATTGTGTTTACACCTACACAGAGCAGAATAAAGTGTGCAATGGTTTTCCTATGATACCTTATGGAAATGAAAATTGGACTTTGAAGAAAGGGTAGTGGCATTTTTAAACTATGGACTTGGAAAAAACTCATGAAAATACTGTGGAGAGCCAAGGGAACAAGCTAGTGGCTCAGCAAACAGATCAATCCAGAGATAGACACAAGATGAGAAAACCTAACATTTTGGAGATAATGCTAGAAAAGATAGAAGGAAAAAGAAGATGATAAACAAAAGTAAGGTAGATAAACTTAGGTTGACAATGAATGAAAGTCAGAATGCCCTGGGTAAAATCTATCTAAGAGTTGATACCAACTTGATTACGTACAATCAATCAATCAATCAATTACATTAATTACATTCCTTAATAAATAAATATTAAGAAAACATGATTAAGAATTATCAGGTGGTAACTATCTGTAAGTCTTTGTTATTCGTTTTTGTCAATTGAGTTGTAATAACTATCAAGCCATTCAGGTTCAGAAGCAAAGACCACTTTGCTTCAAAAAGATGCAATGAAAATTCTATCATGACCAAGTGGCCCTTACAAACTCTACAGCACATAAACATAATATCAGGGAAGCATAGATGAAGCCATGCAAAACAATAGTTGTTTACATAGAAATAATAAGTTGTTTGCTTTATATTGTAAATTGCTTTCTTATGTCGTCTGGAGCACTGAAATTTTCTAGTACTTTTTAATATATGAGTATTGTTTGCAATTATCTTTCTGGCCTTTGAAAATTAAATAGTATTAGTTGCAGAAAGTTGAGAGAAATGGCAGGTACGTGAAGGTACAGTGGAATGGCATAAGATGTGAACAGCTGGATGAGAAAGATAAGCAACTGGTAAAAATTCATATATTGTATTTAATTTCCTAGAAAGGGCAGTTCATGTGAGTGATAGTGTCATTAACAACATAACATGGGTAACTGTAGCAGTCATTGTACATTCCAGAGCAATGTGCTCTGGAAAATAAAAACAAAGTATGAATCAACCTGAATGAGTTCTCAAAACACTCAGATGCATAAAGTTTATACATAGTTTCGACAAGTTATATTCTCTTGGTATTTGAAGCTGTGATATTCCACTGTAATAACAAAACAGGTTTCCACCTCTCCCTTAGATATTTCATCAAAGCCCAGGGAAATAGTTTTAATCTTTCACTGTGGAGAGCACTGAGGCTCAGAACAACAAATTCTGAGATTCCACCTCCATGCATACCAAGTTGTGACTTTTAATGTGACTATGAGAAAAAATATTAAATACATGACTAAAAGTAAACATATTAAGAATATTAATTAAACTGCAATGCAGATTTCACTCATTATTATTGAGAACAAGATTCTGGTACGCAGGGGATAGAAAAACTATCCTAATATATATGTATTCACCTTTTATCTGTAATAGTCACATACTTTTTTTTCTCCCTATGATAGTGGGGGCATCTTGTTTATTGCCAAGTATAAAAGGTAAAGATGTTTCTGTCCAGTCGTGCCTGACTGCTTATCTCCATTTCTTGGTCAAGGGTGCCAGTGTTGTTTGAAGATATTTTCAATGGTCATATGATCAGCATGACTATATGCCAGCGATGGCGAACCCTTTACAGGTGGTGTGCCAAAAGCGCATGTGCACGTGTGCCATCACCCACATTCCATTGTGGTAGAAACCCCCCTGTACTCCCCCCTGCCTCCTCATGCATGTGCACATGACCACATTGCGATCCCCCACTTCCACGTGTGCACACGACCCCCCCCTCATGATCCCCATGCATCATGTGTGACCCCCTGCCCCTCCAGAGGGCTTCTGGAGCCCAGGGGAGGCCTCTTTGCACTCCCCGAAGAGGGAGACCTTCTGGAAGAACTGGAAGTGCCCATTCTTCGGTGTCCAGACAGCTTCTGAAGCTGGGGAAGGCTGTATTCACCCTCCCCGAGGCTTCAGGGAAGCCCCTGGAGCCTTGGGAGGCTGAAAAATGGGCACTTCCAGTTCTTCCGGGAGGATAAAAATGGCCTTCCCTGGCTTCAGAGGCCCTCCAGAGGCTGAAGAAAAGGCACCTCTGGTTCTTCTGGAAGGCCCATTCTTCAGCCTCCCGAGGCTCCAGGGAAGCCCCTGGAGCCTCAGGAGGGACGAAAAGGCCTCCCTGGGCTTCAGAGGCCCTCTGGACAGCTGACAATCAACTGGCTGGTGGGAAGGCCATGGGTTCAAGCACGGCTGGGCACGGCTCATGTGCCCACCACAATGGCTCCGTATGCCACCTGTGGCACGCGTGCCATAGGTTCACCATCACAGCTATATGCCAAAGGCGCATGGAACATTGTTATCTTTCCATTGAAGTGTTGCCTATTAATCTACTTGCCTTTGCATGCTTTTGAACTGCTAGATTGGCAGGAGTTGGAGCAGACAGAGGAGCTTACCCCATTGCACAGTGGTCAGGTCTTAAACTGTTAGCTTTCCAGCTGACAAGTTCAGTGTCTTTAACTGCTGACCCATTGTGCTTCCCTGTTGTCAAATATCAACACAATTTTAAAACTCCTTGATAAGTATGATCACCAAAGAAGCACAAGCAATTTGTTCAGGCTACAAGATGTTATTTCTGCTCACCAACGACCACCAAGAGCAGCATGACAGGGGCATTAACGAAATAAATCTCTATATTATGAGCTAACTTTCAGCTCTCTTTTTCCTGAAGTATGGGAAATCAAATGTAAGCTAATTGCATTTTTAAAAGTTCCTATCAGCAAGCAATAAACTATACAAACATTTCTTTTTTATATTGTAATAATACCTACAAAGCAAAATCATTAAGTAATTTAGAAATGGAAAGGGGTAGGAATAGAATTAAATTGGATTTACATCTACTTTATATTTTTATTTATGATTATGTGGACATAATACAAAGATGTAGATAATGTCATCAAGAAACCTTTAATAATATTTTAATAATGTTCTTTGGATACTTTTTATTGTTTTAATTGATTTAACTGTTTTATAGTTTCAGAATTGTAGGCTGCACAGAGTCACTTGGCTAGGATGAGGGGCTACAGAATTTAAATGAACAAATAAATAAAAGCAATTTTATACTACAAAGACAGGATGTTCTGCATTAGCACTGTAAAATATTTGTAGAAATAAGCCACTCCAACTTAATGTTTTCTCAAGACAGAGCTGATTTTCCTCTTAGCCTCCTGAATTAGGACTGTGGTATAGAGACCATGATGCTGCTCTACCTCAGTAAACAGAAGTGAGTTGCTCCTTCATTTCATTTCTTTATTTTGCAGAGGTGTTTAAGCCAAAACTCCAGTAGAATACATTGCCCCCTTTAAATATATGCATAGCCATCTTAGCTATGCCCTGTCTGTTCTCAGCTAGATAAAGATCAGGAGTAGTAGAAGCAATAATTATGGACAACTTTTGATCATGTGGATGAACCAAATATGGAAAAAAAATGTTTAAGTGCAGAAAAGATGAATCTGAAATAATGAATGAAAATGATGGGGACAAAAATGTTAATCAAGTATAGAGAATTTTTTTCCTTGGTGATTTCTCCCTAACTGGATCAGTCTTCCAATGGTGCATCTATTGCTGAATCCATCTATCTTGCTGCTGGTTACTCTGTTTTTCTATTTTTTTTTCAACAGGGCAAAAATAACAACCCAAAAAACTTGCTACACAAACATTATAGAATTTTAAAAAAAAAACATAATGAACAACTTGTTCTTTCCTTTGTTCTGTCCCCAAGAGTTGACCAGATTGTCACCATTGTCTTTTAACAACTTTACTGTTCCTCTGTCTTATGACTTTTCTTATAAGGTAAATTAATACATGTGTATTTTGCTTATACACTCATGCACATTGCTATGTGTGTATGTGAAGCTTGACACTCTCAAAGCTGTTCCCTACTTCTAAAAATGAAGTGACCACACTTCTAAGACCTCTTTTGCCAGTTCCATTAGATATAGGATGGGTCTTCACATGCTTATGGTCAGTTATTAACACTACTGAAAGGCTTTGAGATGTGAAGTGAAAAGAATAATAATCTCCCAGTCTTGACCAATAATTAAGTAATTTATCAGGATAAAGTCATGTTATTCTATCCAGTACTGCTCATTTCAGCTTTTGCTAAGGTTTTTAACAAACACACACACACTTCAATATTGATTTCTCCCATTCTCTGTGTTTCTGCTTTCTGGCATATTTCCATGCTATGCCCCAGATCATTACTGATCTGCTTTGCAAGCATGCCTTCCTAGTCTCATTTTTTGGCATTAATCCAATTCAAATCTCTATTGTCCAACTATGTATCCTGTTACCACTCTGGTCTACAGTTAGCTGTATTCACGTTTAGGATGCCTCATTAGACATGAATGCTGACCTAGACTTCTAAGCTCCAAGTGGTCTCTGCCTCATTAAATGGGATGCAGCCTCTAATACATCAGCAGAAACTCTTCCTCCATTTGATTAATCAATTGTTTGCATTTTGTTTAATATTTACAGCATTTAAAGAGTCCTAAAGAATATTATTATTATTATTATTATTATTATTATTATTATTATTATTATTATTATTATTATTATTGAAAAAGAATATTTGGTTGTTGTTTTTTCAGTTTATATTTATAGTTCTATGTTCCTAATATATTGTGTGGAAAAAAGTCATTCGAGTTCTGAAATACATATATTTCAAGAATCAAGGGGAGTTCTTAACCGAGTAGTAGACATGACAAAACATTTCCAGTGAATTTAAAATTTCATATTATTTGTTTCAGATAATTCAGCTTTCAATAGTTCCTCAAATTGCATTGCTGCCTATGACTTTTCAAGTGTTTCTAACTAGTATGGAATCATTTGTGCAATTGCAATCTAATATGCTGATGGTTTGTTGCATTTCAAGATATGACCCCTGTAAACAAATTTGGTTATATACTTCTCTGTTGATAAAATCATTACCAGAATAATCTAAGACAGATTGTCAGTGTTAATACCGAACACTGATGTATGATCAGTAGTATGCAAATAAATCAACTTTTTAAATAATACTTAGTTCTCTAATATAGGGCTCCATGGATATGGAGATTTGTAACTTTCAAAATGGTCTCAAAGCTAAAAATGATCAGAGCTGAAATTATACATTTGGAGGACGTCAACTGAGAAAAGGGTTTTCTGGACAATTGACTTAAAGGAAGGAAAACAGAATCATGCTATATTCCTGATTTGGGTAGTCAGATAAGAATTTCATAAGGAAACATCATTCATTCTCAATATGGTCCCTATGTCTATTTAGTCTTTCTATGATTCTTGCAACTGTTGTGGTCAGGTTACTCATTCCTGATGACTGATGCAAAATAAACTTCCTATCTCAAAGATGGTAGAGTAAGTTATGTTATGCATCATTTTCTTGCTCTGTAAATTTCAATAAATGATTTTTAAAAATTCCATAATCTAGAATAAAATTAAATGTTGATATTTTTGTTTTTCTTATCATCATCTGTTTATTTTCCAGGGCTGCCTCAATTTCAGTTATTCTGAACTTGGTTGCTTTCTTGAGATTGTACCCCGCCCCGAGTACAACTGACAAAATATGTTGCAGGATCCAATCTGGGTCAATCACTGGTACCACAGGTTTAGTCTTCTGAGCTTTTGGAATTGTGCTGGAGCCCCTCCTCAGGGAACTTTTCTGAGGAATCATTCTGGTGAGAGAGAAGTTCCCTGGGGATGGGCTCCATCAGGAGTCCAAAAGCTTGGAAGACTAAACCTCTGGTTCTAGTGACTAATGCAGATTTGATCCTGCAATATTATCCTGGGACACATACATTTTCCTTCGTTTATGACAAAATATCTGAATCTGGGCAAATATTTTTTTGGGTCACAGATGGCAGATCAATGAGGTCTGACTGATGAAAACAATCCACATTGCAAGATTCACACTTTTATAAAGACTTTGTGATACCACATGCATCTTAAAGAGAATAGCAAAGACACAATGTTATTTTCATTGTTGTGATAAAAGCATCAGGATCATGTGCTAAAAACAGCCCTTTTTAACAACTTGGCTTGTAAAATAGTGATAGTGAAATTTCTGTCTTTCATAGATTAAATTTGTATTCAAGAAGGTAGGCATTTAGAAACGTGTCTCCATAGATAGGTTGAAAATATATGCAACCATATTGATGTCATATGAAAAGTCATGGTAATGGTGAATATCATCTTTATAATGGTGATGACACTTCTCTGATTTTGGATACCCTCCCACAGTAAGTTTAGACAATAATTTAAAGCATAAAAGAATTAAATCCCGACCTCCATGAGAACATGGTCAGATAACCCCACCACATCTTCATGCATATCATACTACAATTAAAAAAAAACAGATTATGCAAATGTTGAAAGTATAAAATGCTGCCAAGAGTTCAGATCTTTAATCCTTGCCCAGTTCTTGGTGTAAATCACTAAGATTATCTAGGTTTGTTCGATCAGTAAGGCCCACTGGCAGGAAAAAGTATGATGAGCAGTTGTTTCTTTGGCACAGAATGCTGGGAGACACAGCAGCAGCAGGAAACTGTCTGATGGGATGTGCTGTTGCCAGCAATCCTGAGTAAACATTTGGTAAAAAGCACCCCAATGGGACAGAATTGTCTTAAACTGGTTTAGGGATTCTAACTGAGCATCAGCAAGGGACACAAACAGCTTAAGGGTACAGTGCGAATATTGTCCCAGAAAATAATCATTGGAGATGTAACAGTCAAATTTAATCATGTCTTCTTTAGAAAGAATATTATAACAGCTTTTTTTTTAAAGACGCATTTTATTGTGGGAAGACAATATTTAAAATCCTAATAACAAATTGTTTTTAGAGACCTGTTAGAAATATTTTTTAAGTGGAGAAAGCACTCATGGGAAAACACAGCTGGGATATTATTAAATGTAGACTCCAGTGGGTTATTGCATGTTATATTAAGCATTTGCAAGATGGGGAAGTAATATATCATTGCACTTCTAAACTCTAAGGCTGGGGAATTCCTGAATTTTATATTTATTGCTGATTTTTCTTCTAAGACTTGGTTCACGGGAAGATCAAAAGAAAGATAAAATAATAACTAAAGGCATTTTCTTCAAAAGAGGACATTATATTTATCCACAGAAATGTCTTGTCATTGACACTGTTGAACAGATGCTTTGGATATATTCCAATCTGGAAATTTTATTTTGTTCCTTCCTAATCTCTCTGTTAATCTGCTATAAAGGGTAACATTTAATGAATACTTTTATTCTATAGTGTTAATTTTTATTATGAAAGAGAAGTGGGATTCTACTAAAAACATATAAAATTATAATGTTTTAATTTTAAACTTGACTTTTTAATAGATAGAAGAAGTTTGATAGATTTTAGGATATATTTTGCCTCAGTGGGATCTAAAAAAAGTTGGGAAAAAGTAAAAAAAATAATCTTAATGTATGATCATATCATACATCTGCTCATGTTTAAATAATGTTTATATTTGTTTATGCTTTAAAATAAAAAGTGTTATGAAAGTTAACTTTGGATTAATCAAATACCAATCAAAATTAACAGAGAAATATAAGACTACATTTTCAAGAAATTGAGATTGTTATTAGCCTCTAGCTTGGGAGTAAGTTTCAATGAATGTTCAGTGTACATACGTAGGACGCAACTTGACTTCTGTTTTTAGAGCAATTTAGCTTTATAGAGTATAGTCAGGGTTATGTTTAAGCTGTAAGAGGTATAAATCATATTAAATAGGGTTATAACGAAGATTCATATATCTCCAGGAGCCAGGAATCCCACAGATAGCAATAGACAAGCCCTGAAACTAATATGGTTACAAATAGACTTGATCCTTGTGAATGAAGTAGGACACATATATGTTTCATTTTACTGAAACATTTTCTGAAGTTTTGAAGAAACGACTTCTCAGATGTTATTCTTTGTTCCAAAGGCATTTCATCATACACATGATTTTTTTAAAAAAAGATTAATAATGTCAATTTAACTCCCTACATTAACTGTCTACCCTATGGTCAAGGGTTTAAGATCATGCTATGGATGTGGAACTCACAACCCCAAAACCAAAGGCATAAGAAATAACAATAACAACAACAACAGCAACAACAGTGGAAATGCAAAAAAACTGTGCTACTCGGAACATCGTACATTTTAAGAAGATACTTTGTTGATACCTAGGATGCTGGCAGCAACCCATATCAATGGTCAGTGCCAATCAATGATATTGGTGATACATTTTAAATGTTCAGTTGACATGTTTAATGAATAAAAGAGATAATAATATAGTAACATTAATACCTGTAATAGTTATTAATAATAATATTAATAATAATAATAGTTAACAATAATTAAGTACTGGTTTACATGTTCTTTCTTTCCTTCCTTATTAAAGAAAATTGCATGTCTCACCATAGTTACTCTGGGTTACTTATGGGAGTAAAACTCCAAATATAAAATTCAATACCTCTAACCTCCTGGCAACAACATTTAAACAAACTTGATTGGTTCCATATTATTTTGATTGCCATATTTTCCAGATTTTTTTGAAAAATATCAAGGTGGGGACCCGTCTTATTTTTACAAAGATGATACTGTAGAGGAAGAAGCCACCATGGAAAAGTCTCTTCTTTTAAATCCCACTAGGTAAGCATCCTTAATGGAGGAAACCTATAACATACCCTGCTTCCCTGGGGGTTAGATTGATTTAATTGTGAAAATACAAAGAGAATGCAAGATAGTCAAGGACAATTAATCGAGACAATTACTCTTCTATAAGCTATTAGACTTTTCCTGATTCTTACTTAGTAGCAAACACCTCTTGCAACATGAATTGTCTACACGTGTTGAGTGGTGACCATACATAAAAAGTTATATATACATGCAGAACTATCATGGTTGAATAGTGCCTAAAAACAGCCAACTTTGATTGATGAAGGATTTTATATTCTATGCCAACATCCAAATCTATGATGAAACTGGCTGTTTCTGTTGATATAAGAAGTTGGGTTTGTAGGTCTGCAATCAAATACAAGGTCACAAAAATGATTTCAGGGAAACAACTTTAAGATGTGCTTGCCTAAGGCATTAGAAAATTGCTGCTTCACATGAACAAGTAACATGAATCTCTAAGATGTACCACATTATAATGAATGCAGTTTGCAGATCAGCATGTTTCAATGAAGATAGTGCTAAAATAAAGAGGCAACCTCTGCTTTCTGTATGCTTTATTATAACAGAAATCCTGAACAGGTTGAATAGATTTTTAAATATATATATATAAAAAAATAAATTATCTTCATATTTGTGCTCTTTTTTCTTTTCTCTTTTTCTTACCTCTATCTGTGACCATTCCGCTAGTTCAGAAAATCCATGTTATCAATTTATTTTCAAGTACATATGATATTACCATTAATTTAAAAAAATAGCAAAATGAAAATGGCAAGCAAACATGAGCTACATATAATGTGACTATTTTAGATCACCAAGTTTACCATCATAATCATTAGAGTCAAGTGACTGCACAAAAAGATTTAATGTGGCATAAGATGACTATTGCATGTGTAGAGCTTATCTTTATAAAATCTCTCACTAACTTGCTTCAGGGATCTCAGGATCCCAGATGATTGTCTGAAGCAATTTACTGAGAGATTTTATAAAGATAAATTCTACACATGCAATAGTCTGGGATCTTCAGAAGAACTGTGATAGAATTTTCTGAGCCTGATAATGAAAACAGATAGCTCAGAAATAGTTCAGAACAAGAACAGTTGAATACTCTTGTAATAAGCAATTAACATCTTCCCTATTAAACCAAGCCTCCTTTACAAAGAGGATCAAAGGCAATAGAAAAGTCAACCTTAATGAACTCACTACAAATAATGGCTATAGTTCATGCATCCAGTTCCCAAGATTAATGCTTAATCCCTTAAAGCAGCTCACACTAAGAAACAAGATTTTCACAAAGTAGGCAAATTTATTGCAAAGGGGAAAAAAAGGGTTATATTACCAAAACTTGGAAACTGGGTATCTATGCATTGACTCTCATTCATCAACAACAGAGTTTTAACACAAAGTCTCCTTAATGCCTTCAATCCTCTTTCTAATTGAGTCTTGATTTAATAGGGGTTGATTTTAATTGCTTATTAAGTACAATGAAAATGATCACTTGTTTTAGTTCTGCAAGGGTTTTGTTGTTTGTTTGTTTGTTTGTTTTTGGAAGTATCTATTTTTTATTCCCTGGCTTGGAGAGTTCCATCTAAGGAACCACATTTTAAAGAGTCGTAGCTCTGAATGAAGCAAAACTTTATGCTTATATAATAATTTGAAAAAATAATTATGAGATTATTTGAAAGAGAAAAAAACACCAGTAATTATGTATTACTATTCTTGAACATTGTTTCAGCTTCATATTTAGGTTATACAGAAATTATCTATGTTGGTAAGAAAACTGTTAAAGATTTGAGTAAGAGTTAGTGATACTGATGGATTTCTCTTTCCTGCTTGTAATCTGACTTCTCTGGGCAAAGGAAGAATTTATTTCTTTCAACTGTTTGTAAATGAGAGAAACTGTGACCATTTCTATTGGCAGCACAGATGGAATAGTTTCATTTTCTTACTTTCCATGGTGGGGTCAGCTTCTGATTTCTTCCAGGTCTTCTAAAATTATTCATGTTAAGGATTAATGGGGGGGGGGACTTAATTGAGGTAATAGTTATAATTTAAAACATATTTTCCATATATCAGAGGTTGTCTCTTTAAGGCCTCAAAATAATGAATTTGACAGATCTTGCTCATTCTGCCACCCTGTGCAATGTTGCTTAGCAACCACCAAATATCAAATGGAAGAGGTTGCAAAAGCCAGTTGTAGAGAAAGAGAGAGGGAGATCATTAGCTCTACATATTCTGAGAGTCTGAGGCTTTATCCACATAAATGTAAAGGCAGTTGTCAACAAATTGTGCAGATGTTACTTTAGAACGTGTAGTGTAGACTTGGTCTGTACGAAAAACATTGACATTTTCATCATTGCATAATGTATGCATCTTTGCATACATTACTTCAGATATGTATTTTAAACCAGAGACTGACAAATGCTCATAATTAATTTCATTTTTAAACTAAAAATTTGTAATGAAAATAAATACATCTACTCAATAAATATCTCTACTCCTTCCCTGGTGGAATTGTTAAAATAATTTATCTATTAGGAAACAAGAACACCCCTTCCTTCCTTCCTTCCTTCCTTCCTTCCTTCCTTCCTTCCTTCCTTCCTTTCTTTCTTTCTTTCTTTCT
>JAOYMU010000002.1:16206168-16220759 GCA_025802295.1 Psammodynastes pulverulentus
AGGCTGCTGCGTGTAATAAAACTTGATATATAATTATTATCATATGATAATTTAAAAATTCAACATATTTTAAATAACGGATTTTTTGTATGTTTGACCCAATAAAACTTTTATAAAACGAGACAGAGATGAACACCACCCCCTAGAGTCAGGAACGATTAGTACATATGTGCGAAGGGAACTTTTAACTTTACCTTTATTAATAAACAGTTTAAAGAGTTAATGTTATTGCAGCCTCAAATAAAATTACTTAAATGCATCTTGTGTAATAACAGCTCTTTGTGCTATACTGTACAATCCAATTAGTACCATCTATATCCATTTTTCATCCAAGTTGGCTGTCCCAAAATTAATTTTATTGCTCTGAAAACTTTAGGGGAAAAAATCAGATAATCGATCAAGGCAATGTAGGAGCTATTAAAAACCACAATTATGTTATTTCAAAACCATAATTTAAAAGTTTGGTTTTGCTTCTAAACCCGTCATTGATTTTCTAAGGGAAATATTTTTCAGTTATGATGAAAACTCCAATAAATCATAGAGTGATGAAGAAAATATATATGTTTAGTTCATCCCACCATATATAGGCCCTATTGTGAGTTGGGTAATAAGAAATATTACATAGCTATAAATTTACAACATGCTTTTATAATCATGTGGTTTGAAATAATGAATAATTTGGCATTTGATTAATATTTCCAGTATTTAAAGCTGGCAAGCAGTACATTACGTTTTATCATGTGAATCTGATCTGACAATTAAAAAAAAACCTTTTGCCATCTTGCTGGCAATGATTGCAGTAAATAAAATATGAAATGCTGGGCAGAAAATTGATTATTTTATCTGCTAATCCTTTTTTAGAACAAGTTATCTAGGAAGCATTTTATCACAGCGTGTCCACTTTTTGCATTTTACCTACCTACCTACCTACCTACCTACCTACATACATACATACATACATACATACACACATACACACACACACACACACACACACACACACACACACATACACACAGCAACAGTGGGATGTTAATCTTGCAAATAATAAAATAAATAAAAATCTTTTCTACATACTTTATATGGTAATAACACATTAAAAAAGAGTTATATCGGTTTCATTCTATCTAATTTACCCAAGATTTAGTTAATAAGACTGTACAAAGTGTTGAAAGAACAGCTGTCTATTATTGAATATCTGGCACAGCAAACAAGGAATTTGTAAGTTGTTTCTACATTAGGTATGCTGGGAAAGTGATCGATATCGCAACTGTGTACCTACATTCAACTTGAGAAAACTTTCAAGCAACCAAACTTCCTGGAGAATGGACAGCCTCACCACTTTGAAAAGGGATGCCTTATTTGAGTAATACGATTTGGGAAGCACCTCTCTTGAATCTTTGCATTAATTCAGTTTGAGTTAAATTCAGAGGCTTTCCTATTTCATTACGTCAATGGACATTTCTTTTAAGATTTTCAAAGCTGTGGCACTTTACTATTTTGAAAGAGGTAAAAAACAATGATTCCCCCTTGGAGTAGAGGAGAGGGGAAAGCATCAAATGATCATGTGAAATATTAATCATAAATTAAGAGAAAAGAGGACATGAGTTTGGGAAAAACAAAGGTTTCAATGATATGATAAAGGGACTATATACTTGATTTTACATGTATTAACCACAGCTAGAATTGTATATGCTCAATACTGGAAGTGTGATGAGATCCCAACAGATGAGAATGTAATTAAAAAAATACTAGAATGTGCAGAAATGGATAGACTACTGTTTACTATTAAGGACAAAGAAGAAACTAAATACTTTTTGACATGGGACTAATTTTATCTATGGCTAGTCAATAAAAATAGAAGTTAGAAAGAAAGGACATAGAAAGGAAATAGAAATGTTAAAATGCAAATTTGTTAAAATGGACAAACAAAATATTATTGTTACTACAGTATTAATGTTATTGTGATAATATTATTGTGTTATTGTAAACATCTTGACTATGATTGCCTAAAAACAATTGTACCCAGACAACATACTGTTTGATTGAATGGACTTTTTATATATTATATTAATAAAACAAACAAAACTTGAAAAAAATAAGTTGAGAGAAAAGAGGACACGAGTTTGGGAAAACAAAGGTTTCAATGATTGGTGGCAATGGAACATAGGATCAGTTTTCAAAGTTTGGCTGGGAGGAGGAGGAGGAGGGGGAGGAAGAGGAAGAGGAGGAGGAAATGTTGCAATAATATTTACTAGCTCAAGCTTTTCATTAGTATTTTATAGGCCACAGTTAGAACTTTTACAAGAACTATAGAAAAAGGCTGGCTATGCCCTATCACTGTCCATAATTCAAAGAAAATAATGAAGTATCTTTTATATTTCATTTTCCTGGAGAAAAAAAGAATGTTACACAAATCCATCTATTTCTCAAGTATTTGGTGTGTCAGGAATTCAGAATAACATCTAGGTATGTGTTATATATTAGGCCAGCCAATGAGAGAAGCCCGCCAGAGGCG
Source organism: Psammodynastes pulverulentus (assembly GCA_025802295.1). Taxonomy (NCBI): domain Eukaryota; kingdom Metazoa; phylum Chordata; class Lepidosauria; order Squamata; family Psammodynastidae; genus Psammodynastes; species Psammodynastes pulverulentus. The sequence goes on from JAOYMU010000002.1 coordinate 16,208,687, forward strand.
TCGCTAATTGGCTAATTCGCGCAGCGGGAAAATCATAGCCATGTCAGTGGCTGAAAGGTTGGACAGCACTGGCTATATAAACCAGCGCTGGCCGCGGCTTTGCCGCTGGTGTTCCTTTACCTAAATAAAGAGAAGTCCTGCATCTAGCTCATGTCCTGCATCTCTCTACCACCTGATCTAACACTGGCGACGAAGGTGGGATCCTAGGAGGGACCAAAGGATGACCATAAGGTGCAATCATCTTGGAAAGCAGCCAAGCCATCTCGTCAACGAGATCCACCTCAATCCAGAGCAACCTCTTGACATCCGAATGGCAGAATGGCCCACAAACCAGCCACTGTTGCCTACAACCCCGCAAAGGAAAAATGGTCATCGTACATGGGCCAATTCGAAATGTACCTCGAGGCAAACGGTCTACAGGGATCGGCCGATGGAAAGAAGAGGGCCCTGTTCCTGACTTATTGCGACTCCGAACTCTACGAACTGGCCGAGGCCCTGGTTGAAGGGGACCTGGCCACGGTCGCATGGGCCGACCTGAGGGCAACCCTCACCGCACACTTCAACCCAGTCCGGTCCTTCATGGCACATCGGCATGACTTTTACATGCGGATGCAGCGGGAAGATGAATCCGTCAACGAATACCTCGCTGCCCTCCGCCGGATAGCCAAGGGGTGTGAGTTCATCAATACCGAAGAGATGATCCGGGATCGGATCATCATAGGAATGAAGGACGCAGCACTCCAAAAAAGGCTCATAGCAAAGGGGAACGTCCCGTTCAAAGAGACCATGGAAGAAGCCAGGGTAGCCGAAGCTACCAACAGCTCGGCAGCCCGAATCAAGGGAGGAGCAAAGGTACATGCGACCAGTAGAGAATTGGGGCGCCCAAGCTCATCGGAAGCTGAGTCGAGTGATGAGGAAGAGCGGGAAGTCCATAAGACGAGTAGCGGAAAAAGCCAACCCGGAAAGCTGTCCCAGTCGTGCAAGGGCTGTGGCGGAAAACACCCAAGGTCAGCCTGCCGCTTCAAAGAGGCCACATGCCGATGTTGTAACCGCAGGGGGCACATCGCCGAGGTCTGTAGAGCGGAACAACCATCAGGAAGCGAGATCAGAAGGCAAAGCCAACCCCTGAAGCAAGGGAAGCCATGGAGGAAGGCCAAGACCTACAAGCCCAAGAAAAGGGACTACGACCAAGAGGAGGACATCCATTACACAGCTGTGGGGTTCACCCAAACCCGCGTGGGGGCCGTGGACGCATATGAGGACAGCCAATTCACCATGCGGGTGACCCTTGAGGGGACCCCCTGCAAAATGGAGGTCAACTCAGGCGCGTTCCTCTCCATCATATCCTGAGCAACCCTCCAAAGGCTCGTACCGGCAATTAAGAAGGACGAACTGAAAATGCAAAGAATCACAATAAAGGACTACCAAGGGTGCACCATATCGGTCGTGGGAAGAACCAGACTGCAAGTGGCCTACGGAACCTTCACCGGAAAACTTCCAATAACCATCATCAACCGAAACCTCCCAAGCCTTTTGGGAAGAGAATGGTTTACCCTGCTGGGAATCACCATCGCAGGGATCTGGGCAGTCCGGGGAGACACGCAGAGGCACCAAAACGATGATGACACCGACACCGCCAACCTCACCAGGAAGTTCCAGGAGGTCTTCAGCAAGGAATTGGGCAAGTACAAGGGGACCCCAATATCATTTAACCTAGACCCTAAAGTAGCCCCCATCAGGCTCAAGGCGAGGAGGGTACCATTTGCCCTCAAACCGAAAATCGAGGAGCAGCTAAACAAGCTGGTAGCCCAGGGAATATTAGAGCCTGTGGAGTCCACCCAGTGGGAGACCCCTATTGTGATGTCCATCAAGGTGGACGAATCATTGAGGATCTGCGCGGACTACAAATGCACCCTGAACCATGTGCTGCAGCAAAGCACATACCCGGTGCCGGTGGTGCAGCACCTCCTGCACTCACTGGGCCTCGGCAAAATATCCGCCAAACTCGACCAGGCGCAGGCATACCAGCAGCTGCCAGTAGACAAAGCTACTGCGCAGGTGCAGACAATAGTTACCCACAAGGGGGCGTTCAAGTGCCGGCGCCTACAATTCGGCATCAGCATCGCTCCCGGGCTTTTTCAAAGCGTAATGGAGTGGCTATTTCAAGACATTCCTGGGGTTGTCCCATACTTCGATGATGTAATAGTCTCAGCTAAGGACAGGCGAGAGCTGTTTGGGAGACTGGAGACCGTCCTGGGACGGTTCCAGGAGGCCGCTCTGTGACTAAAAAGGGACAAATGCCACATCGCAGTACCCAGAGTGGACTTCCTGGGGTTCCACATAGATGCGGCAGGAATCCACCCAACCCCCAGCAAATTGCGGGCCATACAGGAAGCACCAACTCCCACTAACAAGATGGAGCTGCAGCCATTCTTAGGGCTCCTTAACTTCTATCACATATTCTTACCGCAGAAGGCAACCATCGCGGAGTCCCTGCATAGACTGCTGGACAAGGGGGCTGAGTGGGAAGCACCAGAAAAGACCGCATTCAGAGAAATAAAGACAACTATCACCTCCGAGTCGGTGCTAATACAATACAGCACAAACCTCCCTCTGACACTTACGTGCAACGCATCCCCCTACGGCATCGGCGCGGTCCTCAGCCACAAGCTACCCAGCGACAGGGAGGCCCCAATAGCGTTCTACTCCAAAACGCTATCAAAACCAGAGAGGAACTATGGCCAAATTGACAAGGAAACGCTAGCTGCCATTGCGAGAGTCAAGCGCTTCCATGGCCGCAGATTTGAACTCATTACCAACCACAAGCCTCTGCTGGGAATCCTTGCCGGCAACAGACAAACACCAGCCATACTGTTGCCCCGAATGCTAAGATGGACAGTATTCCTCGCTGCCTACAACTACACCCTCACCCACCACCCAAGAAAGGACATCGGGCACGCCGACGCTCTCAGCCGATGCCCACTACCCGAACTGGTAGAAGACCCGGCATCAGAAACCACCATCCTACTAATAGACGCTGTGCAGAACCCTCTGATGATGTCAAGGGAGATCGCGAAGGAAACAGCCAAAGACAAACTATTGGCGCGAGTTTTGACTTGGGTTTGGAAAGGCTGGTCGATGGGGGGTGCAGGCGCAGAAGCGCAACCGTTCATAACGAGAAGGACTGAGCTGTCAGCGGCAAAGGGATGTCTCCTATGGGGTGACAGGGTGGTTACACCGGCTAGCTTGCGAGAGGGGGTACTCTCAAGACTTCATGAAGGGCACCCCGGTATAGTACGCATGAAAGTGCTGGCCAGGAGCTATGTGTGGTGGCCCGGGATGGACAGGGAGATAGAACACTGGGTAGCCCAATGCGTGCCATGCAAGGAGACCAGACCTGCACCCCCAGCAGCGGTTCCCCTAAGGTGGGAACAACCAGCAAACCCATGGAGCAGGCTCCATGTGGATTTCGCAGGGCCCTTCCAGGGGCAAACCTTCCTGATAGTAGTGGACACCCACTCCAAATGGCTAGAGGTAGCAATAATGCACACCACGACAACTGAGGCCACCACCAGGGTACTAGACAGACTGTTCGCCACCCACGGGCTGCCAGATGTCATAGTCTCGGACAATGGTCCCCAATTTACATCCACACAGTTTGAGGGATTCTTAGCGGAAAGGGGGATCAGGCATGCACTATCGGCACCCGCGCACCCCCAGACAAACGGGCAGGCCGAAAGAATGGTACACTTCACGAAAGAGACCCTCAAGAAAATGGGCCCTGGGCACTGGCAGAGCAAAATCACAACAATGCTGTTGGCACAGCACATAACTCCACACACAATGACAGGCCGGAGCCCAGCAGAACTACTCATGGGCCAGCGGCTAAGAACAACCCTAGATAGGTTACATCCCGACTATTGCAACAATCCCCCCGGTATACAGAAGGGAGGCCCAAAGCTTCACTGTAGGGGACCCCGTGTTCACAAAGAACTTCACGGGGGACCCATATGGGTCCCAACCACGGTGAGAAGGACAGTCGGGCTGCAGTCCTATAGGGTCGAGACCAGTGAAGGACAGCTCTGGAACCGGCACATAGACAAGCTCCAGAGAAGAGAGGAACAGGGAGAGCGCAGCCAAGGCCCAAGGGGACAGCCGCAGCAAAGCGGCAAGGGTCCCACCCTAAACAAAGAGACAGACCCACAACATACACAAACACAAAAACACACACACCCACTCTCACATATACCTAACCACCAGAGAGACTCAAGCCCAGGGAGTGTGGGCGGGGACCTACCCTTAATCGAGGAAGATCCCCCAAGGACGACAGGGTCCTCAGGCTCAACGGCCTTGACCAACACCCAGGGAACATTCCAGGAGGTTCCCCGGGGGGAGTCCTGAGCAACAGAGGGGGCTGTCTGATCAGCTCAGCGACGCAGGAACAACTGAACTGCGCAGGTCAGATAGAACCCACCATAGCCCCACCTACCTGAGGGACTACGTAAGAAAGACCACCGGGGATTGGGTAAGCTCTAACCAATAGGGGAGGGGTGTTATATATTAGCCAGCCAATGAGCGAAGCCCGCCAGAGGCGTCGCTCATTGGCTAATTCACGTGGCGGGAAAATCATAGCCATGTCAGTGGCTGAAAGGTTGGACAGCGCCGGCTATATAAACCGGCGCTGGCCACGGCTTTGCTGCTGGTGTTCCTTTACCTAAATAAAGAGAAGTCCTGCATCTAGCTTGTGTCCTGCGTCTCTCTACCACCCAATCTAACAGTATGTGATCCATATTGGCAGTGATAATTATCATATAGTCAGGGCAGGAAAGTTGGACCAGGCTACATAAAGCTAAAAGTTTCTAGAAAGCAACATTTCAACTTCATAATGGAAATGGAACTATTAGAAAGCCAACAATCATCAGTCCTAATTTTTTTTTATCCTGGTCTCACATTGAAAACTATTTTCTTTTCTGTTTTGGAAAAGTGAAGAAAGAGATAATGACATTCCTGTTGACTCAGTTGGGAGATTTTAAATTTCCCCAAAGTTGCATGACCCTGTTTCTCTTTCAGAGTGTCATGATTTCTCCATTGTTCTATATCCAGAAATATTTTCAGTCTGGTGGAGATACTTGTCCAGAACAAACAAGAAAACAAGTTCTGCCAATTCACAGCAATAAAGAAAATTCAACAATATTGCAGAAGGGAATTTAAGAATAAAATAGAAAAATAACTGGGTTTTTTCCACAAAGAAAAATGATTTTAAACATGGGAGGATAGGTTTTGCCATTGTGCTAAGACCATACTCCTAAAGAAGTAGTGTATGGGCTATCATACATACTGTACACCATCTACTCTCTTATCTATCTCAGCAGCCCATCATATTTCAGTTGTCTTATTATCAAATGACTTTTGAATTGTTGCATTCTGGCTAAAATGGATTGTGCTTATCAGCACTGAAAGAAGTGCAGATTGTTCCAGATAGAGAAAAAAATATAGCTATTTTTAGCTTATCGCATACACCACTTTTACTTGGCATTCTAACAACAGTTGAAGGAAGAGAAAAGGCAGGAATAAATTCTGATTCAAAAATGCTTAGAGAAATAATTGAGCTATGTATTATGGAAGAACACTGAGATGATGGATGGATGATAAATAGATGATACAGCAGATAGATAGATAGATAGATAGATAGATAGATAGATAGATAGATAGATAGATAGATAGATAGATAGATAGATAGATAGGCAGGCAGGCAGGCAGGCAGGCAGGCAGGCAGGCAGGCAGGCAGGCAGATAGATGATAAACTGACAGACAGATAGATATGGATGGACAGACAGATAAGAAAAGAGAGTGACAGACATACTGCTTTGGCAAGAACAGTAGGCATGCTTCTCTGTTTATCAATTAATTACTTCTTTAATGCTGACAAGAACCTGCCATCCAGGTGCATTTGTTTCATTTGTATGAATGTGTAAAATATCTTAATAATAGCATAAGAACACAACTGATAGGTTAGGAACTGTACAGTTATGTATTTGAGGAAGTTTCCTAAAATAGCACAATAAAATATCAGTTTTAAAAAGACTGTCAAGTTAAGTTAGTACATTCTGCTTATATTGGGCTACAGAGCATATATTATTCAAAGCAAAAAACAAGAGTTCATAGCACCTCTTTTCAATTAACAAATTTTATTAAAAGACACAAGCAGTGGTGGGATTTAAATAATTTAACAACCATGTTTTGAATTTATTAAATGAATAATCGAATTATTCATTCAATGGTGGTTTTAATGCTCCACGTTTCCAAAACACTTATTCTGAGATCTGATCTATCATGTCCTGGCAAGTTGAAATTTACTATTATTTTTTCCTTGTATTGAATCCTGATGTCAAACTTATGTCTACTAATTCTTTTGCACATTTTTTCCATTGCTGGCCAAAGATAGAATATAGAAGCATGTAGCTATGGATAAGCTATCTGTAGATTTACTATATAGGAACACCACATTATATAAACTGTATAATATATAGTTTATAATATATACTACTTAATACTACAGACATAGAAAGGTCGAACAATGAGAAAATGAATGTTTAAAAAACTAGTTTATAGTTAAATTATATTTTCTTTCTTTTTTTCTTTTTTGTCTTCATGCCATTTCAAATCATAGGTTTCATATTGGAAGTGTCTTTGAAATTAAGTAAATGGAGAAATAGAAGGTTGTATTCATGATTTGTGATTTAAACTGTATGCTGTTCACTGAGAGTTCATCTCCTGCATGAAATCAGCAATTTACCCTTCTCTCCAGCCAGATAATCCAGTTTTCAGGGAAAAATTAATCCAATGAATGAAATGATGTCATTTCCTTATCTTCACATCCAAGTAATTATATCTGAAGTGTCTGTTATTTTTAGTTCAAGTGTAAGGGTTAAACTATAGTACAAATATATGAACAGTACAATACATGTAATTTCCTGAGAACAAGGTTCAGTGACTGTAATAAGTGTTATTTACCCAATATTACCATTGTTCATTGTCTTTATGAATATTAAAATACTTATAAACCGATATATTAGAAAGGCTAACTGTTATGAGAATATTATTTCCTCTACAAAATAGTTTTTAAAAGGGGTCCACTGCATTAGAAAAGTTCTCAAACCAATATAGGAGAAATGCTATAACTATCAGAAATACTTACGCATATTAGGACTTCGGAATAAAGTATACTTTTTTTCCCCTCCAATTGCAAAATCATAATAAGGTCAGACCTCACATATATTTGTGTTTAAAGTTACAAAAGAAGATTAAAACCTTAAAAGAACATATTGTAACACAAAGCTTAGTAGGAACAAACAATGTCAAGGAATCTCTCCTTTACCCTGACCCTCAAATGCTTTTTTATTATGGAGACAATTATTATAAAAAAAGTGTAATTATTTATATGGATATTGTCTATCCATATACTCTAGAAATAGACTAAAGGCACATAAGTAATTAGCTTTGAAAGCTGAAATGTTGAATGACATGGCTTTAGAAATTGTTTGAAGAATATAAAGTGATCTTAATAAAAAAAAAGAGAGCATTTATAACAAATGACAGAATTTGAAATGCTTACAGTAATATAGAACCAAGACCATATAACAAAAGATATAGAAGATAGGAAAGAGGGACATATATAGATAGATATTAAAATAGGATATGGAGACAGAACAAATCAAAGACTATATGACCCAAAACTGAAATATCTGAAATGTTGCATTAGAAAATTTGAAATGGGGCATTAGAAATCTGAAATATTACATTAGAAATCTGAAATATTACATTAGAAGAATGAAGAACTTATGGAAAAACTTAGTAAAACTAAGCTATAATTATTGCAAGCTATAATTTTAGAGAAAATTGGTACAAAATGTTTTTACAGATGGTATATACTGTATCTGTGCAAGTGAATAAGAGACTATTCCAGAACATTGGATCACATGACTGCAGCAGGCCAGCAGCACTTAAAGCAGCCACATTTCCCCAAATTTCATTATGTCTGGAATAATGTATTCCATCATTCTGTAAGTTAGCCCTTTGTTGACAAAGTTTTGTCCTATGATGCATCTTTTCGGCCAGTTAAAGGTTTAGTAGTTATACAGTTTAGTTATACAAATATACTGTTGGTATATGATTCCATAAACAATATCTACAACATTTAAAACAAGAAAACTGAGCAACAGCTAGTTATCTGGAGATACACTGTGTCATCTGGAGATGCCAAAGCCATGTCTCAAGAACATCATAATCATGGTCATCAAAAGATGGACTGTTGTTCATTATTTCTAAGTTTCCAGAAATACTACCAGCCTATATGTATTGTATTATAGTAGTGGCAGTAGCACTTAGACTTATATACCACTTTATAATGCTTTACAGCCCTCTCTAACCAGTTTTACAGTCAACATATTGCCCCCAACAATTTGGGTCCTCATTTTACCCACCTCGGAAGGATGGCAGGCTGAGTCAACCTTGAGCCTGGTGGGATTTGCACTGCCAAATTTCACGCATTATGTTTCAAAATTTGTATTTTTAGTAATATCTTTCCACAAGCATTAATTTTACAATGCATTCATACATATTTATTGGAAAAGTAGAAGAGTTAATGAATAGATCTTTTGATATCTGCAAATCAATTCAAGAAGTAAAGGTCATATATGTTTGTATTAGAATCCTTAACAGTTACATTCTTAAAGTAATCCAGTAAGGGCTGGTTTGCAGTTATTTCGTCAAAGATGGAGAAAAAAAAGATGTCAGTAACTGCTAGGAGACAATGGTGAAGATAGAATGACTTACTTAGCACATGCAAGTATGCAGCAACTGATTGACTCAGTGTCTTGGCAAGGTTAGCAGACAGTTTCTCAACTACTTTCACTTTGTTAATATTAAATTTATACAGGAGAACCATATTCAGTGTAGATAAACAACAGGTTTTCCTCTTTGCATATTCTATAAACACAATATTTTTTATTCTATGCTTTTTTGTGTTTGTCTTTTAAATAGCAAAGCACATTTTTGAATAGACATGTGAAATATAGTAATTACCCTGGCAACAAAAAACTTAACAAAAACATCAATGGTCATAATTTGCATTGCAGGACTGATATTTTCTATGCTCTTTATTATCAACATTAGGCTGGCACTGTATTTTACCTATTTAGTACATTCCCTCACCTATTTTGTTCTGCTAGGAAATGAAGGGCACCCTGTAGCAGATTAGTTTCCAATGCTTGCTAATGATTCAAAATGATAGATAAATAAATGAAAAATCAGTATTCATCATGAGAGCTAGAACATGAGAAATTATTAAAACATATTACTTGGGAATAGGGATGCATTTAGTTTTCATCCAATTGCTTTTCATATTCAGTCAATGCCTTAGCCAGAAATACAAATAAGCACAAACTTGGAACATATTGAACAGCTAAGGCAATTTAATATTTTTAAGTAATCCTGTGCTGCTTCATGGGAAAAGAAATAGCTTCTTCTAGAGAGAAGATCATATTAATCACCTGCAGCAAAACCAAGATTTTTTCAATATCTTAAGGATTAAACATGCATTATATGTTTGTATATCATAGTCAATTATTTATAATTGACTATATATATGATCATATATATGTGTGTGTGTTCTCAGTAATGAGAACATGGTATATTCCGTGGTGGTGGAGTAGTTAGAATTCAGTATTACAGACCACAGAACCAGGAGTTTAATCCTAACTGAGTAATGGTTGACTCAGCCTTCCATCCTTCTGAGGCTGGTAAAAATAAGGACCCAAATTGTTGGGGTAAATATGCTGCCTCTATAAATTGCTTAGAGAGTAGTGTTAAGCACTCTGAAGTGCCATATAAGTCTAAGTGCTATTGCTATATGCAAAACTGTTATCTGGGCAAAGAAAGAGTGAAAGATAAATGAGATTTCTGAATACACTTGGTTAGTAGGTCGATGAAAATTCTTAGTGATCCGGAAAAAATTATCTAGAAGTTGAGTCATGGCAAGTAGACTTCTTTTCTTATTGGTTCGAAATATTTCACTGCTTATTCAAGTATCTACTTTAGCCTGAACAAGTTGGTTAGAAGGATCCCATATACATGCTCCAGAGAAGTTTCATTTCTCCAGAAACCACTTTGGAGGACATATATGAGGACTCTTAACTTGACTGAAGAAGCTATTTGGATAAGCAGCTAAGCCTTTTGAGTCCAGTTGCCATGATTCAACTTCTAGATTTGTTTAGTAGATATAATTGAGAAGAAGCCTGTTCTTTGATTAATCTCTGGGCAATTATGTTGAATTTATGGATGAAACCCAACTTATTTATTTCACAAACTATTTGTCTTTGAAACTTCTTTGATAAAGGATAGTCAACTTGAGGTCATAGTATTTTAAAGACACATGCTTCTCTGCTGATTTTTCATTTTGTTAATCTAATAAAACAAGATTATTGTCCTATATAATACATAACCGTGTTTATGGTAATACTGGAAAAATTTTTAAGGTATCAATAGACTCTCAGTCCTTTAATTAATATCAGAAGAGAAGAAGCCATTCCTGTCTCTGTCCTTAACTCTTTTTTTGTGGGAAAGAGCAAGTATTCTGACCAAGGCTTTGCAAGTAATGATAAGCCACTTACTTGCAAGTAAAAACAAACTTTCAAATAGGGTAGGAACAGTCTTTTATTCACGTGGATAAACAAAAAGACAAACATAATTAGTCCCATCAGACTTGGTTCTGGCTAGAAATCTGTATTGCTTTCTGTATCCTAAAATTGAATGATTATCTATGACAACAAACCCCTACTATTTCTTTCCCAGCCAGGGAGGGATGGTTAGTGTCCAAGTCTGCTTTTCCTTGAGAGCCAGCTTATTGTTTTCCTTGCTCTCCCCTCTTTTCCTCTTTGTTCATATGTACATCTGGGATAGGTCCCATCTGTTCCTTCCCTTCACTCAGCTCAGGCCCTGAAGACAGCTGCCTCTGGGGGAGGATGGAAGGCCCCAGCTCTGCCTCTGTTCTGATGCTGTTTCTTTATTATTCCAAAGGCTTCGAAGCTGGCCCAGGCTCTCAACCTCCTCCTCATCTGACTCTGCTGGCAGCCAACAGGCCACAAAAGCAAGTTTGAAATGATGGGAGGACATATCTAAAGTATGTTCCCACTTCTCCTTCTACCAATCTATCTTTTATCTTGTTTATTATTCAACAATAGTTATGCACACTTGCCTTATATTCTATGATCCACCGATGTTTGTTAATAAATATATTAAAATTGAAGGTATCCCAAGATAAAGAGGGTATCTTTAGTTTTATTCTTAAATCCACTCATCCTCTTCATATCTCTGAAGATGAAGATGTAACATTCTATAATGTTACAATGTTTTCTGAAACCAGGCTTAGAATGAAAGAATCAATAATATTCAAGTTTTCTTCAATGAAGCATTGAATGGCTGCAAATTCTTCTCCTGTGAGAATGTTCCTCCTTGATATTTAATGTTGAGTTGGACATCATTTACTGTAACTCTGAAATTGAAAAAAATGTCACTACATGGAGTAATACAAAACTACCTTTAATTGTATATGGCAACAAAGTGTTCATATATCATAAGTACTAAGAACATCAACCTGAGAGCTTCTTGCACACCGTGCTACCACTTCATCTTTGTCTGATCCAGAATTTGTGCGTCTTGTTGACTCCCCTTTCTTCTGCAACACTGAGGGCCTTCTTGCTTCAGATCTACAATCACTTGGTAGCATCCCATTTCTTTTATTCTATATAAGGGATGTCAAACTTGATTTCATTGAGGGCCGCATCAGGGTTGTGTTTGACCTTGGGAGGGTGGGGGGGTGGGTATGGTCAGGGCAAATGGCAGCTCAACATCAGTCATGTTGGGGGCACCTGTGGTGGCCTGGGTGAGGCTGGAGGGATCCATTGTCTCCAGCAGAGGAAGGTGAGCCCAGGAAGAGTATCAAACACTTGTCCTCCAGAGGAATCTTGCTGTCTACTGGTGGCCAAGTGCTAAGGCAGGACTTTCCTCTCTCCCT
>JAOYMU010000002.1:16321443-16338425 GCA_025802295.1 Psammodynastes pulverulentus
CTGGGGACCCCTGACGAGCCGTCCGTAAACGGCAGGCGCCCTTTCCGGGGCACCTGGCCCCTAGGGGCCTCAGCGGCGGTTGGATTCGGGCGCTGGGGGCAAAGAGAAAGCCCCGCAGACGTCCGTTGCCGCTGGAAACCCGCCAGGATTGTTTTTAATTATTTTAAATTAAAAAGAAATTAATACATTAAAAAGAAAACAGAAGCAAACAAAACTCGAAAGGTAGACTGGATGGACCACTAGGTCTTTTTCTGTCGTCAATTTTCTAGGTTTCTTTTTTTATTGTTTTATTCCAGAACTCTCCGTCTCAAATTATTATTTTTGTCCAGCATCCATTCTGCCTTTATATAACTTTTTGAAAAAAAAAACCCTAGCATTTTGTGTTGCGCCTTATAGCACCTGTGCCATTTTCTTTTCCAGAACATAGTATTCTAGTTAAAAAAAATGCCATTTTCACAGTCATGTTTTACATAGGAATTTTTGCTACATAAAAAGCCTTATTATTCTTTATAACACATTGTCATAAAATGGATTATGAGGCTTAAATATTGTTAAAAGGAATCTAGAGGTCTCATTTCACGCATGAGTTTAGCTATTACAAAGATATTAGGAAATATCCAATGCAACTTAATAGTTGCAGTAAAATATGTATGCATTGCTTTAAAAAAACAGTTCAAGACAGGATAGGGTATCCAAAGGCTATAGCTAAATCAGACACCACATGAGCAGAAAAATATCAAAACTGATTAACCAGAGAGTACAATAAAGAAAGAGGGAAAAGGAAGAAGAAATGTTAAAAGTAAAAGAAAAAAGTAAAAAGATTTATAGAATGTAGATAATGGTTCTCCTCATTATTTAGCTATACTATGAACCTGTTAGTATTTGGGGGAGGGGGATTTCCAAGTTTACATAGGTGTACCAAGCCAAGTTCAAACTTAATCTCATTCTGTTGATTGACTTTCTGTTGTTATTGTTGTTGTTGTTGTTGTTGTTGTTGTTTTGCATTCATAAAGTACAAAGTACACAAAAGTTCTTAAATAAAGCAATCTCCATATTAATATGTCTTTAACTTACTATTTCCACATTTTTATCAATATGGGAAGCCTCATAGGGACATTTGGTAATAGTGAGTCACCATAAAGTAAAAAAAAAAGATGAACAGTGTGTTGTGTGAGAATGAACAGGCTATCATGAGATAATAGAGTTTACGTGGACAATATTTGTTTGGAATTCACCTGTTGGAAGTGAGTTAAAAACCAGCAGATACCAGCAGATCTTTAAAGGGGAGAGGGGGCTGATTAAAACCTGTGAGAGTTTACCTGGAAGTGATAAGCACTGTTCCCTAACAGAACATAAATTAAAATGTCCATTTTACCTATAGTTGAAATGCCGGAAGAGTGACTTAAAGATGCCATGAGACAGAACCAGCTGAAAGATTTGCTATGCCACTTGGGTACAGACAAACTGCTGAAGCATACCAGATCCTGCTGCAGATGTCTGGTAACAATTTCTTTTCAGTGGATGTAACTGAGCCTGGTTTAATCAAAAATAAAATATCATCCTTCCCTCATTTCTTCACTTTTGAACACTGCCTATAGCTTACCAGATATCCTGGGAGAATGGGTTGTCATGAGGAAAAGAAGAAAATTAACAAGGATAACAGAGCGTAGACAACTTTGCACTCCATATGGTGTTTAACAAAATGGTTTTTTTTTTTCAAAAACAAAAATGTAAAAAAAATGTCTTCCTTCTGGGCAAGAGAAAAAAGCATCTATTTCATATGAAAAACAAACTATAAAGGTAAGCCTTGTGGCTTGCATAGGTTTTTTGTAGGATAAGAATATGTAACCTATGAAGAGAGACAATTTCCCTTTCCTATGCAAGGTACAGTAGAACCTCTGGTCATGAACACTTCTGACTATGACCAAATTGGGTTCCAACCAAAAAATTCACAATTTTTGGGGGGGCTGATTTCCCCTTCCGCATCATTTCTTTTTTGTAAGCACCAAATTTCTAAAATTAGATTTGGGTGACTACCAAATCGGGATGCGGCCAAAGTTATGGAATGAATTATGGTCATGACCAGAGGTTTTACTGTATTGACTAATGTAAGGTTAAAACACCATGTAAGAATTTCACCAGGAAGGGTGAATGAGGCAGCAAGCACAGGATAAAAACAAATTCTATTCTTTCAGTTGCTAGTCTTGTTTGGATTGTGTCTGGCTATGTTTGAAGACAGTCTGGAAGTGGAGAGATTAAATGGAACATTGGTCCTGACGCAGCTACAATGGCCAGACCTCTTTAAAGTGATGTCATCTATCTGTATGGTGCTAATACCCATATCATTACCATTAACTGGATGAAACAGTGCATTGTAGGATGACAATTTGCAAACCAAGGTACCTCAAATAAACTAATATACAGAATGCACTGAAAATCTGGGACCTAAGACTCCGGATGGAATGAAATCTTGGAAAGTTGTGGCTGGTTCAGGTTGCTGCTGTGGTCAGACTGTTGCTGCAGTCACATGATGGTCATTTTGAACATCCCATGACAGTTTCCCTGACACTTTCACAATCTTGTTTCCTCCCTCACTGATCATTAGCTCATAAGAAGCAACTTTGTGGTGCATGAAGAAAGTCTGATATTTATATTGCTTTACATGCCCCTTCTCTGACACACAAACATGCACACATATCTATATTTCATCTTTGTTCAGGAACTCCAGGTACATACATAGGGTTCCATCTTTCTATATTTCTTCACAACAACCCTGTGAGATACTTTGAGTTGAAAGTCACCAAGTGAACTGTTGTGGATTTCTCTATCAAATATATTACCCATTATATTTTAGAACTTGCTCACCCTATTTCAGTTTCAACTGTTTCCTACTCTGAAACTGAGCATAAACCTAACTTGTTACCAAGGATCAAGTAGACCAATCCTGCCCAGGCTCTCAGGAGGCCATATGATCCTATTTTTAAGCTGTCTCTCGTAGATCCCAACAATTCAAGTTATCCACAATTCAATGGAGAAGCCAGCAAGTATTGTTTTGAGACTATAATAGCAATATACAAAATTGTAGTTAAAATATTAAATTAAATTAGAATTATGGCACATGAGAAAGACATCATGGTCAAGAGATGATAGCAATTTTTGTTGGCATGCAGCAAGATGTAGAGAGATAAAGAAGCAGAGGATGAAATGTCTCCAGAATAACAGAATAACAAGACGACAAGATGGAGGAAGGAAGGCAAGATCAACTCAAGAAAATGTCATAGACACTAATTAATGTGAGAGTTCACACTAACATAACAATTCCTGCCTTCTAAAGCAAGACCTTAAATGAGAAAGAGTAAGGTAACCTGAACAACATATTATTTCTGCTAATGGTACTGTGGCCAAAGTTTGCCTTTACTATCATCTGTTCTATTCCCTGGAGAAACTGCTACCTAATGAACTCTTCAATTTAAATAGCACAAAACCTGACCAGCACTTCTCACAGCCCTAGGCACAGTTTCCTGTCTATGCCATATCCTCTTTGACTCATGTGCTATCTCTGATGCACTTATGGATATTTACCTACCCTCTCGCACATCTTGTCCACACACATGTATCATTTCTGACTTGCACCTCCATGCACGTCCTTGCTTTATACACCAGCCAGCAACAACTACTTACTTGCTTGAGAGCTTTGGACATGCAACTGGAGCAATGGGAGCAGAGAAGGAAGAAAGGAGGAAGGAAGGAAAAAAGGAGAAGGAAGTATAGAAGGGAAGGGGAGAGGAGGGAAGGGAAGATATTGCAGTTAGAGTCCAGTCATCGCAGGTTGCAAAGATGTCTGACTGCATACAGTGTTTATTGCTTTTATACAGTTTTTCAAACAGGAAAGGATAAAGCATAGTAACAGCATTTTATTGGTTAGTTCTCCCTCCAATCCTTAAGAATATCTCGTTGAGGTATACTAGGTGAGATCATGTACCAGGCAAAGTAACCCTCTTCCATCTTGGCATTGTGAGCTGAGTGAAATCACATAGGTATGTGAAGGCCAGCAAGGATGAGGCAGTGTACTGAGCAAATCCTCCACATGGCCCCCATCTCTACAGGAAGGGAAGAAAAAAATTGAAAGAAAGTACTATTAATTTAAGTTGTATACTTCACTCTGGAAAGAAGTAAAATGAATTGATGGTGTCCTCAACAATTTCATCTTAGAAATGATTTGTCTTGACATCAGTTAATCAACACTCATAACTCTTTTAACTCAAGTTCACAGGAATCATTGTTATAATTCACCCCATTTTAAAGAGTAGATAGGCTTTCTGACTGCTGAAATAATAGTATTGCAGGAATAAAATATATGCTACAAAGAATATAGGCTACATAGCAAACTTTTGTATGAATTGATATTAAGTCAAAAACAATCGCAAAATTGAAGGATGGATTTCAGGTTCCCTGTGAATTGGAATACAGGGACAGATTCAAAGGTTGTCACTTTCTCACTTATTATGTCAAGTGTGAAAAATCAGGAAATTCAACAGTTCACATGAATATAAAGGTTTATTGCAAGCTTAAGTTCTCTACAAGAATATGAATGATTAACAGTCAAAGCAAATTGGTGGTAGATAAGAATAAATGGAAAGTGACTCAAGACTTATGACATGTTTGACTCCTCCTTCAGGCTTAGCCTGGTCATCTTCTACAGACTGGCATCTTTCTCATGGTGTTTCAGATTTTCCACCTCTTATTCCTTCAGAATGTAATTTACTTTTTAAAGGCAGCTGAAAGTGATTTGAGATACATTCCATCTGTCAAAAAATTCTTGGTTGATGACCAGTATCTTCAGCTGTGTGACTAAATGTATGCCTATTTTTCCTCTTCTCAATAATAAAGTAATACATTGCTCCCAACACCCTTTTATCTGAGATACCCAGTTGGTTCAACAATCTGTTCCATGAATACAGATCATCCTACAAGGCTATACAGGTAGTCCTCAACTTATGACCACAATCAAGCCCAAAATTTATATTGCTAAGTGAGAATTTTAAGTGAATTTTACCTCATTTTACAACTTTTCCCATCACATTTGTTAAGTGAATTACTGCAGTTCTTAAATTAGTAACACTGTTGTTAAGTGAATTGGATTTTTCCATTGACTTTGGTTGTCAGAAAGTCGCAAAAGGAAATCACATGACTCTGGGACACTGCAACTGTCATAAATGTGAGCCAGTTGTCAACCCATCGAATGTAAATCATGTGACCATGGGGATGCCACAACAGTGATACATATGAAAAACAGTCATGAGTCACTGTTTTCAGTGCCATTGTTACTTTGAACAGTCAATAGGTGAACTGTTGTGAATTGAAGACTACCTATACTATTTACTACTGTCTAAATGAGCCTTTGCTCTTTTCACTGCTCATGAATGCTATGATATTGGCACAGGCCCCATATTTCAGTTATATTAAATATATTTAATTTAAATATATTTAATGTCAGAACAAAATAGCTTTTACTGAATGCATAATGTGTCACTTCTGTTTAGACAATAGAAAATCACATTAGGACTTTCCAAGTTTCTAATGGTAGCAGCTTGATCTACAATCGCAGTTCCCTCATTAATTTTGGAAGTTGTTTTCTAATTTGGGGTTCCTTTATAACTTAATTGGTAAGTAGGAAAGTTTCTTTTCTTAACCTATGGCTTAACCTATGGTTGGACAGTACAGGTAGATCTCGACTTCCCACCACAATTGGGAAGCCAATTGTGGTGAGAAGCCCCAAAATTATGTTGTTAAATGAGACATTTGTTAAGTGAGATTTGCCCTATTTTATGACCTTTCTTGACACAATTGAATCACTGCAGTTGATAAGATAGTAGCCTGGTTGTTAAGTGAATCTGGATTCCCTTGCTTGTCAGAAGTTTGCAAAAGGTGATAATATGACCTTGGGACACAGCAACCATCAAATATGAAGTTTTTTGGGGGGAAAGGTCACATTTTTCAGTGCCCTTGTAACGTTGAATGGTCACTAAATATACTGTTGTAAGTTGAGGACTACCTGTAATACCATATCATCTTCACATAGTAATGTAGAAATTTTCTAATTGCCATGGATGTAGGGGAAAAAGAAGCTCTGTAATGTTATTACTGATATAAAAACTAAATAAGAAAGAAGCAAGAACTCATTTCTGTTACACTGACATCCAGCATTTCTTCCAATGTTTCACTTAAATCCATACATACTTGCAGACTTATTTCCATATATCAGAAAAAGAATCTATCTATCAATGTTTATAGCTAACAATATTTCTGTATTCTAGCTCTGTGGATTAGCTAAAAGGCAGAAGAGAGGTAAAAAAAATGCTGTATAAAGCCTCTGATATTAGATCTTATAATGTAAAGCAATATTGTGATAAATATCTTTTTAAACCCAGATTGTTGCAGAGGGAATTATAGTTATTTCCTCGTAGTCCAAGATCCTTTGTAAAACATTTCATATAGTTTGCAGCAAATACTAATTGCTTCATAGGCTGATCATTAGCAGGGACAACTATAGAATACATTTGTCCATTCCTTATGAATCCAGCCTATCACATTTATATGATATATGAGAACATCCAACTCACAGAAGCTTTGTGTATAGATTAAAAATGTGTAGATTATAAATGAAATAAATGAAATCCCATTATAGACTATAAGAAAATGGTCATAGCCAGGAGCAGCAAACATGCCACAAACATCAAATCTAATCAAACCTGATTAAATCCATATGGACACATAACTCAACCTATTCCAAAACTAGGGGGAAATATTAGATTTTCAAGTCTCATTTAGCTATCTGTATGCTCAGAAGGATTGAGACTCAAGGTGACTTATAAGGATATAAAAGCACCATATAAAATAATAATAATAATAATAATAATAATAATAATAATAATAATAATAATAATAATAATACATAATACATAATAATAAAAATAATAAAATAATAATCTAACCACCCTGGCAACAACACACAGTCATACTAGCCATTTAATAGACCCCATCCCACTCTGGGTTCCCCAGACTGGCTGACAGAACCAAGGCTTCAGGGCCTTCCAAAAGAGAGTGGGGGCCAGTTTAATCTCTGGGGGATAATTTTCCAGAGAGAAGAAACCACCATGGAGAAGGCCCTTCTTCTGGATCCCACCAGATGTAACTCCTTAGATGACAGGACTCGCAACATTCCTTGCCTCCCCACTCTAATGGGTTGCATAGATGTGACCAGCAAGAGACTGTCCCTCAGAGACATACTTGCATTGACATTATATCCTCTCCTGGTACTTTTGCTCCTTCTTTTTATTACAAAGGGAATTCCTGTTCTAACAACTTCTCCAATTTTCTCTGATGCTGAATAGTTTCCATCTTCTTCACCAATATTTGCTGAAAGTCTGAAATGCATCCAGTCGGAGTAATCTGTGCTTCAATTATCTTCTAGTTTCTGTAGAGCTATGGAAATTAAATATCCAGTTCCAAAGTGAGCACCATTGACCAAAAGATGGCAAAAATTCAGAAAATCATGAAACAAAATGAGATTTTAGTACATTGTAATTTTTAATGGCTAAGGTATACATAATCTGGAATCTGCATTTGCATAACTATCTTCCCCTTCTTTCTCCTATCCAAATTTAAACACATAACTAAAAGATACAGGTTAATCAGATCTTGCCTAAAAGATAGAGAATATGTAAATTAACATATATAACAGAGCAGAGTCCACAATGTCTATCTGATTATTAACCTTGAGTTAATATTGATTAGCAACAATAGTGGCTTCTTTGAAGCCAAAAAAAAATATTTTAAGCACAGCATTTGAATAACACACCTTCATACCATATGTATTTTTATCCTCACATCTCTACATTTGAAACCAATTCCAACTTTCAAATACAGTAAACATAATGTTGCCTCTGTAGATACACCAAAATGTTAGCTTTTTTAGTATTCTCTCATTATATTTAATTTAATATTAAATATACTTAATTATATCTCATCTGTGCTAATTGTGGAAAGGAAAGGAACTGTAGTGTTTCCAACTGATTATAAAATTTAAGAAAAGATTAATAATCAAACGCAACTTGAATTCTTGATTCTGACACCTGTTCACCTATGAACAGCTAGACTGGTGGAGGAAAAAAAGGAAATATATTAGAAAGCTATAATACCAGATCATTTATTTTGACATTCCATCTTCTTTCTAGGCCTCTCGGGATACTAATGTGTTTTGGGGAAAAGGTATTATTAATTTAATACTAAATTAATCAAGTATTAACTCAATTAGAAAGGAAATATTCTTAATATAATCCTATTAATAAATTATCAAAACTTTTAATGATTGGAGAAGGTAATAGAAAGTTATTTTTCAATAAGCTACCAAAATTCCAATAATTTCCTAGATATGAGGTGGGAAACTTATGGTCTCCCAGTATTGTTGAATTGCAACTACCAGTATCCTCTCAGTTTAGTCTGCTGGCTGTGGCTGCTATAAGTTTTAATTTTGCAGCATCAGTTCACAGGTTTCTTTCATTTGGTCCAAATACATATAGATTTACTTGAAAATCACATGCATGAATATATTTTCGTGTCTGGTAATGTTGCCATTGGTGACCAATGATGAGAAAAACCATAGTCTCATCCATGATAATAAACATGAAAGCATATAGGACAATAACAGAAGAGTACAAGTCAAACATACTGTGGAAAATGAGCAAGCAGGCTGTAATCTTCATCTTGACCCCCTGTTATAAATGCAATGAAATCTGTTCTGAGACAAACTCTGTATATTTTGTAGTGATAAAATATCTGCCCTAAATGTTACCATTGTTAAATATGACATGACCAGAAATCATGAATTCTTATTTGGGACTCTGTAGTTTTGATGTCTCAGATCAATAAGTGAACAATGAGGTTCTCACAAATGTCTTCATCTTTCCTTTCATCAATATATTTACAGTATGCTTTACACTTTCACCAGTGTTTACCATTTTTATAGACTTTAAGTCTGATCACATAGGTCACTCTGAGAATACTTGGATGATCAATATGTTCATGTTTAATAAATGAATGCATTGAGATTTTTCTCTTTATATTTTTAGTACTAGTTACAAAGCTATGGAAGACCCTGGAGACGACCAGGAGATTATGAAAGGCTGTTATTTCCGCTGTTGCCTGCAAAAAAGTAGAATGCATAGCCAAGCAGTTTTCCAATGGATGAGAATTTCTTTAAGGATTAAATATTATACCCATCTAGCCAATAGGTACCTCTGAAACACATAGAGGAATCATATCCTTCTATGAATTGAGAACTGAACTGAGCTCTCAAAGAAAAAGTAGGAAATAAATGAAATAATATTTGCATTTGAAAATGAATTGGAAATGAACAAACTAGTGAAAGGATTTGCTAATGATACTGAATGGTATTTGAATGAACTATTTGTTAAATTTCTTTTTTGCTTGAGAATACAATCTATCAAAATGGATTCCAGCATGACACAACTAGGACTGAGTCAAAGTGTTGCACATTTCAGTGGTTTAGTCAGGCTTCTGTCAGAAACATTTTCTCATGGTCAGCTAAAACTGAACTTTCTGGATGTAGTCAAAGCAAAAAATATCCTAGAGTTGAGACTTCTGTGGAACATATCCAGTTCCCTTGCAATCTAAATAGATTCAAGTGCCAAAATTCCAACCAGAGGAGCTCCTGGATATCAAATCCCACTTCCATGTTTTGCAAGTTCAATACAAAAGATCAGGTTCTAGTTGTGAACCAATCAAAAACAGCTTTACTACTTGCAGTAAACAAATAGCAATTGTACATGTACACAGATTATTACAAAAATAAAAGAATAACCACTAAACAAGAATAACTTAATTTCCCAATGCTGAGAGCTTATCAGACAATGTTTTATATTCTCCTATTTTTAATAGATCTGTGCCCTTGACACAGCATATTATAGCAGCATCTTACACATTTTGGCAAACCAATCTCCCCACTCTTGGCAAACTCCCCCAAGGCAACAACTGTTGAGGCAAGCATGTATCCCTCCTTTGCCTGCCCCTATATTGGATTGGTTCTATCCAGCAATGGGATGTAACTGGCACAGCTACCTGTTAGGGAGCATGCATGCACATTGGAAAAACATGCATATGCTACTTCCCAGCCCCCAGCCAGAGCTTGTAGGAACAAGCAGCTTCAGGAGATAAAGTACAGGTAAAAATCAGGGTGGGTGGGAGAACCCATTATAGGTTTTTTGCTTCCTGTTCTGCTCTGTGGAATGGAGGCTTCCCATAACAACCAGATCGCCCAACCTGGGCAGACCCGGTTAGATCTCACCCCTGGCCCTATCTGATATAGTCTTTTCCCCTTCTATTCACTCTTGGCTCTTTTAAAGTTTTATCTTTTTCCCAGTAGATTTACTTGATGATTCCCTGTTGGTGAAGCTTGCCAATTGTTCCCTTTGAATACCCAAAACTGCACTCTCTATCAAGTGCAGAAAATGGAATTCTAGCTGGCCAAAAGGAGGAAGAAAGGTCTTGTGCTTTCTCTTTCGACATTTGCTTACTCATGGAAACTCTTGCTCTCCTGTGTGACAAAGAAAAAAGTCTACCCAGCTTTGCTTCTTATTCCATTATCTGTTGTAATTCCTGTTGCTAAACTATTTACCCCTTTTCTATATTGCCTTGCTGCAGGCTAAACTTCTGTTCCTTTCTATTCTTTTTCATCCAGATCCTTAGCATCTTTGGTATCTTTCCTAACTCTTCAGTTTCTAAGTTTCATTTCTTCCATTTTAGCCCTGAGATAACCATTCTCAGAGTGGCCCAAAGCTGTTATTTGCTTTCTCCAGAAATTTCTATTTCACCTACTCACACTTCTGTCTTTTTGGTTATGGAACTTTTATAACTCAATTTGAATAGTCTTATTTCTCCTAGCATATTTTACTAATTTTCATCAATCTTTCATTCATTTAGTTATTTTTACATTCTAATGTTGCCTTCTGGTTCAAATTAGCATAGAACTCATAAAACTAAAGCTGAACTAAATATATATATATAAACCAATATATATATATAAACCCTAACCCTAACCCTAACCCTAACTGCACAAATTCATAGGGGAAAAAATTGCACAAATTCATAGGGGAAAAAGTTGCTACCATTATAGAAATCCTGAACTGAAATTCTAAAATCTGAATCTGCCTCTTTCTTTGTGTTGTTCATCCAAATTGTTCTCACTTTTTAGCACCCATCTCACTTATTTAGCCAGCATATACAGTATTTACATTTTTAGTATGAACATTTATTTGTGTTATCAAAATAATTTGGGCCAAAAAAATCATTCAAATGGAAAAGTTGCATTAAAAACCATCTGTACAGTGGTACTTTGGTATTCATCATTAATTGATTCTGGGAGGTATGATGAGTGCAAAAAACAATGAGTACCAAACAATTTTTTTTCATAAGAAATAATGTAGTGAATCACAAGGCAACTGACACCAACAAGTTCTAGCTTGTGCATTGAGTACCAAACAAAAAATGAGTACCAGGACAAAATTTTCACATCAAAATGTGCTGAGTACCAAATTCAATGAGTTTCAAAACAGTTGAGTACCAAGATACAACTGCATATTTAAATAGGTTGTATTAAAACACAAAATTGTAAGTTAGACAAGTTGTATACCAAATGCATATCAGTATATTAGAGAATGATGCATACAAAATCTTTAAATCAGGAAACATTAATTATAATTTAAATAACTCCATTAAAGTTATAAATATTCTGTATGGAAGAAACTCCAGGAAACTAATAATTACTCAGTTAAATGTCAATAACTGGATATTTTCTGGAAGAGATAATTTTTCAGACATATGGAAGCTTGAATGAAACTGGATAATTTTTAATTATTGTATTTATATCATGCAGTTTCTCTGAAAGAACAAGGAGATGTAATTTTATATCCCCTACATCAAACTTCAGAAAGTGTAACTTTCTGAAAGGAAAGTCTAGGAGTTATAATGGTACAGTATGTAGGAATGACATAGAAGAGTCACAATTTGGGGCAGCTTATCCCATGAAAGGAATGTGGGAATCAGCTTAGTGAGATAGTCCAGACAGGAAGTACAACCAGATGGACTAATTCTACTTTAAGAATGACTCAAAAAATTAGCAAGAACTCGAATAATGTGCTGTATTCTCTTCACTTCTTTTGAATCTGATGGGAAGAATGAAAGATCAGCAAATGATTTGTAAGTAGAATTTTATTTTCCATGTGTATAAAGATTTATAGGCAATTCTCTTGATGCCTTTATACCTTTCTGCTTTTTACAATGTCAAATGCTCAGTTGACTTGTCTAGATTTAATTCCATATGCACCTTTCGCTCACAGTTATCCTCTGCATCCTTGATTTTATAGTCCTCAAGTTGCCAAGTCATTGTCATATACTCATGGTTCTTACACATGAGTGGAACTGGTATAACACAAAAGGGTAAAAATATCAAAGAAATGCAAATTACTGTGTTAGTGCATGAATGTTTCTCTTTTGAAATTCAGTACAGCTGACTTGAAAGGATAAACTAGCACAAAAGCAGAAGTTTGTTTTCATAAAAAAAAATGCGGTAATAAAATAAGAATATTTAAAGTAGTATGAACATACCAACCATCTGGAAAAGCTTAGGGTGGCTTGGGTATGTCTCCTTATTAACAGTGGGTCACATCCATCCCTCAAACATGAGTAACATATCTGCAAAGCTCTGTAGAATAAAACTTTTGCTTGAAAAAAGGCTTTAAAGCAAGTCATTCTAGGATGGATCAAATACAGACTTGAGTATTTCATATCTCAACTGCTGTATTCGAAGCTTAAATTCATCCATAGAAATCCATAGGCAAAACAGAAATAAAGAACTGCAAGAAGAAAATGAAACAGAGAAGATCATTTCCTTCCTGACCAAATTATTGTAAGCCAGCAAGGTCTTGGAAAACAAGGTCACAAATCACATTTTTCCAATCAAGATTGCTTTGCAAAACTTGTCTTTTCCTTTGTTGTAAGAAAATATATTTAAATAATTGTGATTATTTAAAGAATGACTTGAAAGTCATGGTTGTCAACATTTTAGATCTGTAATGAAATCATAAGAGATAAAACCAAATTCTAGATTTTGTGTTAAAAAAGTAAAGTAGCTGAATGCTTCCAGTTTCTGTAAAGCTTCATTGGCTGTTCAAAGATCTAAATAATATAAGCCAAACATTAACAAGAATCCATTCTAACACTATTTTCCTGATGTAATAAGGATTTTTCTCTTGTGTGATTTTTCTTTCCTTTTCTAGCAAGAAGTCGCCTTTCTGTAGTTTAGTAAAACATCGAACAAGTTATTTGTCATCAGTCATATAAATCTTAGCTGGAATGGCCTTTCCATTGGACAGTGATTTAATGAGTTGTTCTGTTAACTATAAAAGATTACTGGTATAGAGGCTGTTTTATTTTAGGCTAAGGTAATCATTCATTTTTTCAACATAATTCTAAGATAAAAGAGCAGTACTATCTGGTCCATAACAGGAACAGAATCAAGAGATTGTAAATAATACATATGCTTATATGCAATATAAACCTCTGCATTTCATGTGGCCAGTAGCTTGTAGACTTTTCAACCTGTCAGGTTTTTTGCATTTCTTTTGTTAGTCTGTCAAATTTTGCATATATTCTACTAAAACAGGTTGTTGCAAACCCTCTTTATTCTAACCCTCTTCTCCTTATTCTTTTGTTCTACTGCCACCACTAAACCCTTTGGTGCTTTAAAGGAATTTAATTCTTTGAAGGTTTAGAAAACTTTTAAGGCTCTAAGGTAATATATATAACTGGATGGAATGTGAGGAAGATAAAGGATAGCAGAAACACTTGGTTAATACGAGAACAAAGGAATAAATTGACTTTTATTTAATAACTTTAAAAGATGGGTTTTAAAACTGGTTTACTTGTTTCTACAAGTTATCTGTATCACATCAATACTAGTCTACTGGATTCTGCAATTATTCCTAAACTTTTTTCCAGTGAGAGGTTTTACTAATCCTAGACCCTGAACCTAGTTTCAAAATCCAATCTTAGTGGTATAACTTTCTGCCTTTTTTCCCTTTATTTCTCTTTTAACCTGATTCCCGATTAATAGACATAGCTGTATATCAGATCCCATTACATCTCTTCTAACAGCAAAGGGATTTTTCATAACTGCCACCTCATGTTATCATCTTTCAATTCACCCCTTCACAGCCAACCTGGTCATGGATATTTTAAAGGTACTTTTGCATTGAAACCCTTTTAGATTGATATATATGTTTGGAAATATAGCTTTTATACCAATAAGATTTGACTTAACTAGGGCTAAATTGGTGGCTAAATATATTATTTACAGCTAGTTCTCGACTTACAACCATTCATTTAGTGACCGTTCAAAGTTACAACGGCATTGAAAAAGGTGACTTATGACCGTTTTTCACACTTACAACTGTTATAGCATTCCCATGTGTACATGATCAGAATTCAAATGCTTGGCAGTTTGTTCATATTTATGACAGTTGTAGTGTCCCAGGGTGTTCACCTTTTGTGACCTTCTGACAAGTAAAGTCAATGAAGAAGTCAGATTCACATAACAAAGATGTTACTAACTTAAACATGTTACTAACCTGCAGTGATTCACTTAACAAAATGGGGCAAAACAAATGCCTTGCTTTGCTTCATAAATTTTGGGCTTAATTGTGGTCATAAGTCAAGACTACCTGTACTATTTTGTCATATGGCTTGTGTCTTGTTTTTAAGCATTGATTGCTGCCCAGAGTCATTAATTTGATAATTTAAGTCTTTAAAATAATAAGGATCAGTGCCAGCAACTACCATAACAATGAGTTTTGGTCACCTTTCACTGTTTCTCTTAAAGAATCATTAATTTTCTAATATGGAAAATGTTACCTTTAAACAACAGTCCTCAATTCAGGAATTGCATATTTGGTCATTTTTAGTTTGTTTTCATAGGAATTTTCTTTTACTTAAATAACAGTTTTGAAATGACCTTTCTTCCCACAAAAAATGCACTTTATTGTGCCCTCCTATAAATTGCTTCTTTGAATACTTAACAAGATCTGTCTATTCCTCTGGAATTTCATTGCAGAATTCTGCTAATTCGCTTTTTATAGCCTTAGAAATATATTCTATAAATTCCTCCTTAAAAATACTGTTCATTTCCTAGCAGCCCTTTCAAAATTATTCAGAAAAGCATAGCGATCATCCCTTAGATAGAATATACTGTGTGATATAGGAGTCTCTAGGAGGGACTTTGATAAAGTGTTATATTTTTAATTAAAACATCTCCCTCTCCTGCCTCCTTTGTTCCTTTTGATTCCTCACTTTTTCCATTTCTGTCTGTCAGTTTCTCTCCTCATTTTTGAATTTCTCCTTTTTTCTCCCCATTTCTAAATCTGAATTTCTTCTAGATATTCTAGATATTCCGCATTTAATTTTGATCCATTTCCTATCACCTTTTTCTCTACACATCCCTACTTTGTGAGAAGTCTTATGTATTCCACACTCACACTTTCATGAGGGAAATCTTACATTCTTTTCCTAATGCCCCCTTGCTGATTAGCCAACACTTGGCAGCCATGTTTCCATATTTGTTAAGTTTTATGACAGGACTTTTTTTCTATCACTCTGTCTCTCTTTTCCAGCTATAAGGTCCCAGTTACATGCCTTCTAACAACATTTCCCTCACAGATTGTTCGATATCGTGCTGTCTTTCTTCTGAGCCTTGTCTACCACTTTCTAGGATAACCACTCAAATCCTAACATGACTGCCCTACATCCCATTCCCTCCAAATTGGCAGGTCTTTCACTTTATGATTCTGTCACTCAGCTGCCACTACTAAACTCCTTTGAAGGTTTATATCTCTAAAGACAGAGGTGGGGAACGATGGCTCCTTTATGACTTGTGGACTTCAACTCCAGAATCCCATTGGTCCCCACCCTGGCTCTAAGATAATCTTATTGGCTAGAAGACATAGGAAAGCAAGCTATTGAAGGGCATAGATACTTGCCAAAGGAACCAGTTGGTTTTTATTAAATAATGAAAAAGGAGTGGTGGAGATTCAAATAGATTCATTTCTTTCTAGAAATTGTCTGTATTGCATCAATACTATCCTACTCCTGTCCTAAAATTATTCATCATGGGGCGTGGTCATGGCTGCGGTGTAATAAGGAGTTTCTTTTCCTCGCTCTGCTGGGTTTTGATAAGAGGACGACGATTTAATGTGATTGGAATGTTTTAATTGGAGCCAAAATGATTTATAGAGGTTTGTGAAAAGCTTCGGACTCCGGACTTTGATCTTTTAATTGAAAAAAACACTCTGGACAATCGTTAATTTGAACGTTTGTACACCGTGGGGAGTGTTTCCTTGGCAGCCATTTTGGTAACAAGTTTTCTTTGTTCTCATTTCAAACTGCAATTAGAAAAAAGGTCTGCGTTTTTTTTTTGGGCTGCTATATTGCAAAACTTTTTTTTTTCTAAGTTTGCCGTGGAGAATAATTTTGTAGATAAACGTGGATTCGAACAGATTTTGAACAGCAGCATTCCGGACGACGCTTTTCATCAGAAGATAACAACTGTCTACACCGGGACTGTATAAACAAACTGTAAGTAATTAAAAAAAAAAAGGCTCCTTTAGAGCAGCTTTTAAGCCGCCTCAGCACTAATAGAATTGTCCCCCCGATCCTACAATTTTATAAGACCTTCTTGGCAAAGTAAATAAATAAAGTCTAAGGATGACGACTCATTCATCAGAATTGCAACAAATTGCTTCGGCATTGAAACAAATTATGGAAGAGATAAAGGGTCTATCAGGAAAGGTGGATGGCTTGTCATCAGAAGTTAAGAAAATAAAGCAGGAAATGAACGAAAACTCCGCAAAACA
>JAOYMU010000002.1:16365117-16375714 GCA_025802295.1 Psammodynastes pulverulentus
GAGTATGTTTTCTCATTTATTCTCTCTCTCTCTCTCTCTCTCTCTCTCTCTCTCTCTCTCTCTCTCTCTCTCTCTCTCTCTCTCTGCATAAAGTTTGCTTTAAGCATAGAGATCTTGGGATGATAAATTCCATTAATCAAGAGAATTCTAAGGAATCTACACTTGAGTAATCCAGCTGTCAGCCAGTTAGCATGACTAAAAAAAATAAACCTTTCTAACTCCTGTATAAATATCGTAATTTATAGAAATAAAAATGTAGCATTATTCTTTTCTTCCCATATGCAATTTCAAAAATGTTTTAATGATTTCATACTGTATGTTGCTAGTATTACTAACTACTGACAGAAATGTGGCCTTAGCTGTTTTGCACCCTTAATTTTATTTCATGTAGCAGTCAACTCCAATACTACACCAGGTTTAATGGAATTGTATTTTGATTTAGGGTGTGCTAATATATTGATGTTATAAATGTCTTATGTCATTGTGGGGTTTTTTTGCTTATGAATTCAGGTGAAGAGTTTTAAACTGCTATGACTTTAAGACCCCTTCCTCTTTAAGATGTAAAGCAGGGCTGTCAAACTGCCGGCTGTGGGCCACATGTGTAATGTATTGGCCATGCCCATGTCCATGCCCATGCCCAGTTTAGCAAGGGCAAAAAAAGCCCGATATGTCATGTAATACCGCTGTGATAATGTGAGTTTGACACCCCTGATATAAAGTATCAAGGATGGCATTCTTTTTATAAATTTGACAATTTCCTGTAGGTTTTCAACATTATTTTTTTAGAATTCAGGCTAGGTCTTAGGAGCAATGGTCATGGAAGAAAGGCAAATAATTGAAAGAAACTAGAATAGATGGGAAATCCATACCTGCCTTTGGAAACATTATCTACCAATTCAAAAATCTACCAGCTAAAATCAAAATACTCATCATCATCTGAAAATCCTACTGTGTAAATAGTTGACCTGAATTGTCTATTTTTATAACTGAAAACTTATCTTGAAATATCATACCTATTACACTTCTTGTAATATTACTGGTGAACAGGCACATACTTGAATGTCTTCATATACTGCTTGTATTGCATTCCGGAATTCATATTTTCTTGAAGTATTACTATTGTTTCCATAGGAGGCTGAAATATTTCTTCCAAGTAGTCTCATCCTGGGCAAGGTGATTTGAACTACATCTCTTTTGATTGCTGCCACTTTTACCACTATAAACATGTTAGCTTTCATAATGAGATGGGATAGAGAACTAGAATGGAACAATCAGCAACATTCTAAACTGCTGCTAATCTGTCTATTTTGGGAGGATGTATTGGAAAAAAATGGAAGACACTCTTTTGTCTCTCTCTCCCTCCCTTTCTGTCTCTCTCCACTCTTCCCTCTCTCTTCTCTTCCCTCCAGATCCTGGCCTGATGTGGCCCCTTTGACTGCTTGTCCCACCACATTGCTGTTCTATTTAGCTCAAGGAGATTCTGCTGGTGAGTAGACAGATAGAAAAAATCAAAAGTCTTTTTTTTCCTTGAGAAGTTTTCAACAAAAGTTTCCTGGCTATCATTATAGGGAAATATATCTTATCCAGGAAGAAAATTATGTAAGAACTTCCTAGATGTTCAATAACACTAAGCTAGATGTTATTGAAGCAATGTTTTAATGGAAAAAAATTGTCTATAGATTGCTTCTGATAATAGTGTTGGACTGAGAACAGCACCCTTCTGAGTTATCTTAATTTCCCAGTAGAGATAAAAAAGAAGAAAAGAATATCTGAATTACTAAGGATGTCCCATGTGAAACATTTTATATACAACTGATTTTAAAAAAAAATTATTTAGAATATGTTTTCATATACAGGCCTACAACTTGAAAACAACAATTAAGCACTTAAATAGTTGATGTAAGACATAAATTGGTCCAGGTCAAAGGGGTGCCAGCTAGATATAATTGAATGGATTAGCATATACATGAATTGGACTTCGCATACATCCATGGATAGTAAATTGCAGAACATAAAATGGAATATAAAATAGATTGCTAAAGAAGTCTTCAGTATGTGGTTAAAAATTAATATGGTGGGCACAATGGTTTGATAAAAGCTTTGCTTGGGTGTTTTTGTGTGTGTGTGTGTGTGTGTGTGTGTGTGTGTGTGTGTGTGTGTGTTAGATGCAACACACATTTAAAAAATGCAGATGGAATTTCAAATATATTATGATTGCCACCTTGACTTTTTGGACCACATCCTGTGGATTCTCGTGAACCACATCTATCTTCCATATCATTCAGTTGCATCAGAAGTTGTTCCTGGATATCATCACATAAAGTATGTGTGCTTGTAGAACCACCAGAAGCTTCCATTGCAATCACAACATCTTACAGAAATATGTAGGGTTTTTAAGGACTCAGGAAGAAATATTTCATCTGTGCCTCCACCTATTTTGAAGCATCTCATCTCCTTGAAAGTATTTGCATTGTTACATTAGTGATTACTTGGATTTTATTTGTTTGTTGGTTTGTTTTAGTGATTTAATGCCACCTCTGGTTAGCTTACATTATACTCAGTTGGGAGATGCTCAGCAAATACTAGAACTACATAGGGTAAGCTGGGAAACTGAACTACAATCAAGGTCAGCAATGGCAAAATACTCCAGAATCACAAGGAACCAAGCCTGACTTGCTGGATACTTTTTGAAAAAACAGAAACTTCAAAGTCTCACTCCCATTATCCCCCCCCCCCAAAAAAAAATTCCACACCCATCTGCCATTACATTTTGATTCTGCAACATTACCACAACATGAATAGCATGATGACAGTATAGCACTAAAATTAAAGAAAAACTGGTTCAGTATCCTCTTCCTACTTCTGTTCATTTTTAAAGAGTGTTATTCACAAATTATTCTAATATTTTCTGCCCTCTGAGACCCTTTCACAGAATTGGCACAGTTCATTGCAAAGATAAGGTTATGAAAAATGGCTTCAATAAAACACTGAAAACCTCTGAAAAGTTATCAGAGATCTGCTTGCCTTAAAATGTGGTTATAGAAAAGAACACAATTGTTAGCCATAAAAAAATTTATTTATTTGTGTTAAGTTAAGCTCATCAACTGATCAACACATTTTACTACACAAGGGGAAAATATTGTTGAGGCCAGTGGAAGTTGAAAGGGGTGGGAAGATTTAGCTTTTATGCATTTGACTGGACAAAAATTGCAGAAGGAAAATTCAGTATTTCCTTCAGGTGGAGGTTCTAAAATGGAGTTGCAGGCAAGGCATTGTTAGCTAGCCACACTGATGCCACAAGGACACTGCAATTAAATCATATCAAAAGATGTAGAGGTAGAAAGAGAGAGAGAGATGATAAAGAAACAGAGATCATAGAGACAGAAGTGTGTGTGAGAGAGAGAGGGGGGGAGGAAAATGGAGGGAGGGAGGGAAGGAGGGAGGGAGAGAGAGAGGGAGGGAGGGAGAGAGAGAGAGATTCCTATAGGTTTAATTATGTATTGAAATACTCGTGCAACTCCTAATATATCTTTCTCTCTCTGAAATTTATATGCAAAATTCCAAAATAAATCTCTGAAATAGAGGGAGGAAAGGAAGAAAGGAGCAATAGTTACATTCTGCAATTATTACTATTCCATTAATTCCCAAAGGCTTTTTAGAACAGCATGCATGGGTGGGTGAAAATATCGGTAGGTCAGTAGGTCGGTAGGTAGATTTAGATTGATCATTGTATTACAATATATCATTTGGTATAACATTTTTGGGATGCTTCTGAGACACTCTCTATGCCATCTCAGTCAAATGAAGACTGCCTTTGACATTGGCAAAATTGTCAATATCTACTATAGACTGCTAATTGATAAGTACTTCTAATTGGATGCTCCAAGAAAATACATTCATATGGATAAATTAGATCACTATTAGAATATTTTCTGATTTAATATCTAAAAAAAACTTAAGCAAGAGTATGTTCTGATTGATTATATGCCATTAAGTTAGTGTTAACTCCATAAGATAGATCCTACCCATGAGGGCAAACCTATGGCATGCACGCATGGCCTTCCCATTGACTAGCTGATTTTCAGATGGTTCCCAGCTTCTGGAGGTCCTGTGGAGCCCAGCGGAGGCTGTTTCTGTCCTTCCGGAAGCTCCAGGGAAGCCCCTGGAGCCTGAGGAAAGCAAAATATGGGCCTCCCAGAAGAACCAGAAGTCAGGAAAGTGGCCCGTTTCTGGCTTCCAGAGGGTCCTGGCTTCTAGACCCCCTCATTCTTCCCCGGGCTCCTGAGACTCTCCGGAAGCCAGAAATGGGCTTCCCTGGAGCCTCTGGGAGGGCAAAAACAGCCTCTCTGGGCTCCAGAGGGCCTCAGAGGGGAGCAGGGGGGTTTTGTGCGCATGAGTGGGGGTTGGGGAGCACAGGGGGTAGTGTGTACATGCATGGAGGTGTGGGGGAGCATGGGGGGTCCCAAGCACATTGCATTGTGGGTGTTGGCATGTGCACACGCGTGCTATTGCACGCAAGTGCACTTTTGGCACACCACAAGAAAAAGGTTTGCCATCACTGCCCTATACAGTATGATCTGTCCCTCAAATGATCCTTCAGGTCTTCCATCAGTGTACCTAGTACTACTGAAATTGACTCCATTCTTACTGATTGCTATCCTTTCCTTCCACCTTCTCCAGAGATCTCTGTCTTCACATAATATGTCCAAAATATGATAATCTGAACCTAGTTACTTATGTCTCAAATAAGAACTTTAGATTGATGGATTCTTAAGATTGTTTTTTGCGGAGGCCTGTCGATGGGACTTTTTAAAGTCTTGGAATCTGAACATCTTTTCCAAGGTTTTCATTGCTACTCTGGCAAATACTAGTCTTTGGCATGTTTCTGATATCTTGATACCTTTA
Organism: Psammodynastes pulverulentus; assembly: GCA_025802295.1. NCBI lineage: Eukaryota > Metazoa > Chordata > Lepidosauria > Squamata > Psammodynastidae > Psammodynastes > Psammodynastes pulverulentus. The sequence goes on from JAOYMU010000002.1 coordinate 16,370,023, forward strand.
TTGCTAATAATCAATCCTAAAATTTAGAACTTATCTAGCACATTATTATTTTTAAGGTTAATTTTCAACTGATTGCTATATATGTTGTTTTCATTGATCTTTTTAAAATTTAAACTTATTCCATTTTCCACTGTGATCCTTGCTTTTTGTTACTAGAGTTTCCAGTTAATCTGCATTTTCAGATTACACAATAATCATCAATACAGTGCAGGTTATTTATGTTTCTTTATTCAGTTTTAAAACTATGCTCTTCTTCTAATACAGCTCCCCTTAATATATATTTAATATATAACTTGACTAAATAAGGGACAGTATACAACATTGTCTCCCTCGCTCCCTTGCCAACCTGGACCCAGTCTGTTTCACCATGTCTTGTTCATTCTCTGGCTTCCTAACCTGCATATAGGTTTGCTATGAGAAGAATGAATTATTTTGGGATTCTTATTTTTCTAAATACATTCCAATGATTGATGTGTTTGACACAATCAAAATCCTTTCTATAATCAATGAAGCATATAGTGAGTGCTTTTAGCTTTCCCAATTTTCCATCACAAATGTTTCTCAGTCTATTCGAAAGGCAGTTCAAACAGTTCCCTTTCCATATAGGCTCTAACTTGTAATGGATGAATTTTAGCATTATTTTTTCTGACAGATGAAACTAAGGATATTGAACAACTTGTTAAGTCTCCTTTATAATACTGTATGTAGACTTTCCTGTTCCAATCTGCTGTTGCACATTGTGTTATTCTCCTGATTTGTGTACAGTAGTTTCATTAGGACCTTTACTGATTCTGCTTCTTATAATATTTCTGTAGTTGTTCCATCAAATCCTATAATTTTCTGTCTTGGAAATGACTAAAAGATGATTTTATTTCATTTATTTTAGTAATAGAGGTGATTTTAAATAGGAAATATTTTCTAAGGTGGCTTTGGTGTTAACATCTTTACTATAATTCATTAATCTCTATTTGAATTAGCAATTATCTGTCCATTGGCATCCTATAGTGCAATTATTTAGGACTAGGACTAGGACTATTTAGAACTAGAATTTCCTTCAAGTTCAGACATCTTTTAGAAAAAAACTTGCTTTTTTAGTGTATGCTTTTATTTCCACAGTTTTTAGAGATGTGTTTGTTTCTTCCAAAACCCTCTGAAAATATTTTAAGTTATTTTTCTGAGTCTTTGTTGTTCTTGATTTTGACTTCACTTCTCGGTAATTCCCACTGTTTCTTTTGATATTCAGTTTGCCTTCTTCTGTTTCTTGAACCCTTATGAATCAGTCTTTTTCACAATCATACCTGTTTGATTTTATTGCAGAATTCTTCTGATCCCTGTCAATTATACTCAGAATTTCCACGTGATTTCTTACATTCTCCTTGAAATTGAGGAACACATACTCAAGATCGTATCATGCAAACTGGCTGTACTTGTCTGACTTTATCTTGGAACTTGAATGTAAACAATTTGTGAACCATTCTACAGTCAGCACGGGGCCAGTTTTCCTGCTGACCTTCATAATTTCCTCTTGGGAGCATATACTATTGGTGTACATGGTTTGCAAGTGCAACGTTGAAGGGATGTGGAATAGGCATATTAATTTCAAAAGAATGCTTAGTTATATTTCATGATTATAGTAAAAAACTTTAGATATGTTGATTCAGGATAATTAGGCTCAATTTAGGAAGCATCTAAAAAGGGCCATTCTGGAACACTTGATTTATTTAATAAAATCATGGTACAGATAGTCCTTGACTTATAACCACTCATTGAGTGACCATTTGAAGTTACAACAGCTCTAAAAAAGTGACTTACAACCAGTCTCCAAACTTACCACTGCCACAAATCCTCAAGGTCAAACTTAGCAGCTGGCATGTATTTATGATGGCTGCAGCATCCCAGGTTCGTGTGATTATCATTTGCCACCTTCCCAGGTGGCAACAAGCAAAGTCAATAGGAGAAGTTGGATTTGCTTAATAACCCCATGAGTCATTTAACTACTACAGTGATTTGCTTAACAACCATGGCAAAAAGATTGTAAAATCAGATGCAACTCACTTAACAACCATTTGCCTTTGCAATGGAAATTTTGGTGCCAACTGTGCTTATAAGTCAAGGACTATCTGTACAACAACCAAGAAGTTATTATCAGATAATTTACAGAAAAACAGACTGATTCAAGATGAGAGAGATTTTGTGGCAGAGTTGCATTTTATCAGCAATCCTGTTCAATTTATATACAAAGGCAGTTTTAAGAACTCTTAAGTTATAATAATAAAAAGGTAAAATAAAAATTGGCAGTAGAAACATTAAAAATCTTATATGTACAGACAATACCATTTTATTGGAAGAAATGAAGAGGCTGCTTACCCCAAAATCAAGAGAGTAAAAAAATTGGATTGCATCTAAATAGGAAAAAGACTAAAGTAATGCAAAAATTGAATACAGTAATATCGAGATAAAAACTGACAACAAAGAAATTGAATCATCTTAGCATTTTATTTTCCAAAATTGACCAATAAGACACATTGAACCTAAAGTTAAATGCATAATATTACTCAGGTGCACCATGATAACTAGCAGAGAGATCTTGAAAAGAAAGAATGTATGTCTTAATACCAAGTGCAAAACTATTTTTTTATAACCATCAATGTTTGTGAAAGTTGGACAATAAAAAGTATGTAAAAGAAAACTAGACTTGGTTGAAATATGAGTTTGAGATGATTACTGTGCATACTTTGACAGCCAAAATAATGAAGATTGGAGATTTCAGACTGCATCAAGGAAGAAATATCTCTAAAAGCTAAAACTACCAAGCTAGGGCTATCTTATTTTGGTCATGTCGTGCAATCAAATTCTGTAGAAAAATCAATTATGAAAGGAACAGTTGGAGGTGCTAGAAAGTAAAATCTGCAAAGAAGACAAGACAGAGATAGCATCAAACAAGATATTGGATTGAACTTGGAAGTATTACGTGAAGTTGTAAAACATCAGAAATTATGGAGAGAATTAATGTATAAAGTCTCCGAAAGTTGGATGTGAGTGAACTGATGGAAGGAGAGGGAAAGGGGAAGAGGGAGAGAGAAAATGAGAGTGACGGTGAGGGTGGGAGAGAGAAAGATTCAATAATGCATATTCATAAAGACCTGAGAAGTCGTTTAAGATATCTTACAATCACAAATTGTGAAAGGCTTTTCAAATTCCTGAAATATGCAGTGTATTTTTACTACTGTATATGTGTGTGTGTGTGTGTGTGTGTGTGTGTGTGTGTGTGTTCTTTATATATGTATATATTCAACATATGTATATGAGAGTATGTATGTATGTGTGTATGTATGTATGTATGTATGAATCTATATACACATATACATACATAGATACAAAAGCTACAAGTGGCACAAAGAGCCATGGAAAGATACATGCTGAGCATTAAAAGACAAGATAGGAAGACCTGCACATGGATTATAGAACAAACGAAAGTATATGATATTATCAAGACAGTAAAAAATTGAAATGGAAATGGACACATAGCAAGAAGAACTGATGGCAGCTGGACCAAGGCATCATAGAATGGATCCCACTTAATGAAAAGTGTTCACAAAATAGACCTAGAACAAGGTGGCTCAATGACATCAACCAGTATTACGGGCTCCGTTGGCAATAGAAAGCTCAGGACTGTATAAGTTGGAAGCATGCAGAAGAGGCCTTCATCCTTCAGTGGACAGATAATTGCTAAAATGATTATGGGATATGTGTGTGTGTGTAATGTTTGTTGTTAACAATCATTAATAGCATCCAATAGATGACAGGTATTATTTATTTCTTGAGGCCAAGGGCAATATGCATCATTCACAGATGAGATTTCAGGGGGGAGGGCATTTATGTATGAACTAAACCCATCTTTCTATAATCCTTAGCTAAGAATGACTGCACAGAAAACATCAAGTAGACAAGGAGATCTGTGACTACGCACCAGAATGACACATGAGACAATCATAATTTTGACTGAATCATAACCACGTACAACAGTTTTTGACCATTCTGTTTTTGCCAAATGTTCTGCCAAATATATACTTATAACACATAAACACTAGGGCCTTGAGGAAAGGTAAATTTCTGCAGCTGGACAATCTTATCCAGATATGTCCTCTCGTCAAAGTGATTTCATTTTATTTTTTATGGAAAAATGTATAAGGAAGCTGAATTCCTTCTTTCACCCCAGGGCCGATTTTAATTTTATGTGTAGTTCTTAGACATAAGAGAATCATTCCATGCTTCCCTCCCATGCCTACATTGTATTGCTTTATTCAAAAGTAGCCTGTTTGTTTTCTTCTCGTTTTCCACTTTTTTCTTGTCTTCATTAAATGCCAATTGTCCTTGATGTGTCACAGCTTGCCTTGATAACATTTCAGCTGCCCCCGTTCCCATCAGTTGCAGGTTGCTGGAGATTGATGAAGAAGTCTGTCATGATCACCAAACATCTTTCTTACTATCAAATGAAAACTAGAGTGATACGTGATACGTGATCCATGTGCTTTTAGAATTGTGACACAATGCTCCTAGAGAAGGTTATTAATGAAGCTGCAGAGAAAAGCAATATTCTCTGAGCAAAATTGTTTCATAGTAGTCAGTTTAACTGAAACTGAAATAAAAACAATAAGATTCATATTTTAGGAGCTGGATGGTGGGAACAGGCACAGATAGATTAGATAGATGATAGCTAGATTAGATAGCTAGATAGCTAGATGGATAGATGGATGGATGGATGGATGGATGGATGGATGGATGGATGGATGGATAGATAGATAGATAGATAGATAGATAGATAGATAGATAGATAGATAGATAGATAGATAGATAAATATATGGAAAATCAGTTTCTATAAGAAAAATGTCAATAGTGTTTTAAAACAAGAACAGATTAGAACTGAAAGAAATCTTGTTTGTTGGCATTTATATCCACAATTATAGTAACTGAAGGAAAGCTGCAGTGAAATAGAGGGTTTTAGTTTCAAATCCATATATATCATTCTTCATTTTAGCAATTGTCTATGTACTGCAGGATGAAAGGCTTTTCCTCATGTTTCCAGCCAATAAAGTCCTGAGCTTTCTTTTGCCAATTGTGCCCGCAATACGTGCTGATGTCATCATCTATTCAGGTCTCTTTTGTGGACACTTATCAAGTGGGAACTTATGAAGTGGAATCTATGACTGTCTTGGTCCATCTGCCATCAATTCTTCTTGCTATGTAACCATCCATTTCCATTTCAATTCTTTTAGTCCCTTGATATTGTATACTTTTGTTTGTTCTCTAATCCATTTTACTAGTTTGTATTGTAATGCTGAGCAGGTACCTTTCCATGGCTGTTTGCATCAGTCATAGCTTTTGTATCGATTGTGAGGTATACACACACACACATATATACACATACACACAAAGACACACACACACAAATATCCATCTGTAATTTTTTTATCATGAATTATTATTCAAGAGTGTTTTTTGTCTTTTAATGAGGTAGATTAGGTTGGGGGTTGGAAGAGAACAAGCTTTTTATCTCACACCTGCCCGTGGTTTCTTATTTTATTTATTTATATATTTAGAAAATTTGTATAGCCGTATAGCTCACAGAGACTGTAGGTTGCTTACAAATAAAAGCACAGTATAGAATAATAATAATAATAATAATAATAA
>JAOYMU010000002.1:16383852-16395675 GCA_025802295.1 Psammodynastes pulverulentus
ATTCATTAAATGGTTTAGTCAATTAAGTTGTTAGTTTAAGGCTAAACAATTGATTCACGGAGCAATTAAATAATTTCAATTTTTTATTATGTAACTTTTATTGTATTTAATAACAGCAACTGTCCATCAGTGAAAAATTCAAGTACAAATTTTAAATTAAAAAAAATATTTGCTTTCTTTCTACTAAGGTAATCTGTTGATCTATTGGAACAATACTAGCAAAACTAAATCTGGACAACAAAAATATGACTGACCATTAACTGACAATAAATAACTTTTGCTTCCATTTAATAGTAATTCTGATTTTTGTAACCCAGATCTGACCATCCTAAACAAAGTGGTAGAAAATGCAATAGCTGGGCGTTTGCCGCAAAACTTACTTGAGAATGTCTATTGACAATTGTGCAAACTACTAGCATAAACTTTTGCCATATTTTGATTGGGCCATTGGTTATATTCATATAGCTTTGATACACAATTTCAACATACCAAATAAATGATAATTATAGATCAGTGGCAGTGAACCTATGACACATGTGTCAAAGGTGACATGCCACAGTGTTTGGGAACACCAGTGTTCACTAACACCTGGCAACAACCCTTCTCAAAAGTGTGTGCTGTTCTTGCATGATTTGGGGGGGAGGGGCAGCAGAGGCCACACAAGAATGGATGTGTTTTCATGCTGCCTCTAGACTGAAGGTTCACCAGAAGGCCATGGTCTCGGGCAGCCCCCAGAGTCGTTGAAAATTGTATGAAAATGGGCATGCTTTTGTGCAAATTTTCAGAATCTGCAGAGGCCACATAAGAGCACTCTCCAAAGCCATTTCAAGAATGGCTTTGTGCCAACCCAGAGTTGCATCAGGTAGGTTGCAAGGGCCTGTCAACAGAAGTAGAACTTTACCCGAAGGTAAGTGACATGTGACAGAGCTTGCTAATTACATGAATATTTGTAATATTTGTACACACACGGTCAGAAAAGAAAAAAGTAGTGAATACATAAGAGGAGTGAAGAAAATCTCACAGTCAAATCAGTGGCTGAAATACCAAGTTGTTTAACATCTAGGCAATTCTAGTTATTACATATATAGTTGCAATAGCAGATTGAACTAACCAGAAATAAATGCCCTGGATAGGAAGACCAGAAAAATAACAAGAATGAATCATACCCTTCATTTATGCAACAATGTTAACAGGCTCTATTTACCAAGAAGCATAGATGGCCATGAAATACTGCTAATATACGAGGTAACTGAAGAAGAAGAAAATACATTGGAAGAATATTTGAAGGAAAGTGAAGAGAATGCATTGAAGCTATTATACTATGAATATCAAAGAGAACAAACTGGCTTATAAGAAAGACCAAATTAAGAATAGAGATATGATAAGGCAAAGTATTACATGCCCAATGCATTAATAAGCTGCCAGGCAAAGCAGATAACAAGAAGTCCTGACAATGGCTAGTAGCAGGAAAGTTGAAAAAAGGGATAGAGGGGCTAATTATGGCAGCAAAAGACTATGCCTTAGGAACAAATGAATATAATGCTGGAATTGAGAAGACAGCAATACACAGCAAATGCCAACTGCAAGAAATACCATTTGCCTGCAAGCAAGAACTAGGGGGGGATAACAAAATAGACAAAGTAATAAAAAACTAAAGTGCTCTGAGATTTTAGAATTCAAACAGGCAAGAATCTGCCATGCAACACTTCGGACTTAACAATTGCTGAAAAGAAAGACAAAAGAGTCCAGATAGTGGACATAGCAGTACCTAGAGTCAGAAAAATAGAAAAGAATGAGTTGGAGAAAATCACAAAGTACAAAGACATTCAAATAGAAGTAGAATAGATTATTGCAAAAAGAAACAAATATACCACCAATAGCAATGGATATCTTGGATGCCATCCCAAAACATCTGGAGCAACACATGAAAAGCATTGAATTTGGCAAAATCATCCATCAATTGCAAAAGGCAGCTTTCCTTGGAACAGCTTAAATCCTGTAACAATATCTTTAATAGTATTAAACAACAACATCTGCCTTTCCCAGGTCCTCAATAGGTGTGCCAAATCCAGTCTAAATATCTGGCTGATTACATGGGTAATCTTATTATATTAAATGTATAATTCTTAAGTTCAAGCAGGAAAAACATTCTTTAGCAGCAACCAAGAGAATTGGGGTTAAAAGAGAGAGAAAAGTCTGCCTGTGGGGCCTTTACCTCAGCACATGCAAAATTTTAATAATAATTCTGGCTTGTCTGCTCCAGCAATTAGAAATGAATTGTTGGAACCAAAATTACTTTAAAATGATAGGTTTTTAGTAGTTGGGACTAAAGATTTGTTTGAATGACAGAATTATAGGCTGTTATCCATACCTCTGGAGGTCAGAGTGCAGATGAAATTGTACAAGACCAATAGGGTAATGTACAAAGGCAATTTCTGTAAAAGATCTAAAATAACTTTTTATAAAGTAGCCAGGTTTTAACCTCACTAAAATACCAGAGAAAGAGGAAGTGTAGCTCAAAGAATAACAATATGATAATTGCACCAAGTTTTCTTAAAGATGTCATTAAATTCCATCATTCTTTCATTTATTTCCATACTGTTGAATTTCTCAAGGATTTTTTTTCTTAAACCAGATTAAAAATCAACAATATTCTCCTGGCAACGAATAGATGGAATCTATTCTAAATTATGAGATTTACAAATCATTCTAAATTATAAGACAATTCATAGATAGAGACAATACTTCTCTATTTAAAAATGAACATTTTTAGGCTATTAATATGCACCAGATGATAGCTCTATTATTTAAAATGAAACAAAAAGAAATTCTGGAAGGTTATGTATGCAGAATTCCATAGGCTAAAAGTCAATGAGCCCTTAATTTATTCCAAACATCTGGCCATGGAATTCTATAGTCTGAAACTTCTCATTTAAAATTCATTACTAATTGGGAAATCCATTAAAGTATTCTTGTTTTTCATTATTTTCAAACAAACATCTGAACCCTAAAATGGAGATTAGCTTCCTCCCCCCCCCCACACACACCATATCTGTCCGCTCTAACATGATGCCTCCAGAGACACTGGAAATTCCTAGAGTATTCCTAGTAAAAGAGAAGCTGTAGCCAATGATAATGAAACATATCAATAAAATAAAACTAAATTTTATATAATATGAATGGCTCAGGACTGAAAGGCCCTCTGGAAAAGCCAGGTCCTTGCAACTTTCAGGAAAATATTAAGAAGGGCAGTTATCTTTATCTCAACTCTTTTATAACTCCTCTACCTCCTGGTAGATTGAGCCTTCAGCATCCTCTGATTATTCTAAGTTTTTCTTAAGGAAACATGATTACTTAGATTCCCATACTCCAAGTCCCTATTTGGCCAATTTAACTGAATATCACTTGCAGTATTGGATTATCACTTTAGATAAAACCAATATTAATAACCAATGCCCTTATTTGTCTCTTTTCAAAAATATACATTCTTAGATGAACATTAACCAGTACAAATTATGGAACTGCATCTCAATAGATGATAATATTCATAAAAATGATGCAGAGACAATTCTCATAGTTTCTACCAAACTATCTTTGTTCCTGCATTTGTACTGGAGAAAAAGAGATTGTACCTGTGGCAGCTACTAGGAGCAGTTCTCCAATTAGCAATCATATTTTTGTATGATGCTAACTAAGAGAGTCCTTTTTTCATCATAACTTACATTAATAGCGTATATTTCCTGTACTCACTCTATGGGTTTTATAGATTTTTGGGCTGGGGGTGGGAGATCTGTTCTTTCCCTTTCCATCAAACTCATGAAAATTTGGTTTATACACTGACTTGAAATAATGATTAGAGTTTTAGTGGGCAATCAAACCCATTCTCCAATTTTGAGCTAGTAGTTGGCTGCACTTAGTAAAATGTGTTAAAATTACATCCTTTCAAAAGAAAGCAATAAGATACCCTTGCATTAAATGTTCTTCCCTTTTTCATTCCCTTTTAGTGCTACAGATAGATTTGTTGCACAGCCAAGGAAATTCTAAAGTGTGTTTCTTAAATAATGTATATGATGTGCAAGCGAACTATAAGACCATCGACAAAGCACAAGTTAGGGCCATTTCTGTATCACTTTTTAAAGTAAAGTCCTATTTCTGCCCTGCTACACAAAGTTACTTATTGCTAGGGTGAGCATCTCCAGAGCATCTGCACTAAATGCATATTAGGTTGTGTGACTTTATTATTGCCATTACTCTGCTTTTCTCTCACAGAAACCTCTCAACTTCAGAGAAAAGCAACATTATAAAATGTTGCACTGAGTATCTCTGTCTTTATATCTTGAGTTTTCAACTATCACTCAAGTTATAATGTACCAAAATTCATGAGCAGAGAATCACATTCAGCAGATATATTGTAATAGTCCAATAGCATTTTCTTAATGTGTATTATTGTATGGAGCAAAAAAGGATGGGGAGAAAAGGAAATTGCTTTCACATAGTGCATATAAGGTTAAAATCTTGTACTGAATCTGAATTTCACTCTCTGTGCTGCACATCCTAAAGTTCAGGCTCTTGAGGCTAAAAAACAAAAACCCCAATAAGCAACAGACTATGAAAAATGATTATTTTAAAAAATGTTATTGAACCTAAGGAATATTTACATTCATTTTTTTAACCATTTTGGTCCATAAAAAAAAAACAAAATTGAAGGACTGATAAAATTAATACAATGTGCAAGTGTTTGCATTCTCTGTGATTCTATTCTGATTTCAGCCTCAAAAAAGAGTCTTCCGGATTAAGAATACTGCATATCAACCAACTAACCAATCAGTTATCAATCAATCAACCAGAACAGCAGATACTGCATACCTTTTTGTATGGACTTAATAAAGCATCATCTAAGCTGTCCTCTGGATTGGATTTCAGAGATTTTTTCAGTACATCAGTATGATTATGTTTGCTTTTAATGTTCCCTTAAAGATATTAACCATCCTTAATGGTTGCATTCTACTTACATAGGGAAGGTTCATGCAATCTGAAAAGGTCTGCACATTTTAAGGATCCAATTATATCCACCTAAGAGGCACAATTTCACTTTTTCGACCATAGCCCAGCTGCTACTAACCAAAATTACCCTTTCCCTGTGATTCTTCTGTGTCTCTGCTCTTCTAGGTCTCTGCCAGGCTATTGGGGTTGGGGTTAGTGACAGAGTGGAGCACCATGCTTTGATTAAAACCCTCTAAACATTCAGATACCATCTTCTTCTCAATATTAACTTAAACATTCATCTTATGCTTTTAATTTTTTAAAACTGCCAAATGTGATTTTTTACTATATTATTATGAAAAAGTTGTGGAAGTTTAGAAAACTTCCACATCTTTTAGTACTAATTTCAATGGTACCAATAGGCTATAACACAGGAATAGTTTTGAATAAATTCATGTGTCACCGTATGCAATAAATTTTGTGAAAGCTTCAGTGGAACAATGGAATAAAATATTAAATTGGTGTAATTTTTTTAGGGATATCCCAAATGCTTTTCTCCAAAATGTGCAACACATATGGCTTTGACAGCATGACATCCAGAAGAAGTTAGTGATGTTGAAGACTTATTGTAGCAAAAATTGCTACTTTTCTTTAAAGCTGTGCTCCAAGGAGCCCATGTCAAGGAAGGACATGAAAGCAGGGTACATTTTATGTACCATTTGAACTGCTGCCCAAGGAAGAGAAATACAATACTATGAATCCTTGCTTTATATGACAGCTACTAAAATAATATAAATCAATGGCTGTGATGTACAAAAATACATTTATTCTCAACAATTTCAAAATCACTGCCTTTTTTTACAGTAGAAATATTCAAATGCAACAATAAAACCAATACAGTATATATTTATTTTTATGTATATGTATATTTATATTTATATCTTTCATGCATTTGTCTTATTTATTTATTTTAAGTATTGCAGTTGTCTGACTCATTTAAACCTTAGAATGAGAAACAAATGAACACAGTTTGTCTGAGCGGAAATCACTGTCTATGAAAAGATAGTTACTATGTTTATGGCAACCTGATAGTTTTAAAATTGGGCATACTTGTTTTGTAAGCATTCAATAAAGATGCTTTACTTTACATATATGAGCCACACACAGCATTCAACTATGTGGCCATTTTCAACAGCCTACTCCCAATAATCCCAGGGAAATTGTAAATGAGAGGGATGTGTATTGCAGCATCAGCTTCCTGGAGTTTAAGGTTGCCACAGTAGGATGATTACAAGGGAACTGTTTTTTTTAAGAAATTCTATCTGAGGACGTCTCACTTTTTTATATGCAAGTAGGCTTTTGAGGGGAGTGCTTGATATGGAACAGTGACGTAGTGGTAATAAATGCATCAGGAAAATGGAGTGTAATGCACAAAGGCCTGGAAAAAAAACAAGAAACTGAGAGGCTGTACCCTCACTGTTAAGGGAACAGTGATGGTGGCTTCTTGAACATGAAACCCTTCCTTTTTTTATGTCACATGTTACTAGCAAAACCTTTCTTACCCAGAATTTAATCCCCAATGAAAAGACTGTTGTGTTATAAATTACAGAGATCTGAAGCAAAGAGCAAAGAATTTGTCTTTTTGATCTTTGACTACCAGGCTACTATTTGGTGTAGCAAATAGGAGATGGAATAGCTGACCAGATGCTCCACAGAAACAGTCCAGCAATGGTGAATGTAGGCTGCCACATTTCACTGTCTAAACATATAAATTCCTGGCCAATTTTAGTCTTTGAAAGGATGGAGAACTGGTTAAAATAGTCTGGCTCATAAGTATCTTATGGAGCCAGCTGGTTCTCAAAATGTGCTTGAGGAATTTCCCACTTCAGTCACATGCCTTGTGAAATATACTGTGGAATATTGTAGAGTAGCTTAATGTTTCTAAGTTAACTTTTCCCGCATTGAGAGCCACATCTATCCCATTTGCCAGGAAAGTGAGATGTACAAAGTGGGTGACTTGCCAGCTGCTATTTAAGTAAAATCATTCTTGGACAGATGTGAATATATAGAGAATATATTCTCTATAACTCCATATAAGAACATATATGGAGTGAGGCTCATCTGAACTGCAACAATGAAATGGTTGCCATGTATGGTTAGGTTTCTGCATCCACTGACTCCATCCAGAACAAGTCAACATTGCTCTTCTCTGATATGTGGCATCTTCATCACCTGGTGGGGAGGGAGCTACAACAGTTGATGGTGTGTTATGAAGAATTTGTATTGTTTTGGGAAAAAATGAAGCTCGCCTTCACCTCCCCCCAAAAGAAGAGTTTTTCAGACATGGTGCTCTTTTATTCACAGTTATCACTAGATTCATAGATGGAAGATGTTGTAAAGAGTTCCTCCATACACTCATATTTAGCACTCCAACAGTAAGCTTTCCTGGCTAATTTTTATTTTGATGATAGTTATGTATGTCTTGTTACATCCTGCATTTACTACTCATATCCAGCAAGGTGAGTTAGATTGATGAAGGCAACATCACAAGCCAAATGCTTTTTCTGTATACATCACAATGTCAGAGTTTTCATGTAATTTGTATGAATACGTTCAAGAATTTTCTCACAGCTACTTGCATCCTCTCAATTCTTTATAAAGCTTATAATAAACTGCAAAAAACAAACATTCTTATAAAATAACCCCTATGCTCAGAAAAATAAAAAGCCCCCTTCTCAGGACACATCACTAGTAAAGTCACTGCACATATCTCTTAAATCTTATATATGTTTTAAAAATGTAGGCATTGGCCGAAAATACATTGCCTATCTCTATGGTAGAAGCTAACATTAAGAATATTATTAACAGAGGTAGGATAATTAGATGTAAGACTACTAATAAAATGAGTAGTCTTTATTTTCAAGCACCTAAATAGAACTATATTCTTGCCAATTATTGAATTAAATTCAATCTGTACATCATGTCTTTCAAGATATCTATGCTATTGAAGTGAATAGATGAAAGAGTACAAATAATATAATTAAATTTCTCCTGCCATCTCCCACAGGCCATTCAAGACTCATGAAAGTGGCACAATTTTGGCATCTGGATAACATTTGCACCCCTCCCTAATTCCATTGGCATAGTAATATCCTATGTTCTTAAATTCTAAGAGATTTCAGCTGAGGCATAAGTGAGGCTTTGCAGACTGTGTTTTTAAGGCCCGTAAAGAAAAATGTCAAATAACCCACAGCATAAACAAAGAAAGAATTTTAGTGAAAGTATTTCACAAACATTAACAAAAGAATGTGATTTACTTTTTTTCTCAAACATTTTGAGACTGACTGCAGGCACAAGCTAACTTGCTGAGTTAATTGTTGTTACTTCCTCCCCTCTTTCCCATTTGTTTCCCTTTAAAATTTTTTTTAATACAAATCCCTAGAATAAACATTTTGTGTAGATTGGAGTTGTCATTAGCTGGACAAACAACATTTGAGATTTGGAATGTAAACTGAAGCCAGTGATCTGAGAAGAGCTGTGGGGGATGTACGGAATTTATTGGAAGGATGAAGAGAGGGTCAATCATGCTTTATGAAGAGATAAATCATTAATGTTCACTTTTTTTTGCATATACCGTGGACATACAAACACACTTTTTCTTAATCACCTGGTAACTAGTTTGCTGAGCATAAATTTAAAAAAAATCTCAGCCATTAATCTAAAATTGTCTCTCAGTTTAATTTATCTTGGAGGTTTGTGAAACAGGAAAGGACCATGTATGCTATCTTGAATTCCTTAGATCAGAGTTGTCAAACTCACGGCCCACAGGTCGGCTATGTAATTGCTGGCCAGGCCTACGCCCAGTTTAGTGAAAGGGAAAAAATGTCATGATATGTCACGTGACAACACCATGATGACATGAATTTGACACCCCTGCCTTAGATGAAGAATTAGAATAAGGACTGGAATCCTCTGTAATTGTATTTTATGCTGCTTGTATAATAAACTTATTGATTGGGAACATCACTATTTCCACCATTCCTGAGGAATAAATAAGGAAGATATTCTTTACATTTTGGAGGTTACTATATAAACATGAACCTAAGAAATTACTATGGATTTTTTTAGGGATCAGCACCCTAGCAAAATACATTATTAATAAAAAGTATATTAATACATATTCTTCTGAATACAGAAACCTGAAATGACACTCTCAGTAGAAGAGTTAGTATATAGTACATCGTTCATGGTTTTCATGTTAAACTGGATTTGTGAATTCTCCAATTCTAGTATTTGCTTTGTAGAGAGAGACATTTTAGAATGTTTCACAAGATCTAAAAGGACTGCACCAGCTTTTAAACTGATCTCTCTGAAGTTTTTATTTTATCAGAGCTATAATCTTTTTTCTCCTTTTTTGACAGATTCTTTTTTCTGGATGTAAAAATAATAAAATCTGTTGATTGACAATTAATTTCAGACTTCTTTTTCCATTGCTGACTTATCTATCTAGTGAGCATGAAATTTGCTGATATTTTTGCTGATGCTTTTTCTGAACATTGCCAGTCATCAGGCAAATAATAACCAAAAGATACCCACCCATCACTAGGCGACCATAAAATATGGATCTTTTTACTGCACAGATATGATCTCAGAATACTTAACTAATTAAGCATAGTATTGCTAATTATGATCATTTAAATACACTTCCCAACAAATAAAATTGTCACATAATACATTATAAAGCAAAAGTCTATAGAATAGAACAGAATAACAGACTTGGAAGGAACCTTGGAGGTCTTCTAATCCAATTCCCTGCTTAGGCAAAAAACCCTACACCACTTTGGACAAATGGTTATCCAACATCTTAAAAACTTCCAGTATTGGAGCATTCACAACTTCTGGAGGCAAGTTGTTCTACTGATTAATTGTTCTAACTGTCAGGAAATTTCTCCTTAGTTCTAAGTTGCTTCTCTCCTTGATTAGTCTCCACACATTGCTTCTTGTCCTACCCTCAAGCGCTTTGGAGAATAGCTTGACTCCCTCTTCTTTATGGCAGCTACTGAGATATTGGAACACTGCTATCATGTCTCCCCTGGTCCTTCTTTTCATTAAACTAGACATACCCAATTCCTGAAACCGTTATGAAGAATGTTTTAGCCTCCAGTCCCCTAATCAACTTTGTTGCTGTTCTCTGCACTCTTTCTAGAGTCTCCACATCTTTTTCAAATCATGGGGACCAAAACTGAATGCAGTATTCCAAGTGTAGCCTTACCAAGGCATTATAAAGTGCTATTAACATTTACGTGATCTTGATTCTATCCCTCTGTTTATGCAGCCTCAAACTGTGTTGGCTTTTTTGACAGCTGCTACACATTGCTGGCTCATATTTAAATGGTTTTCCACTAGGACTCTCAGATCCCTCTCACAATTACTACTATTGAGCAAGGTACCACATATACTGCACCTGTGCATTTTGTTTTTCTTGCCTAAATACAGAACATTACTTTTTTCACTATTGAATTTCATTTTGTTAGATAACGCCCAATGTTCAAGACTGTCAAGATCCTTCTGTATCTTAAGCCTATTTTCTGAAGTATTGGCTATTCCTGCCAGCTTGGTGTCATCTGCAAATTTGATGAGTTTCCCATCTATCCCCTTATCCAAGTCATTGATGAAGATGTTAGGACTGATTAAATTATCCACAGGACTGTGCTTGCAGCATTGACAAACAAATTACAGACTGGAAATCATATTTGACCAATACACTAAAACAAGAATTTTCAAGATAGAACTCTTGACCCATTGCTTGTGGGGAAGGGAGAAGAAAAAGAGATGTTTTCTCTCCACATTGCCTTGCTGGCCAGGCAAGCCAAGGTGGAAAGATTATTCATCATAGATTGGTTTTCATAAAGAGATTCAGAGGGAAGAAATGTTCGGCAGTTGCAAAAAGGCTGCAGAGTGGAGAGGGATTAAAGAGTCCACCCTCCCTTTTTTCCCCCTCAGCCTTCAGCTTTTACCTTTTACCTACAGGCTGGTAAATGCAGGTAAAGTGAAGAATAAAAAGAAATAGAGGACACTGAGAGCAGAACCTGACCTTATCCGGACTAGGTCTGCTGGCTAGGTTAGTCTTGAGTCCATTCATGGTTGCCATATTGTCAGAATAATAATTTGGAGTTTCAACTGGAGCTGGGGTTGCATGAGAATAAATAAAAATGAGATCCAGACAGCCGTGAGGAAAGAAGAAATATTTATTCCTAAAAGCAAACAGTTTACGGGCAACTGCTGAGAAATGGAGTACAGCAGCAGATTTTTATAAGGGAACTTGTTAGAAAGCAGCCAAAAGACATTGTAACTGGATATGACTCTAGCCAGTATGGGTTGTATCCACACTATGATTTATAATACTTAGTAAATTCTCCTCCTCCAGTTGGTTTGTCCTCAAATGTTCAAAATGTCTTCTTTTGACAGGTGTGTCTGCAGAAATACAGACAACACCAAAGAGACCAAAGTAAGTAACCAACTATTTTGTCTGTGAGAACCTGCAGCAGGAGTAGGAATAGAAAGACAATCCTTCCTCGCCACTTCTTGCTTTTAAAAAGACCTTCATGAAAAAATAGCCAGCCCCCTTCAAAATTACTGTCTTTGGGAGAGGTTCTGAACTCCATTTAAGTTAATGGGGAAAGGATGCAAAAATACAGTCAGGTCCATAAATATTGGGACATCAACACAATTCTAACATCTTTGGCTCTATACACCACCACATTGGAGTTGGAATGAAACAAACACAATGTGCTTTAACTGCAGACTGTCAGCTTTAATTTGAGGGTATGTACATCCAAC
>JAOYMU010000002.1:16455720-16468012 GCA_025802295.1 Psammodynastes pulverulentus
CATGTGACTGGGTGGGTGGGAGTGAGTGACATCGAGTTGGCCATGCCCGCCCAGGTTTTGTGGCTCCTGGTGGTTTTTTTTCCTATGGGAAACGGGTCCAAATGGCTCTTTGAGTGTTTAAGGTTGCAGACCCCCGATCTAGTTCATCACTAATTGGACCAACTAATTTGATGTCACATGGAGAAACTGCTGTAAACTATTCTTTGATGAGGGTCTGAGGTAAGATGATGTGCTTCTCTGTGGCAGAGTGAACATTGAGAAATAGCCCCCTTGTGGAGATCAGACTGGTTCTTTCTTTCTTGGTTCTTTAGATGCTTTTAAAAATTGAACTGTTTCAGAATGCTACCTTCTAACATGAATTTTACAATTTTTATTTAACTTATTTACATTTATTGCTACAGATTTTAAATAAGTTTGTAACTGTGTTATTCTACCATGATATTTTATTTTATTTTTATTTGTTTTCATTCTATTTAAGCTGCCGAGACTCTCTTTGGATTGTGGTGGCATACAAATATGTTTAATTGATAAATCTTACCATTCAAAGTCCCACTCAGCACAGATGCATGGTTCTGAAACCACTGTTCTTGAGTAATCTCTAGATAATGCGCACCATGCCCCTGATTTACGTTTCTTATAGATCTTCCTTTCTCCCATGACACAAGGTTCACCCTTCAATGCAGAAGAATATTGAGTTGGAATAACATGTACTTTTATGTACAGATTCATTATACAAGGTGCACAGATACTTAACTTTTGATACTAGAGCTTCTTGCTATAAAAGTTGAATCCTCACGCCACCATTATTATAGAAATAAGAACCAAGTACAATTGCGTGGGAACTTAAAGTGTAATGAAATGTAAGTATAATGGGAAAGCATTCTGTTTACTTTCTGATGAAATTTCCCTATTGACAATCCTTCAAGGTAGCCCACAAAGAGAATGTTTTGAATTTCTTTATCACAGTTCCCTTTTTCTAAGACTGGATAATTTTTGGCAAGTCTTCCCTTAATGTCTCTTTCCTTCTTTCCCCAAATTCTTCCTTTGTCTACAATTTGGCTATAAGTCAAATGCAGAAAGTAACCCTCTCTCCCATTATTTTCCTTCTTCTCTGTAATTCATTTCATTTATGTGGCTACTTCTGAAATTATGTCACTCATAACTTTGTTTTTCTGACCATATTAGCCCAGTCAGATAACTAAAGCGATTATTTGTCTGTGAGAGGTCATATTACTTTTATAGTATCTTATTCAGATTTGCATTGCTTCTCATCTTCCAATCTAACTAAATCCCATGACTTACATTCATTAATTTATAACAACACTTGCAGCTAGGAATAGTAGCTCATCTGGGAGACAGAAATGCACAGTAGTTGATGTATTCCTACCTGGTTGTGTAAATGCCATGACTGGAAATCATCCTTGGTACATCTTCTGCTAAAGATAGATTTATAATCCACTTTTACTAGTTGCCATTCAGAACGGAGATTGAGATGGCCAAAGATTCTGAATATTGGTGGAAGAGTAAAGAAAAATAAAAAAAAAGATAGAGAGAGAAAGAATATATACAGAGATTAACCCCAACTAACAATTTTCCATACACAAAACATGTATTTGAAAATAGTTTTGTAACTTCAATTTACAGAAAGAAAGAAAAGGTCTTAATTTTTGGTATCTCCAAATTTGGAAGAAAATTTGAATTAGACTGTTCTACTTTATTTATTATATCTATAGACATTATTTGATCCAGTCCTGCAGACTCATCTTTTCTGTAAAGTGTTGATCTATGATTTTTGGACATTTCATTCACTATGGCCTATACTTATGGTGCCGAGAAAAATGTAGTCTTCGATTGTAAAAGAAAGACTAGATTTGTTTAAATCTTGACATATTTTATTCTCCAGACGAAAATATTATGTTCTCAGGCAACTTAAACCCATGAGTTTACTTTGATTTTAATGAAGATGAAGAAATTATAGCTGCTTGATAGATTTATTTTTTTTGCTAATAAGATTATTACAAATGATAATATACCTGAACTCCAGGTAATCCTCTCTAACTTTATATGCTTTATTATATTTGGAAACAGAAAACTATTAGACTAAATTTTGCTTTATATCCCTAATTGTGATGGCTAGATAATAAGCGTAATTTCCTGGTAGATAATCAGGAACTCTTAATTAGGATATTAAATAAACACTTAACATTAATAGACAGATACATTTTGCTGGATGAATTGCAAATGTTCTTTCAGCAGTTTGATATTATAAGATTAGAAGCAAAGGGCACTTGGGAAATGTTTATTATTGTTACTTAGATGATATAGTTAGAAAAACCTTGGGAGAAATTCTTTCACTTTGGAATTTGGGTTATGTGAGAATAATTCAAAGAACATCATGAATGAAAATAAGTAATAGGAAATATGCACATCTCAAGAGTATCTCTATTCACTTTCCTCTCCATCTAATAATCACCTAAATGCAGATAACTGAAGCTGCATTAAAATATCTTTGCAATGCTATTCAAAAGAACAACTGCCCTGGCTATGTGTGAAAGGGGAAAATGGATGTGTTCCCATTTCTCTTACTCTGCCTAGTATGTAGAACATTTTGTTTACAGACAGTGTTGTCATCACATAGCCAAATCCCATTAGCTTCTTGGCAAAATGACTTCATAATCTAATTAAATAATTTTTGTTGGAACAACATGTCCTTCAACAAATGGGAAGAACAATTGGGAGGGTGTGGATCTTCAATGAAAGTCACAGAACAGTGGATAAGGCAGGTATGAAAAACATGCAAAAATATTAAGTTGCTTTCAGATCCCTTAAATAGCAAGTTTATGGTGAATGTGAGCACCGCTACTTTTTAAAGCAATAAAACTAGTGATAAAACTCTCTAAAGTACAAAATACAAGTTTACAATTTTTTTTACATATATGGATCCACTCATATTTGGCAGATTAAGTAAATCATTCATATTTGAATATTCTAGGTATAATTCAAGATTATATTACCATATTTGTTTATTTTATTTATTAGACTTTTATCTCAACTTTATTATTTTTATAAATATCTCAAGATAGAAAATATACTCCTAATGCTCCTTACTACACCTAGTTTCCATATAACAATGATCCTGTGAGATGGATTGATGGAGAGCACAATTGGCCTAAACTCATCCAACTGGCTATGATGCCTACAGAAGCACTATAACTCAGTCTACTCTGAAATAGTATTCCCAGTGATTTGAACAATTTTTACTTTGCTCTTCTTTCATATGAGCCTTAAAGATCTGACTTTACTCCTAGCCCTTGGGCTTGGATGAGTGCAGAGTTCCTTTGGATTGTTGTATGTGTCACTTGTGGATTGTTCGGTTTCGGACTATTGTTTTCTCATATTCTTTTTCCATTGTTGTTCACCTCACATAGTTATTTGGAGTTGGCAAACCTTACAAATATAATAAATAAACTCAGAAAAAAATACTTATTGACTATATAGATAGCTATAAGATTACTTCCCAAATAACTTCCCTGTTACACTGGCTTTTATTCACATTTTACTTTAATAACATTCAAATCTTTGCATCCATAATATTTTTAAAATTATTATTTCAATTGATTCACAGCCAACATTTATGAAATATAATCTAAAATTTGGTATTGAATAAGAGAAGGAAATTATTTAATAAATATTTTAAAATACACCTAAAATCTCAACTCACCTCTGTAATTTTAGGATTTTCATCTATTAGCAAAATTTTAACAAAGAGATACTCAAAGGTATCTTCTGATTTTGAAGAAAAACAGGTCAAACAAATTCCTGCCAAAGGCTCTTATAAAATTCACAAAACAATAAAATATGATCCACCATTTCAAAATTGATATCATTAAAGGGACACAATCTTTGACAGGTGGGGATTTGAAATCTACAGCACAGGGATTTCCAACCCATGGCCCAAGGATTGCATGTGGCCCTGGACAGTTTCCACAAGATGCCCACCCCCACAATGCAGCCCTACAAGATTGTAAACTTTCAACAGTATTAGGTGATTTTATATTACAAAACTATGTTAAATATTTTATATGCAGCCCAAGACAATTTCTTTTCACTTAATGCACCTCAGGCAAACCAAAAGTTTAGACAACCTTGTTATAGCATATTCAACAGCAACACATTTTATCTAGCTATTGAAAAGGCTATTTTGTATTTAGTTAAATATAAATTGTTTAGATATTTTAGGGAGATAAAAAGTATATGTGTAATTAATTCTAAAAGTTATAGGTAAACATAAAATGGTCAATTGAGCCATCAATTCCTTTCTGAACTAACTCATAATGTTTCTTCAATACAATGAAATTCTAATGTCATACCCCTGGAAAATAAATAATAGGAATCAATGCCAATCAACTAATCTTTGAGTCATCTCTTTAAATCACATATAGCAACAAAATATTCATTTTGGGTTTCCTAAAGCAATTTTTCCTTGGTTTTAAAAATATATATTTGAAAAAAAAAGTTAATAATGCTTAGTTAACCCTTTGTTTTTAAAACAAAGAAAGAGCAGTGGTGGTGCAGTGATTAGCATGAAGCATTGCAGGCTAATTCTGCTGACTGCAAGCATTTCAATTCTGGCTCAAGGTTCACTCAGCCTTCCATCTTTCCGAGGTGAGTAAAACATGGACCCAGATTGTTGAGGGCAATATGCTGACTCTATAAACTGCTTACAGAAGGCTGTAAAGCTCTGTGAAGCTGTGTATAAGTCTAAGTGCTATTACTATTGTCCAGTTTCCAGGAACATAGCAGAATTTGGGGCACTTAAAAGAGAACTTTAAAATTTTACCTGCACTTGGGCTACTTTGTTATTTGGAAATATAATCCAAATCGGATCTCCATATATGGAGCGATTTTTGCATAAAATCATGTATTGCTGCAGGAACAAATCTCATTTTTGAAGGAACATATTGAAACAAGTCATCATAGCAGATTTTTGTTTTCAAAAGTACTGCCTTTTGATGATATTGCCAGGATAGAGCACGATTAATTAAAGTGACCAAATAATTAAAATTCTGTATTTGTGTTATCACATGATTATAAATTTTCCTAGTGTACTTTTTAAATTTTTTTTTCAAAACCCCAAATTTTTAATTTTATTATAGTTAATTTAGCTCAGAATTTGGCTCTATTAACATAATAAATAGCTATCTTAAAAACAGAAAACAATTTGCTTTTCAGAGAAATAGAATATTTTCCTACTAGGTAGGCTAATATAAAACACTGGTTGATCGTTGACCTGCCTTTTCTGAAAGCAGCAATTAGTTAAAGCAAAGTATTTCTCAAGCTAAGAGATTAATTTTTTTCATTTAAATTTGTTCTCATTGTTGCATGAAGTTTCCTGGGTCTGATAGCAAACTATTGGCCTATAACTGACAAGGTCTTCTGTTTCTCCCTTCTTATAGTTCTATTCTATTCAAATGAATTAAACCAGAACTACAGTATCTTTTGCAGGTCATTAAAAAAGAGTCCCACCAATTTAGATTTTCTTTAAGGAGTTGGTTATATGGTTATATTATTCTGGCTGGGAGCTTTATCAGATTTTATTTTTGAATAAGTTCAACAATATCTGCCTCTGACACAGGTTCCTTCTGTGGAAGAGTCAATAACTTTGACCTGATGTTGTTTGCTATAGGTACTTTTTTAGGAGGCGACTGGCCTTTCTTGGTTTTTTTTCTTTGAAGACATTTCACTTCCCATTCAAAAACCCTTTTCAGCTCTGACAGGATAGTGGGGAATGGAAGGATTTATATTTCTTGCAGACAGCATCCTTTTAGAGGTTTGTTGAAGCACTTGAAGGTTTATCTGTGTCCTCAGGGTCATCTGAGTAGTGCTCCTGGTTCCTGCAGTCTGCAATTTTTCTCTGGAAATCTATTCCTATTCACACACCATTCAAAGGGTATTCATCCAAATTGTATCCCAATTTTATTATTAAAGAATTCCAGTTATTCGGGAAAACATTATGTTATTTTTTAGATTATTTTTAATTCTGGCTTTATTATTTTTATAAATAACTAAAGATTGCAAACATGTATAATATTCCATTCTCCACAACAACTTTGAAAAATGAGTTGGGCTATAAGACACTAGCTGGCCCTAAGTCACTCAGTCAGCTTTCATGTTCACTGGATGTCCAATATTTTGGCTTGCCTGGGTCACACTGAGTGAAGAGGAATTAACTTGGGCCACATATAATATTTACAATATATGTATATAAATAATAATGTTAAAGGTTATTCATCTTGTGGGGCTACATTACTAGCTATTAAGGGCCACATGTGGCCCATGGGCTATGGGTTGGACATACCTAGTGTGAGGGTACAAAACCAGTGTTCTATCTAGTACTGGCATTGGTATAAAAACTTGAGTTTCAATGAATCACATCCTATTATTTTTAACCAGATGAACTAAGTTACTAAAACAGAACTTCACAGTGTGATTTTAATTGTTAGAAAGATTTTTAAAAAGGACTTTTTCCCTTGTGTGATAAATCACTTGACCATATAAAAATAGCCCCAAAATAAAAAGGAGATTGAAATACAAATAAGATAGCATTTAACAGCAAAATAGTATAGCATGAGGCCATCACTGAGCTGTGAATAAGAACGAAAGTTAGGATCTTAAAAGAGCTTTAGTTTTAATGTTTGCTCAACCCAATTATTATCTAGCCCTCATCTTTAGCAGCTGTAGAGTGATGTCTCAAGAACTACCTTAACTAGTCTGATGGTTTAATTATAGTTTTCTTTTATGAAGAGGATCAGTAGTTCATTTCTCATTCTTCTTCTTATAGTCTATTCCAAAAATTATTTCAAGACAAGGCATCATTATTTATTTTGACTACCTCTTTTCTTTTTCTATTTCAGTTAATATTCTCTTTATAAAAATATAATGTTCCTTTAACTTTCATTTTCACTCCAGCATTGTATAACATATATACGAATTATCAACCAGACCCTGACAATACAATTCTATTCATCTATGTGGATGATACAGCAGTGGCCGTGCAAGGATCAACTTTTGATGAAGTATCTTGAAAACTTATGGTAGCACCTGAAGAATTAGGACATTATTACACATCAACCATTTAAAGCCCAACCTCAATAAGACCCAATCCTTGCGATTTCCACCCCCGAAACTGAGATGCAAGGGAAGAATTGAATATTATGTGGCATTGTGGCAAGGGAACCGACTACAATGCTGTCCAACATTAAAGTAGCTTGGCATGGCACTCAACAGGATGCTCTCTTTTAAACAGCATTACCTGGATACTAAGGCTAAAGTCAGCTCATGGAACAATATGACCAGGAAATTGATAAAATACAGCTGGGGAGTTCAATCATCTACGTTGCACACATCAGCTTTGGACTGGAGTGTCTCTGTAGCAGAGTATGCTGTTCCAGTGTGGGGTGCATCTACACACACGAAGCAAAGCTGATTGATATCACTATCAATGAAGCGATACACTTAATGACAGGTTGTCTTAAACCTACACCAATTGAGATAACATATCCTCTCCCTGGCATTGCCCCACCTAAGGTCAGGAGAAAAGTAGCAGCAGATGCTGAGAGAAATAAATAAGAGAATGGTCATTCTCTGAATGGATGTATATCCCAAGACTGCCAAAGCAGATTGAAGAACCACTAATAATTCAATACTTTCCAATAATATCTTTCCATGCAACTCCTTCTAATGGACTAGGCATGCTGCAGATCCCATCAGCTGAAGAGTGTCAACTGGAGGGAACTAGAAGATAGGGGTTTTTTTCCCACTGAAGCTCTTGCCTTAAGGAATATTCTCCTCTCAGAGAGTAGAATGGTCCCAAACATTTTGGCCTTTTGCAAGGCTTTAAAAACTTTATGCATCTAGACCTGGGACGTGGAAAGTTTAAAGGGCCTCATTTCTTGGGTTTATTGTTATTGGGGTAACCAAGGAGATTTTAATTAGGTTTTAGATTAAGATTTTAGTGGATTAGTATTTTAAAATGACATTGATTAAACTGTTTGATTGTTTTTACCCTGCTGTGTACCGCCCCGAGTCTTCGGAGATGGGGAGGTATATTAATTAAATAATTAAATAATTAAATAAATAAATAAATAAATAAATAAATAAGGGACTCTGGGTCAGATGCTTTTTGCAGGGAGCAACTTTGTTCACACTCAGTTGGATTCATCTTTGCAGCTCCGTGTCAACTTCTGTTCTGTTTGGCTTTTTACAGCAACTGGAAATTAGGACGTTGGCAGCCTTTCAAGAGAGATAAAGTGGGTGCTTATCAGCCTTCTCCCAAAAGACTGTAACAGGCTTCTGTTGGATTTTTATTTAACTGGTTTGAACTCATTAGAGCTGTGAATGAACAAAATTCATAGCCATTAAAATAAAAGATTTTTTTGGGACTCCTTTTGTTATTTACTGGCTCAGGAAGCCTTGGTCAGAACACTTTGGAAAATGCTTGCTCAGATTCCTTTATATAATTTTTAAATATGGCTTTAGAGTAAATGATAGCCTATTAATTCCAGGCAATTTTAGATTAGTTACATATATTCCAGGATTGGTTCAGAACTGAGTTTTGGGCAGAAACTGCATTAGTGCATTATTGATACAGGGATTACATAGTGAAGAGTTTGGGCCTGTTGAGGCCTCGTAGTCATAGTATGTTTTAACATTGTTTCCAAATTGGGGTTTGATGCCCAACATGATGATAGTTATTTCTCTCAATATGATTATTTATTGGAGGATTTCTGGGTAATTTTGAGACATCTCAATTCAGTTTTGATCCCCTCTACCCACTATTTAGGGGAGGTGGTGGCTCAGTGGCTAAGACGCTGAGCTTGTCAATCAGAAAGGTCGACAGTTCGGCGGTTCAAATCCCTAGCACCATGTAACAGAGTGAGCTCCTGTTACTTGTCCCAGCTTCTGCTAACCTAGCAGTTCGAAAGGACGTAAAAAATGCTAGTAGAAAAATAGGGACCACTTTGTGGGAAGGTAACAGCGTTCCGTGCGCCTTTGGCATTTAGTCATGCTGGCCACATCACCACAGAGATGTCTTTGGACAGCGCTGGCTCTTCAGCTTTGAAACTGAGATGAGCACTGCCCCCTAGAGTCTGGAACGACTAGAACATATGTGCAAGGGGAACCTTTACTTTTACCCTCTATTTAACATCTAAATCAGGAGTATCAAACTCGCGTCACAGCAACATCACATGATGTATCGGGACTTTGTTCCCCTTCGCTAACCCGAGGGTGGGGGTGGCCAGCACATGATGCATCCAGCCTGTGGGCCTGGAATTTGACAGCCTACTCTAAATGGAGTTTATTATAATTTATTAAACAGGCAATAAATCTATAGATATAGGCTAAAATGTCATTCTGATCCTTGGATTTTTTTCTTGTTCTAATTGCAGAGTTATATTGGGAATCTTGAATGTGAATCTGAGCAGTTTTAGAGTAGGGAATAACAAACAAGTTGTTTCATCAGTGCAAGAGACTAATTTTCTATTAATGAAATGGTTAATCTGACCAGAAGTATACTACTGATTTCAGTTAATCTTGTAAACAGCCAGAACATAATTTGCAAGTATTGATCTTATTACTTAAAATGGAATCACAAGTAATATCAGTGGCTTGGAATTCTAGATAATGCTGTTATATCAGGAGATAGAAAACATTTTGTTAAAAAGATTGCTGTGATTTTAATTCCCTCGGAATAGTAGGCAGTTTCTCTAGTCATGTCTATATGCCAATGTACTTCATGTTATAGTACTATTATCACTGTTATTGTTAAGTCTCATCGTAATAGTATACAAAATCTAAAATAACATTTCAACAATTGCTAAAAAGAATGTCCAACATTAAATTAAATGAAAATTACTTTTATGTAAATTATTAGGGTTACAAACTTTAATATTCTGACCCTAAGTGATGTTTTTAAAAAGCATTGTTAATTGTAGTAGAATCCTAATGTATGTGTTTTGGAAATATAAGGAGAAATACAGATAATCCTCCATTCACAGCCATTTGTTTAGCAACCATTCAGTTATTGTGGCACTGAAAAAAGTGACATGATTTTTCACTTACAACCATCATAGCATCCCCACGATCATGTGATTAAAATGTAGGTGTTTGGCAACAGGTATGTATTTAGATTGTTGCAGTATCCCAGAGTTATGTAATCACTGTTTGCAACTTTCTTAGCCAGCTTCCAAAAAGCAAAGTCAATTGGGGAAGCTAGGTTTGCTTAACGACCATATAATTTAACTGCAGTGAATCGCATAAATCTGGCAAAAAAGGTATAAAATGGGGTGATGTGACTCACTTAAAACTGTCTTACTTAGCATTGGAAATTTTGGTTCCAGTTGTCATAGGTCAAGGACTATCTGTATAGCTACCTATGGAAAATTTCAAGATTTTACATTGCTGGGTATGAGACATACGTGCAAAACATTTTGAATCTGAACTTATTTGAATTGAAACATACTGTTCTGAATGCAAATAAGCTTTTCTGATCAATTTGGAACTGATTTGAGTCAAAATACCCTTTTATTCATTTAATACAGGTCACAGAATTTTTGAGATAATTGTGCATATTCCCCCCAATTGGTATTTCATAATCTGCTTTTGGTAGTTTTGTTTCAGGGGTTTTGGGTTTTTTTTTTTTTTTTTTGTTGGTACCTTGGAGTCAATATTGAATCCTGGTGACTGCCTGGACAAGTGCCTGTGTCTTTCTTGTCAGTATTTTCAGAAGTGTTTGGCTCTCAAAAAACAACGAGGAATTAAAAATAGAAGTAGTTTAATTTTTTTCTGATTTGGATTTATCACCTGCCATAATTGGTTTTGCACACTTACTTGCATATGTTTCTGGATAATTTTTCAAAGAAACATCTTCTGATGTAGAGCTTGATACATTGATTTATCTTATAAATAACTTTATAGTACTTTTGACCACAGTATAACTTCAGATAATAGAATTTTCCCTCACATATATTATTTTAGCTGACAATTAAAAGAATTATCTGATACTTTATGGTAATGCTCAAACCCTGTTTAATATTAGTAAGTGCTCATATGGTACAAGAATTGGAGGAATTTTTATTTCAGATAGTTAACTGCTTCATATTCATAAAGAACCAAATGCATAGATATAGAATAGGTGGAACCTGGCTTAATAGCAATAATTGCAAGAGGGAACTAGGAGTTTTAGTAGACAACCACTTAAATATGAACCACCAGTGTTCTGCAGCAGTGAAAAAAGCCAATGTAGTCCTAAACTGCATTAACAGAAGGATTGGAACCAAGATCACACAAATGTTAGTATCACTTTATAATGCCTTGATAAGACCACACCTAGAATAGTTTTGGTTGCTACAATATTAAAAATCTCTAGAAAGAGTGCAGAGAACAGCAAAGATTACTAGGGGGTTGGAGACTAAAAATATGAAGATTAGTTGCAGGAATTGAGTATGTCTAGTCTAGTGAACAAGAAGGACTAGGGGTGACATGATAGTATTCCAATATTTGAGGGGCTGCCCAAAAAGAGGGCCTCAATCTATTCTCCAAAGCACCTGAAGGCAGGACAAGAAGCAATGAATGGAACCTAATCAAGGAGAGAAGCAACCTAGAATTAAGGAGAAATTTCCTGACAGTTAGAAATGACTTGCCTCCAGACATTGTGGGTGATCCAACACTGGAAGTATTTAAGAAGAGATTAAACAGCAATTTGTCTGACTGGTATAGGATCTCCTGCTTAAGTGGAGGGATTGGACTGGAGGATACCTGGGATCCTTCCAACTCTGTTATTCTGATCTGTTACTCTGGTGTTCTTTCCATAATCATGTGTATCCATCCCATAAAACCCAAAGAAGTCCAGAATGGTATAGTATCTTCTACCATGGGCAGGGCATTGGACTACAAAACCTTCAAGGTCCCTTCCAACTCTATTTTTCTATGTTTTATCTTCTAATGTGCCATCAAGCTAGTGTTGACTTCATATTCATATAGGTCAGGGGTGTCAAACTGGCAGCCCGCAAGCCGGATGCATCTCGCGCAGGTCACGCCCACCCCAGCCCGGCGAATGGGGAAAATGTCACAAAAGTCATTTGAAGGCAACATGATGCTACCCGTCGCCTGGGAGGCCCTTACGGGCCGGGCGCCCCGGTTTGGGGGTGTCCGCTGGTTTAGGGCGGCTTTAGCCAGGGGCTACCGGCCGAATTCCAGGGCCGGGCGCCAATGCTGGCTCGTCCGAGGCTTC
>JAOYMU010000002.1:16468112-16480860 GCA_025802295.1 Psammodynastes pulverulentus
CTATTCTATTCTATTCTATTCTATTCTATTCTATTCTATTCTATTCTATTCTATTCTATTCTATTCTATTCATGATGCTTCTTAGTAATATAATGATTCAAAAGACTACTATAAAGCTTTTGTGGATATTTTTGAGAAATTCTGGATTAGTGATTTCATATGAATAACTAAACCATAGAGTTCTTTCACAATGGGGTGGTAACACCCTGCATTAGAGCATTAGCCTTGTTTAACATGCATGGAAGGAGGTAGTAGACCATTGTATTTTGAAAAGCCTGCTTGAAGATATTAATCTTTGTTTGGAACAGATGATGTAGAGAAGGCAGAAATTAGTGAGTGCTAGAAGAGATTGCTCTGCAAGAAGCCAGAAGAATATTGATAAAGGTATGCAGAAACCATTAGCAGATAAAAAAAACAGTAAATAACATCTCAGTCTGGTGAAAGGTGAGTGCATGAGAAAGAGACACAAAATAACTCTGTTTTGATTCTGTATAGTATGAGAAGGGACAGAAGGAAATTCTGGCAGGCTGTCAAGATTTGTTGACAATAAAGTGGGGTTTCAGTAGTTCTTATAGTAGTATCAATCCTAATTTGGCTGATCTTGAAAGGCTTATAATTGTCTTGTCCTTGTCCTTTGATTGTCAGAATGTAAACTACTGTTTTTTCTAACAAATTCATTGTTATTGCTGCACAATTTTGACCTGCCTTTCTCTTGCTCTTATCTGAGGATCAGATTGAAAATAATCACAATGAGAACACCCCTTCACAAACTAGGCACTCTTGAGGTATCTATAGACCAACTCTCATACTTTTGGGGCAATGGGACCAACCATTCTTAAGAATTCTGAAACATTGATTGGAGTAATAGTTAGTTATCGATCATGGTATAATTTTCGTAAAATTCTAAGGTCAGTATTTCATCTTTGCTTCCAATATATCTGTATGTATTAAATCATACCTGAGTTGATTTGATCAAAGCCAGCTTGAGCACATTAAAAAACTTACTTTGAGAAATTCAATTCTTTATACAATCACTTATATAGTAAGGCTATTGACAACTTTTAAGAGTTGTTTTGTCATTGGTAGAAGAGAGCAGACATGTGTTCATGCCAATAGGCTGAAAAGTCAATAACAAAAGTCATTAATTCATTTCTGAGTTGAGCAGGACTGAATTGAAACTGCAGAAGAACAAAAATATGGAAGCCCAGCTAGATTTGGACAGCAATACCTTCCAGAATATGTACTTTTGGAATTGACTGTTATATTACTGTTAAATATAAATTATGAAAATTCCTTAGCCGCCTGAGCAGAAAGCATACTCAGAAAGCATGCTCAGCCTTTTACAAAAGCAAATCAAGGATGGATGCCATTAATTTATGAGCAATTTTTTTTAAAAAATAATAAACCTGGAAAAACATGAATTGTTTGGAGATTTATGAGCAAGTCATTTCAAAAAGGTCAGCAGCTATCCTGCTGTAAATAAATCTTTCATTAATATTTAAAATACACAATAATTTATAAATATAATATAAAATCTCATCAGATTAGCCTGGTGAAGTAAGAATTTAGCATATTGTTTTATCTTATGCCATAATCCATATGAATTAGAAAAAAGGTACTAATTCTTCCATTATCTTTTCTCTAGTGACAAGAATTGATTAATGTGGTAGATTACCAAGTTATTTATGATTTGTACAATAAATTTGTTCAAGAAACTATCTAATCACAACCCAGAAATTTTATTGAAAGAAACGTTCAAACAAAAAGACATTTACCATTTCCTCACTGTTAGCTTCACTCCAATGTGTGAAGGCTCAAGATATAAAACCAGCAGTAAAAAAAAAGAATCATTCATTTCAAATTATAACTTCCAGTCACCTTTCATTCAACTTTGAATAAATCAAAGTCTTAACTCATCATTAGGTTAGGGCTAGGCTGCTTGCCTCATATGATAGATTTCAGCTTATATAAGATTCCAGTGTTTTGCTATTTAACATCATTCATTGTAACATGTATACAACAGTTTGGATTTTATGCTCTAAGTACAACAGTCTTTTTGAATCTAAAAATGCTTCCTTTTAGAGAAGCCATTTTTATTACACAGATGATGCACAGGAATGATTCTTTCCAAGAAAATATAAAATTGAACTGCTTTTAATAGTTTTATTCTAGCTAGCACCATCTTCATTTGCTCTTGTGACCTTTACACTTCACTATTTTTTTTCACCCACCGACAATAACATTTGAAAATAATGACTATGAAAAATATAAAAATGAAACAAGAGTACCCAAAGATAGAAGTAAATCCAAAATAATGAGACTCAAATCAAACTAAGGGGAGCCAACAAAAATTATATTTACTTAAACAGTAATAGTTCTTTTTCAAACAAGCAACATTCCTAATTAATTAAAGTAAGAATAACAATATCACAACAATTCTCATTGCACCTAGTCATCATTGATTGAGAATAAGGGTGATAGAACCTTTAGCCCAAAACAGCCAAAATGCATCGTTGATAAAGGCTGTAGTGAGTAAAAATTAGAGATTTAAAAAGAATGATAGTAGGTCAACCACACCAAATACAAATGTATTGTATTTTTCTGCAGTAGTTCAGGCATCAGGGTAGGAATCATGGAATTTTAAGTTCTAGTCCTACCTTAGATACAAAGCCAACTAGATATCTTCTCTCTCATCCCCTAGGAAGCAGGCAATGGCAAACAACTTCTGAAAACTTGCCAAGAAACTGCAGGGACATTTCCCAGCAGTCTCCAAGAGTCAACACTGACTTGAAGGAACCAGAAATGAATAAAGTAAAATCAAATAAAAATAAAGTCCAATTATTCTTGAGTAATTTGACAAATCCATGAGCCTTTGAAAAACAGATAGAAGACTGTCAATTCCTCTGATACAGCTCTGACCAATCAAATGAGCTATTGTGGCTTTTATTTATTTTTAAAGTTCCTATGTTGAAAAGGGGGGATATTGATACTGTCAATATTATGTTTGGTTTGTTACAAATTCCAACTGTAATCTGTAACATCCAATTGACTGCTCCAGGCAAACTTAAACAATCAAACAAAAAAATAAATAGTGGGGAGAGTTGGTTGAGGGCAGTAAGGGTTATAATTTATTTTGTCTGTTTGTTTAATTTCAATAAATGCCCATCTCAATAAATGACTGGTTTACAATTAAAAATTAATTACAGTTCAATTAAAAGACTAAAAACATTTTAAAACAATAAAAATATCCAACAATAAGCAACAACCAAGATAATTGTCCAGTAAGTAATAAAGCCAGGAGATAGGGGCCTCAAGACATTCAGTACCCCAGGCTCAGGAGCAGAGCCAGGTATTCAGGGCCTTATAAAAGGCTAACAGGTTTGACGCCATTCTAATTTCCAAAGGAAAGGATGGCCCATTGAGCAGCAGCCACTGCAGCAAAAAGCCCATCTTCTATTCCTGTCAGCTAACATTCTTTGGTGGTCCCAAACCATGTAGGGCTTTACAGGTAACAACTAGCACCTTGAATTGCAATTGGAAACATACCAGAAATTAATTCAGCTTCTGCAGAAGTGATGTTACATTGCCAGATACCTGGCACTATTTATTATCATCACGGTTTCACTCTGGACCAGTGGAAGTTTCCAAATGCTCTTCAGGAGAGACCATATAGAGCATGTTGCAGTAGCCTAAATTAGAGGTTTCAAAGTCATGAGTTACTGTGAGCATAGCTTCCCAATCCAAAAATGAGTGCAATTGGCACACCACATGAAGGTGTGCAAAGGTTCTCCTAGCTTCTTCAAGCAGGAGACATGAGTCTAGGAGGATCCCCAGACAGTGCATTGGGTTTGTCTGGTGTAATGCAACCCCATCCAAAATTAAAGATGGAAGAACCTTGTCTCCAGATAAGTTGCTAACAGCTTCCAGATTCTGATATCCACAACACCACACAAATAGATTGGGGTAGAGTTATAAAGCGGGATGTCATGTGCATATTGATGATATCTAACCTCAAACTGAAAGATCACTCACCTAGTGGTCTCATGTACATATTTCATAGGAAGAAATAACCAAACCCAAGACATCCAACAATGTATTGCCTATGGGCTGGATCTCTTTCCCTCTATCAATGTTGACTGGAACCAGCACTGGAGGATGGAGGAGAACCAGCACAACACAGTGCCTCTCATCCCAAATTCTTGGAAGCTAACAAAGAATACAATGGTATTCAATGCTGCTGAGAGGTCAAGAAGAACAAGGATGGATGCACTACCTCCATCCAGCTCCTGACAGAAGTCATCCATAAGTATGATCAATGCTGTCTCAGATCCAAACCCTAGTCTGAACCCTGACCAAAAGACATTTATATAATCCACCTCTTCCAGGGTTCTCTGAAACTGCCATATGACAAGTCTTAACAGTTCAAAAATGGATAACATTTCTGAGAGCAAAGCAAACTTGACCTACTTGACTCCTCAAGAAGCAAACATATCAACATCCTTAACTAAGCCACTTCTTTAGACAACTTATTTAGTAATAAGTCAGAGATTGGCTTCATGAAAAATAACTATTCAATGATGGATCTATAGTTCTGTGTTATTGTTTCCTATTATCCTCTTTGATTCTTGGTAGTTTGACCTCAGCTTGTGAAACCTTCTGATTTTTAACTCTTAGATACTCATGGATCTCACTTGCTCTCTATTGCTGCCTTGCCCCATTTTCTGGATCTACGCTATGTTCAATGTTAGCTATGGCCATGTGTAGCCACCAGTAAAGATTTGCTTCCTCCTATTTTTCCAGAAAACATGTATATCTGCTCAGTCAGCTCTCTTAGTAAACTTCTTGTAACTTGCTCCAGTGTGTTTGTTCATCCTTGAAAGGAGAGAACTTTTCAGAAGTTCAATATTATCAGCAATATTTTGTAGTAATGTTTATTCTATTTGCCACCCAGAATTCCCTTGCTATATATACAGCTATTTAAGCTTATTAAATTAAAATTTAAAAAATTAAACAAAATAAAATTATTCACAGTGTTTGCTGGATGGATCACTTCATGGGGGCTATCTATCCTACAGATATTGTTTTTGCAGTGATTTAAATCCTTCTTGTTATGTTACATCCAAAAAGAGAGAAAGAGAGAACTACTATTTGATCCTTATGCAAACAATGGTTCCCGCAATGTCACCTTCTCAATCTATTGTAATATTTAAATTATGATGTTGAATTCTACTTTTCTTTTCCTTTTCCTTCCAGGAAAGCAGTTGGTGTCCTTGAACACTTTCTATGTTTGGCAATGAGTGGGATGAGAATTTCTGCACTGATCAGACATATCTGATAATTAACTTTTGTTAAAAGCTTATGAAAGGATGTTACTCAAAAAAATTCAATTGGCATAAAACATGATAACTAGCCTGCTAATGGATGTGTAGGTAATGGGACAGATTCATATCCTTTTGGAAAGATCTGTGCTTGAAATAGCCATGATAAGCTTGCTACACATGATATTTTTCTGGCTGCATTTGCAAATTAAGTTCACTATGAAAGAGCTACATGTTACATATTAGCATAACTACTGTGATTCAGATAGTGGACAATAGAGAAACACATAAACACACCCAGTTTGAGCCAACAAGATTGCTTTTATGAATGGATAGAAAGATAGAACATGAATAAAATATGAATTGTAACTGTAACATTGAAGCCAACTTAATGGATTGTACAACCTCCTGATTGTTTTCTATTAGGGTATAAATAAAATTAGTGTTCAAGTAAGTCATCAGTTCCACAGAAATTGAATGCAAGAAAGTGAGTTCAAAAACCAGGATCTAATTGATGCAGACATAGATCAAGAATTGGAAGAGGAGCCAGAGTTAAATTAACTAATTACTGGCAAGATAATGCACATGGAAAAAAGCATAAAAATAGAAGAGGCATAAAAGATAAAAAAAGACAACTTAAAGGAAGATCTGCTACCTCAACACTTCATAATTATTTCACTAAATAATAACTGAAGACTTGGATGGATTATTTAGAAACCTTTCAATCAGTTCATTCATTTAGAGGTATAATCCTCCTTAGTGGTTTAATGTACAGTGGTTTCCCATACAATATAAATAACGTAAACAATTAGGAAAAATATACAAGGATTCATGAATTAATGCATAACTCAAAGTTAAGCATGCATCTAACAGTAATACATTCAATCCAGGACAAAATATAAAAAACTGATAGACTTAAACTGGCCAAAATCAAGCGTCTGTGAAAGAATTTGGAAGTTTATTTTTAAGAAAGGGAATGCTAGTGTTTTCTCTCTCCCTCCACCCCATGCATTCTACTTCTCATCCTTAAAAGTTCCCATTTCACTTTCCCATATACCACAGAAGGTCCAACAACTTCTGGGTATCTCAGCACATCAAATAGCAATTAGAGGTTACATATATGAGTAACATCACTATAACAGTTTCCCTAAAAGGCTTGTTAAGCCTTGTATCATTAAACATCTCTAGCTGAAATCCTCTTGGACCATCTCAGCTTCAAAGGTAGCAGAAAGAACTCCTAAAAGGAAATTACTAACTAAACCCAGGAGGAAATGTTCAATTATACAAAAAACCATGGCAACATACAGAGATTTTGTAAAACAAACACTGTCTTCAGTATAATATTCAACATCTCTAAAAATAAATCTGCTGTTTTATTTTATTTTAACACTGGGATTTAGGAACTGTGGTACAGAATATAGTAGAATATTTAATTGCCTAAATAAAAATATCCTAAATTAGTCCAGATAGTGTAGTCCAGGTTTCTCAATTTTGGCAACATTAAAATGTGTGGATTTCAACTCTCAGAATTCCTCAGCCAGCATGTTGGAAGTGCACACATCTTATAATTGCCAAGATTGGCAATCTCTAGTATATAATACAGTTTAACATTTTTTTTGTTATTAGGAGCTGAAATCTAACACATCTGGATAATGTAAAAGCTGTCTATTTTTTCTCTATACTTCCAGAATTTTTAGACAATCTGTTTGTCAAAAGAATAATTAACATAGGTATTATTTAAGAAAAATTAAGAAATGTTCAATCATATAAAATCTATTTAGTCTAAGGATGTACTTATACCATATGAATATTCATAGTAAAGTATAGTTTATTCAATTAACCCAATTTTACAGTTTCATATGACATACTGAACATAAACTAATCAAATAAGCCGAATTCATTCTACATGCTATGCTAAAATGAAGTTTTCCTGCCAATGTGGAAGTAAATCTAGATGCAATATAAATTAATAAGTTCAATTAATTGAGGCTAGACTATGGAAAAATAGAAAGTGGAAAAATTTCAGAGCAAGAGAAAAATAAAAGACAGATAGCCAAATGAAATTCATATTTATTGGTGATACTGAAAAGAACTGGAATGGAATATACTTCAATCCACTTAATTCACTTGCTACTAAAAAAGGAGTAAAAGAAGAAAATAAGAAAGAACAGGAAGTCTACTCTATATACTTGCATATAAGTCAAGAATCTTATCAACATGCATCCAAAAGTTGAGTTATCTACAGATGGGCTTATCCACGAGTATATACAATAGTACTTGTTAAAAGTACTATTAAATGTTTAGGTTTGCTTTGTTGGTGAAATAGGCAGCATATACATTTTAAAAATAATAAACTCATGGCTAAACCCATTAATGAGTAAAATAATCCTTGAATTTTTAATCAAATGGATTATCCACATATAATGCAATTGTAAAAATATAAAAATGTACAAATTTTGAGGGAGCAGCTTTTTTGCGGATGCATATTTTTCATGATATTTGGTTAAAAATTCCCGAGGGCTGAAAATAGTTCTCCACTGGTGGACCTGTGTGTCTTTAGCTTCACGTGACTGATTGCTCTTGGCATTGCCCTGTAGACAGATCTTAGGGGTTAATCTTGGGACTGAATCTTCTGGATCTCACTGGCTTTGGCATATGAACAAGTATTGAGCATTCTCTTTCTAACAATGAGAATAGCCAAAGACATACTAAGACATTTTTCTGCAGATTTCAGTAAACAACAGTTTTAATTGCATATGTATCATAATTCTTCCTAATTTAAACTTGCAGTTTTGTGTTATCTGTTAACTGATTTATGATCAAGCTAATAAAGCTATTGCATTTGAACTAATAATCTCATATAGAAATTTTGTGTGTATCCTGGTTTAAAAAAAATGGCAAGGCAAATTCTGAATTATTCCATAGTGTTTTGTGTGACTTTAGATTTAGGTTTGTTTCAAAACCAAGGTTTTAAAACTGGAACTCTGCACTGGAATTCAGAAGGTTATACTTTGTCTAAAATATCAGAAAAGACTTCCCATTTAATTACTAAATACCATATGAAGTTATGTAGTCACATAATCATTTCAAGTTCTGCAAAAAGGTATCAAAAAAGAGTCCTCCGGTTTTGTTCTGAAAATAGAGGAAAAAATATTAAAAGTTCTGGTAGCATTTTAAATTTCTTTTTCCACCTCCCCGCTCTCCTTGGAGAAGGTAGTTAGATTTTATTGATTGAGGACAGCTCCACAGAAAACTGTGGAACGAAGAGCTGGAGAGTTGACTGGCTGTTCATAATTTCACACACTTCTCTCCTCTCCAATAGATTGCAGTTCAACTATTTCCAATGGGTTTCAGTGTATGGAAGATGAGGGAATAGCTATCTAGCTTAAACTATGGTCAAGCAACCATTAAAAGGACAATAGGTTTACATACTTTTCTAATCACTTTTGGATATTTAAATGTTGGATATTTTGAAGAATATTTTTGAACAATTGCCAGAGAATTTTAAGTGTGTATGCCTCTATATATAGAATGTGTTTCAAAATATTTTCCTGATTGAAATTATGATGATTTATGGATTTATAGATAAAAGATGGAATACGTGAAAAATCATTTGTTGTATTTTAAGAGAAAATGATAACTTAAAATGTGTCTTTATATATTATTTTCTTTTTCTAACCCTATCCTTATTTTTCCTTTCCTTTCTATTCTTTTTACTTTTTTTTCTTGCTGGCATCTTCTATTTTTTTATCTTTTTATTCTTTTATTTGTTTAGTTTACATTAGTTTTTACTATTTTAAATAGTAATCTTTAATAAAATTATTTTTTAAAAAATAATTCTTAAACTTAAAATTGTTTTCTTCTTTTGTTCAGACTGGAAGATAAACTCACCATGACTTTTCAGACTCAAATAGCTTTAAGATGGTTAATAGGCAATTTATGAATATGGTTTGAAAATGAGGCTTGCAAATTTAGTGTCCTTTAAAAAAATTACCATGGTTGTGAGCAAGATGGCTAATCCCTTTATCTTCCAGCACTCGAACCTATAGAAAAACACTATTCTGTAGTCTTCTTGCAAAGATCAGTCATCCAGTCTCTCATCCTTTCCTTATTTGGAGAGGTTCCAAGAAGTCAGACCACTCACCAGTTCCTTGGCCTTTCTGTAGTCATGACTCTGCTTTTTTGAATACATCTTCAGTTCAGCATCCCTCCGCCAAATTCCCAGAATAGCTTTATTTCCAATTAAGGAATTTTTCCAGCTGTCTCAGTGAAAAGTTTAAAAATGTATGAAGAAAGAATTGGCATCTATCGGTGACCTCTCAAAAAGAAGGAAGAAAGAAATGGACAATAACCATAAACTACTGAATGCTAATTTATTTTAGTGGTTACAATGAGAATCTTAGATTTTTTAGAAAGTAGTCATTCAGCTGCTTAACAATGTATCAGGCACTTTCCTTAAAAGGTTGGCACAAGTGTGGAAACACAGTAAATGGTATGCCAAGGAGCAATCTCTGAGCTACTGCACGATGCCAAGTGCAATTAGTGAAGTAAGCTGCTGAACATATAATTACTAGGGGAGGGGGATTTCTGTTCAGGATGGATTTACAAATTAGTCAGATGGTTACACTTGTGAGGAGAATGTGGAAAAACATGAATGGGATATTAACATATGCATTTGCAAAATTACAAATCAAAGCTTTAAAAAAAAAACTTCTGTTAATGTTTCCCCATTGATTCTGGTTAGCTTTATGTGACATTTGCTTCTAAAATATGTAAAAAAATAGCTTTGAAGAAGTAGAAAGAGGGGAAAGTTGGTCATTAATATTTAATGATAGGTTTGTTGTTTTTTCTTTGTTTTACCCAAGCATTAATTTCTTTTCTTAACTTATTTTTTTTGCTAAACAACAACAGATGCTCCGTCTTGAGCACATATTTGTTTTTATCATTATTTTCAACAACATTAACTGCAACACTGATATTTAAAAAAAACAGTTTGCCAATTCTGCTACGTATAATTTCCTTAATTTTTCAGTTCATTCCCAAGGGTAGAGTGATCAAATATGTCAGTGAAATTATACCATATAGATGTAGATTAGTTGAGGTTAACCCTTAGAAGGAAACCAAGTCAGGAAAAAGACTTCCCAAGGAGCTCTATTTTATTTATGCAGGTCATAATAACATAATCTTGAAAGCCTGACAGAGACTTTCTCTTCTCCTCTATAATCAAAGAGAATCAAGGAAAAGATCTCTTGAGTTTCTTTTTCATTCTCTACCAGTAAATACCACTTTTGGTATTTCTGGTATTTACCTAATGGTAAATACTTCTGGTATTTACCTAATGGCGTCTGATATTCTTCTACAAGGCCATCTCCATACAGAATACTCAGTTGGTCTGATTTCTTTACCTGGGCATAATATCAGTAAAATCAAAGAAGCCTAGTACATAATAGATACACAGAGGATTGTAGGGGTAGCTTCTGAATTTTATACCAGGTATTAATTGAAAGTGTCTTGTCTTATTTATCTTAAAAAAGAAAACTGAACAGTTACCTAGTTTAATTCTGTCAGAGTATATTCAAAATATCATCATGCAAATGTTTTGGAAACAGAAACTGCTTATACGATTATTCTTAGAAAATCTGAGACCACAGCTTTTGAACCAGAGCGCGACATTTCCTTGTCCAACTTTAGGATTAGGAAACTGATCATAATTAGGTTTGAAAAGGATGACTGTGAAATTTCATGAGCAATTAAATATGTGATTAGCTGATTAATTATATATGTAAATGTGCATGGGTTTAAAAGGTTGTAAAAATTTGATGTGTTTTTAATATTTTGTATTGCTGCTTTACTGAATGTCACTGTGCATGCCATTTTTTTTTTTTTAAATACAAATTAATTTTGGATGTAGTCTATAAAGCAGGACTATACAATCAGTATCTAGTTATACTGTAGATATTACAAGCACTAATGGACTCATAAAGTAGCTCTTAAAAATCAAAGACTCAAAATGGAACTTGCTAATTAATACTTAATCTGTTTTGTTCTTTAATACATATCTTGACCTTTGAAATAACCAAGTTCTCCCGATTCACCCAGATAAACTTTTACCCTGTTTGTCCCTCCCACAGACACTTATGATTCTTTCTGTACCCAACTAGGATATCAATGAAATCATATATTTTGATTCTATGGAGCCTGCATGTGTGCAGCTGTTTTTGTCAGATGATGGTCACAAAGAATATTTATATACCGTAATGTGCCCTTCACCTAAGTACAACCACCCACAAATAATTTCTCAAGCTTTCTTTGTTGTTGCTGTCTTATATGGACAATGTTGATGTAATACTTCATAAGTATTATAAAATGGAAACATGGAAGATATTAAGGTTTGCAATCATTATTTCATCAGACATTTACACCAAGAGATAATCTACTTTATCTACAATAAAGGAAGTGTAGATTGGCAAATTATAGGCACATATAATAATGTAATATCTAGTATAATATGCAGAGTCTCCATCATATCAATCTACAGTTATCATCTCCAGCTGAAATCAATACTAGCCATATCTTTACAACTATATTTTACATGGTTTACCTATATATTTTATATTTTCATGAAA
The DNA here is from genome assembly GCA_025802295.1 of Psammodynastes pulverulentus. Lineage (NCBI taxonomy): Eukaryota > Metazoa > Chordata > Lepidosauria > Squamata > Psammodynastidae > Psammodynastes > Psammodynastes pulverulentus. The sequence continues at coordinate 16,480,057 of JAOYMU010000002.1, forward strand.
AACTGAATTCTTAAGCACACATTTTCCAAACAGATGCATTTTACTATATACTTTTTTGGAGGTTTGGACAACTATATCACAACATTCAGAGACTCGTCTTTTCAAAGATTAATCATTTGATTTGCATACTGTAAATGCAGAATTAGATATATATATATACTGTCCAAAATACAAATAAAAAATATCTCTATTTAAACTCCATTATGACCCAGATAAAAACTTTTACATATATTTACATATATAAAGAAGGACAGAGAGACTAAAAAATCCATAATTCCTTTTTTTCAAAAACTAATAATCAAGGATTTTGTTAAATCTAGCTTTTTATCTACCTATTATCCAATGGGCAAAACTACACTAAGAAATGTAAGCAAACACACTTTCTTCAATATGAAAGAGATCAAAGCAATATTCTGTGGCTTGTCATATAAAAATAAGCTGCTTGGACCAGATTTGCAAAATGAGACATTTTTTTCCTCATTGAAGAGAACTGGGTTAGACTAGAAATGCATCAAACCCTGTCCCTGATGTACTATAAGAGACTTCCTGTAGAGGAAATGATATCTCCACCTGCTTAATGGTCTCCTGTTATTTAAATGAAATCTTTTTAGAATCAGTGTGTATGAGAACAACAATAAATCTTATGAAAGAAATCACCTGGAAAGCAATTATAAGTAGAAACACCTGCAGCAGAAATACAGGTAGTCCCTGGGTTAAGTACATCAGATGCAGAGGTGGTATTCAGCAGGTTCTGACCAGTTCTGGAGAACTGGTAGCGGAAATTTTGAGTAGTTCGGAGAACCG
>JAOYMU010000002.1:16481738-16493735 GCA_025802295.1 Psammodynastes pulverulentus
GAAGGAAGGAAAAATATTTGATGAGGGAAGGAGGGAGGGAGGGAGGGAGGGAAGGAAGGAAGGAGAAATCTGGGACTGAAAACATGGGGAAGGCCATACTGCTCAGTTCAGAGAGGGCAGGACACCCCTGGGGATACATAAACACAGCAATCCCTAATTCAATTGAATGAATTCTCATTGGAAAGGTCAGGAGGGAGCCCTGAATCTGATCCGTGGAAGGACAGGTGGCGAGGGACATTATTTTCTTGACAATCCTGCCTCCGACCTCTGACGTGAACCATTGAGGGGGGCAAGCAGGGCATGGTCCGTGTTCTCAGAAGCCCTCCGCCACCAAATGCTCACACCTCTTCCCATAATCGACCGCAGCCACGACTACCGCTAGGAGCCGCATGGGGGTTATCTTCGTGTTCTTAGGCCATGCTTGCAAAATAACTTATGATTCAGAAAGCAACTTTGCAGCAAAGGCAGCTGCCAGCTCGGTCGGACCCCAGTCAGCGAAGAATCTGGGGAAGTCAGCAGGCATAAAGATCCTCGCAGGTGTTCGAACAGAGAGTCCTCAAACTTATAACGGTTCACTTAGCGACTGCTCAAAGCTACAACCATCACCGGAAGGACCGTTTCTCACACTTATGACCATTGCAACAGCCCTGTGGTCATGCGATCAACATTCAGACGCTTGGCAAATGATTCATATTTATGACAATTGCAGCGTCCCGGGGTTACGTGATCCCCTTTTGCGACCTTCTGACAAGCCAAGTCAATGGGGAAGCCAGATTCACTTAACGACCGCGTTACTCATTTCACAACAGCAGTGGTTCACTGAACAACGGGGACAAGACGCCCAAGGGGCTTTTTTTTTCCAAGAGGCAACTCGGACTTTCTGCTTTTTCTTTGAAGATGTTTCGCTTCTCATCCAAGGAGCTTCATCAGCTCTTCTTCAGAACGTCTTCAACTCTTGAAAAAACACCTGTGGGACAACCCTGACCTGGAGGACTGAGAACCTCCATAGATAACTGTGGCAAGAAAGGTCCTAAAATGAGTGAAAAGCCACTCAACCAATTTTTCACTTGGCAACAGGCTCAATTGGAGTCGTAGGTTGAGGACTACCATGTTTCCCCGAAAGGTAAGTAATAGGGCAGCTTCACACACACCACCTGATCCCCACCCTAGCTTACTTTTTACCCGTGCACCTTGGAGTGGACAGGGTCTTAATTAGGGCTTATTTTGATGGTAGGGCTTATATTGGGCGCACATGTAAAAAAATCAAGCTAGGGCTTACTTTCGGGGTAGGGTGTATTTTCGGGGAAACACAGTACCTGTATTGCAGAGGTGGGTATTCAGCAGGTTCTGACCAGTTCTGGAGAACTGGTAGCGGAAATTTTGAGTAGTTCGGAGAACCGGCAAATCCCACCTCTGATTGGCCCCGCCCCCATCTGTTCTCTGCCTCCTGAGTCCCAGTTGATCGGCTGGATCTCCTTTTGTTGCCCTGCACAGGAGAACAGAGCTGGAAAGCAAGTCAGTGGGGTGGGGAGGGAATGGGGATCTTGTAGTAACCTTCCCCTGCCATGCCCACCAAGCTACACCCACGGAACCGGTAGTAAAAAAATTTGAATCCCACCACTGATCAGATGTAAGGACAAACCCTAGATACAAATTGACAACCTATTGTTAAAAATAGTGGAAAGTATTCTCCTTCTTTAAGTCAACGAACCACTGACAACATGCAATGCTGTCAGAAACCACTGAAAGCATAGTTCTTTTTTAATATACAGCCTGCTTTTATTAGTTTTCAGTGATTTCTGAAAATATTGCATGACTTCAGCAGTTTGTTGGCTCTAGGAAGAAAAACATGGACTGCCATTTTCAGTAATAGACAGTTTGTATGGATGAGTTCCAAGTGACGTAGAAATTTAAATTAAAGACAGAATTAGGAATGAAACTCACTCTTAACCGAAGAAGAGTCTGGCCTAGAAATAGAGCTCTTGTCTCACCATCAGGAGGCTGTGAGTTTGATCTTAGGTAGAGGCTAAACTCTCCTGCTCGAGCAGGGGGTTGGACTAGATAACCTCCAAGGTCCCTTCCAATTCTGTTATTCTATGAGTACCAATACAATATAACAAAATCAGTAACAGGGAAGGCCTTGTACCTCTAGTACTTGTTAAGATTAGTAGGTATGAAATTCAAAATGTAAACTCTGTCACTTTAAAAAGACAACCCCAACCGCTGGCAACCTTTCCCCCTCATTCCCAAAACAAAAATACAAGCCATCTGAGTAACTTTTATACGTAAAAAGAAACTTCTCAGCCACTTGTAGTTATCCTGATTCCTACTTCAAATATCAGAAACCATCAGTCAGCTGTTATTTTCTTTTTTAAAAAGGAAAAAGTAATAATAATACAAAACAAAACATCTTCAAATATTACTTTGATAATTTAATAGGCAGCTAGATGTGTAAATCAAACAAATAATATTGTTTTCTCTTTAAAAGGAACATTTGATATGATTGACTTTTTTCTGCCTAAAGATAAGGCATGAAGTGATTTCCTATTTAAAGGGGATAAGTGGCAATGAAACATGAAATGGAAAAAAGTACAACTGTAGCTTCAAGTTGCATCCTGAGTCTTGTAGCCTTGCTTGCAGGCCTTCACTTACTTCGAATACCAGATACATAATAGTTAGATTTATAGTCCACTTAATTTTCAAGGTGAGTAGTTATGAAAGAAGATTGAGTTTTACTGATATATTCCTTGACAGACAAAATTGTTAGGGCACTTACCAATGAACTGTGGCATTGAAAAGTAACACTCGTATCATCTGAGTTGACAAAAACAAATACTGTATTTTTTTCGGATTAAAATGAAACATTTTAAAATAATTTTCATCCCACATTTATTTTAATTTGTAAATTTAAATGGCTATCTTATTACTAATTGGTTTTACTCCGATTAATATCATACTTTAACATGATGGGCATGAAAACATGGATTAAAAAAAAGATATATATTGGGATTACCAGATTGGGACTACAAAAATCTTAACTCCTCCAGTATTGGAAGCCCTATTCTATGCATTATCTAGGTCTTAGCTCCTTACAAAGGTTTATCTTAATTATCCAAATTGACATAAATCAGTCTTAGAAAAAATGTTAAACTTTGTTATGCTGTGCCTGGATAACAAGAGTGCAAGGAAATCTAGAGCAGGGCTGTCAAACTCACGACCCACGGGCCGAATGCGTCGCATGCTGGCCATGCCCATGCCCAGTTTAGCAAAGGGGAAGAAAGTCGCAATACAACACGTGATGATGCCATGATGATGAAAGTTTGACACCCTGATCTAGAGAAATGGGCTGCTCTCATTTTTACATGAGTATATGAAGATGACAATATGCAGTATGATCAGGTTGTTTAATTGGTATACATAAAACAGAATTCTGAGTCTAACTGCTGCTAACTCAGTATTAGTAGTTTGCTTTAGTACCACATATATTTAAATTAAAGCTGCAATGGAAATTTACAACAGAAGCATTCCACCAAAGCTGCAAAAATAACAAGATATAATTGATATACTAGCATAAAATTTCAGACTTTAGAGAGCAACCCAGAGATCCCCTGGAACAAACCTGACATTATGTTTGATGGATGCCTAAATGGCTCATCTCTACTGTCTCACAAGTCATGTTGCTTAAGTCTCCAACTTACGTCATTATCTGAGTTTCTATGCCTGGCTCCACTAGGGACCCATCCAAAAAGAGCGGTGCTGATGTGAAGCCATATTTATTCCAGGTCTTTCCTTCATTGAAACTTACCCTGAGATTGAAAGAGATGAATACACATGAATACACATGAAAATGTTTCACTGGAGCCATTTCCAAGGTAATTAAATGTCTTTGGCTGATGAGAGAGAGAGAAAGAGAATAGTTGGATTTATAAATAGGCATCAATCTTCACAATCTTCCATATTATTAATACTCTGGTTCAACATGCTTTCAAGCGGTAATAGACCACAATTATTAAAGTAAGTAAGTGACAGCTGTGTTTGAGTAAAACGATTGCTCTGATTATAGGAAAATGGAAGATCGTATAAAATAACCTGCACAGTGAATTATTGTCTTTCCTGCTTGAGGCAGATTTCCTCATTCAGGTCTGGCAGTATTTATAAAATTCAACTATACTTCTTTTTAGAGTGACCATGAAAAATTCTTGTAGAAAACAAACATTATATTAAACACAAACAAGAACTTTAATGAGTGCAAATGCAGTTGTTCCATAAAATAGCATTTTCAGATTTGTAACCCTAAATAAAATATGTATCAAAATGAGCAATTAGTGCTACAGTATTTGATAATTTTGACATGTTTGTGATATCTTTAAATGGCAAATGTGGACAATTCTTAATTCTGAATTGTAAGCCACCCAGAGTTATTGATTGAGATGAGTAACCAAAGAAAATACATGCATTCTGCATAAATGAATGGATGGATGAATGAATGAATGGATGGATGGATGGATGGATGGATGGATGATGGATGGATGGATGAATTCATGTTGGTATTCTTATTATGTGAGATCTATTCAAATAATGCCAAATCTCATGAAGTTGAAGCAGGAACAATGCCCATCACCTTTTTTTATATATATTCCTGGATATGATCTTAAATATGAAATTAAATATGAGATGAAGAAATCTCATAGATTTAACTATATTGTGATGTTGCTTATATATTGTTACCATTTCATTGTGAAAGTTTCTACAATGGTGAGCAAATAAAAATATATATATGAAGCTTTGATGCAATACACAGTTAATTTAAGAAGTTGGAAAAATATTTCCACTGAATAAAAGACACTTTTGAGTGTTCTTTATGAAATCTGATCCACAGCTCATGAACTAATCTACACACTGAAACTTAATCTTTTCAACTTCAAAAATATCCTGATTCAACTCTTTGTTTAAAATGCATTTCAAAATAAATAACTTGAGGAAAATAGGCGTAGTAAATGTATATTTTGAGAGCAAATCATATGATGTAAAAGTTCTGTAGAGCAGATTTTTCTCTTAAATTGGTCTTTAATATCCAAATAAACAGAACTGACTGAGTATTGCAAAAAACAAAAAACCAGCATAGTACTGCTTTGGAACTTTTGGGATATCAAACTACTGCCTAGTACAGGGGTCTCCAATCTTGGCAACTTTAAACCTGGAGGACTTCAATTCCCAGAATTGAAGCTTTGCTGGCTGGGGAATTCTGGGAGTTGAAGTTCTCCAGACTTAAAGTTCCCAATGTTGGAGACCCCATGCCTAGTACAAGTATTCAAATTAAAGCAGTCTTGACAGATGTTTATTTTGAACTGCCCAACAAAGGGAACCCGCCATCTTTATAGGTAATTAGTCTCACTGTTCCATTGCTCTATAAAGAAAGTGTTTTTTTTCTAACATTCAATCTGCCTTCCTGTAAATTAAATCCATTATTCCATGTTATGTTCTCCAGAACAATGGAAACAAGTGTTGAGCTTGTTTGATATGTCTTTTTATTTTATTTTTACCTCACGATACAGACTAAATTTCATCTGTAGCTAACTGTTCACTAGCTTAAATAAAATGTTCACTTGTCATCCACAGCCCCATTCATCAATCCAGAACATGTGAAAAAAAGTCAACCACTAGGTAGTAATAATCCATTCCAACCCTATTAGGCCTTGAAAAGTTATATAAATAATCCATTTGAAATCCAAAAAGCTTAATGAGAGAGACATATGATAATCAGCCGAATTTAAAGAGCTCCCTACATTCCCACCTCCAGCTATGTGTGGCTACATGATAAGGAAAATACTCTGCTTTTTCAAAGTCTTGCAAGTAAGAAGGAAACTTTAATTTTTATCAGTTTTGCTGATAATTATCGTTCCTCAATTATCTGAGGGTTTTCAGAAAAAAATGAAATATACAAAGAGATATTCTCTCCCCTCTCCTCTCTCCCCCCCTCCGCCCCTCATCTATCTATCTATATAGCCATCCATTTCAGCAGACATGATTTTGAGTGGTGTATAAAAACAAAAAAAATGTAAATGTATTTATGATCTAACCAAAATTTAAGTTTTGGATTGAACAATTTTCTGTATCAATAATATCTACTTGTTTTGAGATCATTGTGTCATGAATCCTTTACAACATTCCTTAATGGAGAAATTCTTGAAAGTTGCATCTCCTCTCATTTCTTTCTCTCTGTACTCTTTATTCTGTGTTAGTTCCTATTAGTTTGATGTTCTTTTAAAAACTTTTAATAAATTGTATATAAACCAGGAAGTGTGCATCTCCTTTGAAGCTTAATTGAATGTTGATGAGAAATAAGGTCTGGTTTTTTAAAGATACTGAATTACAGTCTTCAACAGAGGCTTATAGACAGACAATGCAATTTGATGTAATATTGACTGATTTTTAGCATTGATGAGTTGTTTGACTGAAAACAGGCTTTTGGAACAACACAAAATGCTATGTCAATTAAAAAATACAAGATACGAATAAAATGTTTACAAGGTATGAATCAGTAGATCAAAATAAAGTGAAAAAACAAAAGTGATATGTCATTTTTTCCTGTAAGAAATCATTTGAATAATAAACTGTTTTTCAACTTTTTGCATACACCCTGCCACATCAAGATTATTTTAATTCACACATATAGTGTTGACAATATCAATTCTTGAAAGTTAGCCAATTGACCACACAATCTTCTTCATTAAAAAAATTCAGGAGCTGCAATATCTACAAGAAACAAAGCATAACATCAAGTAAATTTATTAAACAGCAGTGCTAATTGCACATATTGAAATTCCATTTCATCACAAAGCAAAGATAATCCTACTTCATCAGCTGAACTAAAAAATGTTTTCCAAGTTAGATATATGCATGAGATGCATTGCTGCATTATAATTTCTACTGATGACATGTTTTCATTGTATAATCAATGTGGACTCCAGTCCTGGGCCTGAATATTAGCTTCATTACCTCAATATGACTTATTTCTGTTTTGAATTTGTTGTTGTTGTTGTTATTGACGTTTTAAAGTTATGCTGGGAATCTTTTAAAGGACAGGATATAATTCAAGTACAAAAAAAGTCAAATACACAAGTAGGATTTTAGGTTGAGTGTTGGATGAGAATGTGTTCTTTGCATTTTGCTTTAGTTGATTTAACATGCACGTGGATTTCTATGCTGCTCACTGTTTTCCATATTCCCTTGGTTCAGAAAGGCTGTTCATAAAAACTGTGATATATAATAGAATGAAATAATAAGATGGCCTTAAGCAAGTCATCATTTGTCCTTCTGCTAGTTTCCCTTTTTACAATCAGATTGTGGCATTTAAATAAAATGTGAGACTGAGGAATGAAGGGTAGACTTACTGAGCAAAAATATGGCAAACCTGTTATAGTCATAGACAGGGCTTTTTTTCGGCACCAAAAGGTGCCGGAACGCGCCCCCCCGTCACGTTAAAAAAATCCGGAAGTAATCGCGCGCGATTGGTTGAGACGCGTCACGTGACGCGGACTCTAAAAAGGTGCCGGAACGCAGTACCGCCGAGTTCCGGCCGAAAAAAAGGCCTGGTCATAGATATATGCTTGTATATATTCATACTGTATATGTTTTATACAGATTATTCCATGTATCATAAAAAGAGTGGTTATGAAATCAAATGGATTGAAATCTGAAAAGTAGTGTAATCCAATCATTTCTGACTCAAAGGCGTGGTGATCTTCTCTGTTTCTTAGTCGAGGGAGCCAGCATTGTCCAAACACATTTTCTGTGATCAGGTGGTCAGCATGACTACACACCAAAGCACACAGAGTACTGTTACCTTCTCACCAAAGTAGTACCTATTTATTTATTTGCATTTGCATGATTTTGAACTGCTAGGCAAACAGGAGCTGAGGCAATAATGGAAGTTCATCCCATCTTGTAGCACTCAAGTTTCAAACCTGGGCTTTTAGCTTTCCAGCTAACAAGTTCAGAGTCTTTAACTGCTGAGCCATCATACCACCTTACTGCAAAGTAGATATTTTGTTATAATGCTTCTTCTTCTCAAAGTCTATTCAAGATATTCAGGAATAATCTAATGATTACATATGTACTGCTATGATTCTGATGGGCATTTGAAAATGGGATTGCTTGCCATTTTGCTTTCTAGCATTTTATAAATTTTTGCAGGTGTCTTTATCACCTATAATATTTTTGAGATCGATCAGGCTAGAAAAAAATATATACCAATATTAATACCACCATTTTATAGAGTTGTAGTAGTGACAGAATCTTGACAGTCTGAATGTACCTCCCCTGTACCTGTTTTTATCTATAAGACGGTCAAGTAATTTGGGAGGATCAAGTCTACAATGTTTTCTCAAATTACATTTCTGCTTTAGACTCAGATTTCATTTAATTGAACCCTGTGGCTCTTTCTCCTTTTCCACAAGGTTACTCCCACAGCCCATTAGATTTTTCTATTTTATTTGCTATTCTAAACTCTTTGTAACCTCTGAAAAATGTTCAACAAAAGAAAAGAAAATCCATCCAAAAGAAACATGGATGCCTCTGAAAAACACACTGCAGAATTATGTTTTTTAATTATTACTATCAGTAGCAAACAATTGTCTAGTGATTACTTTTAGATAAGCCAGCAGGAACATACTTTATTCAGTAAAGAGCATAGTAAAAGTGAAAAGAAACTCACCACAGATGTCGAATCGGCATTGATGTGTGTTTCATGGCCACAAGTGCTCCACCCCAATCAAGGAACCATACATTGTATTCTTCCTCAAAGATCTGTGAATGAGAAAGGCATAGCGTGAACTGTGCATTCCTTCCAAGAAATGTGAAATAAATATATTACAGAAAAAAACCTGCTTATTGAGCCTAATGAAAAAAATTACCTGTCTCCAGGAATTTCCACCATCTGAAGAAACAAACATGCCAATCTCAGTGTATGACAATTCTGTACCCACATTGCCTGAAATGCAAAAAGATATATACAAATAAGCTCCTATGTGGCTTGAGAAAAATGACATATATCACCAGCAGAAAAACAATTGAAAAATTGTATCTAAAATTTTATATTGCGTTAATTTGGAGAATATTGCAAAACCAGGATGGGATAAATAAAAGGAGTGAGTACATATATAAACAAATACTAAAATGTAAAGCTACCTAACTGAAAGACATCTCATAGATCTATGTTTGCACTGAGTAATTCCAGGGTTTATTTGCAACAGGGCTACACTAGTCTTAAAAGGACTTGATTAATTTTTGGAACAAAGCACAGCACACCTTCAAAACTTTGACTTAATTTCTTTGTTAAACAGATCAACTGTGCCTTTAATTTGGACCTCATTCATTTGCACATTCCTGTTCCACCAAGGATAAAATATGGAATATCCCCAGATCTAGGTGTCCCTAACATCCGCAGAACTTCAGTCTGATTGAATCGGAGACAATTTAGCCCTACCATAAGTTCAATTGTAATCTATCTGAACCAGACACTGAAACAAAATGTCAGCAACCTCTCCTGGCTGGCCTAAAGTTGAAACATATAACTGGTATAATTAGTGTATTAATTATACTGAACCCCAAACTGATAAATGACCTTACACAGCAGTATAATATAGATGTTGCATAAGAAGGGGAAAGAGTCAAGTTGAAATATTTCCCTGAACCAATGCTAAAATTGGCCTCAGAGGAATGAAGAGAACTACCATGAGAAAATAATCTCTATTCTCAACCCCAAAGTGAGCCTTACATAATGCATGGCCAATTGTATCAAAATTTGCTGAGAGATCAAAGATCACAAGGGGGAGAAACCAACTCTATCCCAACTCTACCATTGGTCATTTAAAAACATGATCAAGCTGTATCTGTCCTGGACTGAAACTAGTTTAAATAATCTGCTTCCACTTTCTCAGAAAATAAGAAAAAAAACAAAAAGAACCAAGGAAACCATCTGCAATGGTTTAAACTCAATTTAAATAAAGTTTCCTAAATCATATATCTGATGGGAAAATCAACTTTAGAAGTTATTACTTCACCATAAGAAAAGATGGCTAAATGAAAACTAGTTTCTTCTGTTTTGTTTTATCTTAAAAATGAAAGGAAGATAAAATCAACTCCCAACTTTTATCACTTCAGAGCAGGCAAAATAAATACACACTAATGAAAATGTTAATTGAGCATCTGACATTTAATGTTGGAAAATGAAGAATGAAAGCCCAGATGTAGCTTGACACATTCCTACTAGTGAGTAAAAGGTACAGCCTTTTAAGGGTCGTGATTGATACAAAAAATCATATGAAAAGTTTTTGATAGAAACTATTAAATTACATCATTTTATTCTTGAATTATTTTAATGAATAAACTTCCAAAATTGTTACTCGCATAACATTTCAGCAGAGGTTATTATAGGGACTGTTAGAGTCTTCTGAATATACTAGAAAGTCAAGAAAATCTGGAACCCAAATTCCTGTGCTGCATATATACATTGCCTAGTCTTATATGTCCAAACCTAAAGCTCTGCCATTGATGCAGATATAACAACAGAAAGCCAGCAATACATTTAGCTTCCTCCCTTTCATTTTCCCTAGTATAAGTGATTCTATGGACACCTTGAGACCATGTATTTGAGATGCTCTTTATATTTCGGTTTGTGTAATCATATCTCCAATTTACACACACACGCACATACACACACACACACTAATTCATATCTAACTTTCTTAAGAATGCCATTTTAAATCTGCTATTTTTTAATAGGCCATTATAGTAAACAGTAAGTAATCCATTCATTGTGAGACTGACCTCCATCAAACATGTTCGTATTTAGAGAGAAAATTGAATCCTAGTAAAGTTCTGTTAGACCTGTTGATTATGGATTTCATTACTAATTTAGTGATTGCTTAATAAAAAATATCACTAACCTTTTGCCTCTGGAATTATTGAACAAAGAAGGCACTCTTATACTTTATAAATTATGCAATGAGAACCTTATTTATGGTGCATACCATGTATTTTATTTCAATAACTGTCTAAAGCTGTCTGAACTGTCCAGTTAAGTCTGCTGATAATTTTGATGGTGTTTTCAGGTATGCAATCCTCTTTGCATCCCTGTAAGAAATACCACATTGCAGATAGAATGCAGACAATAAAAAAATTTATCCTGAAAACCAGCAGTCTTGTTTCTACATACGTAAATAAGGACTTCCTCCTAATGTTAACTTCTGCCCATCTTCATAAGCAAAGGGCAGTTTTCCTGATAGGAAAGAAGAACATAACAAACTTTTTTTTGAGGTTTGATCCAGCTATGATTGTAGATCAAATTACAGTTTCATAATTCAGAAGATTATATTTCAATAAACACCCAATTTCATTTGTTTTCAGTTTCTCACTATATATCAAATCTAACAAGTTTGTACTGTGTAGACAACTTTGTAGCTTGTAGTTATTTTTGTCTTTTTTAATATACTGTAGATTACTGGTATAAGGGATACAGAGACAATAGATAATCCTAGTCATCATCATCATCATTCTAGCCGTTGTCTATCCACTATAGGATGAAGGCTTCTTCCACATGTTTCCAGCTGATGTGGTCTTGAGCTTACTTTTGTCAGATGGACATCATATTGCTGCTGTCATCACTCCATCTTGCTTTAGGTCTCTTTTGTGGATACTTTATCAAATGGAATTCATTCTATGACCTCCTTAGCCCACCAGCCATTAATTAATCCTAGTTATATAATTATATAACATAATATCATACAGTTATATAGTGCATTTTCATCCATAAAATATCATATTAGAAAGCCAATCTGGTAACACTAATTGGTCTGAGAAATTTATCACTTTATCAATCCATTGCTATTTCTCAGATTGAGCCAGGGCTTTTTTTCTCCCGGAACGCAGCGGTACTGCGTTCCGGCACCTTTTTCGAGTCCGCGTCACGTGACGCGTCTCGACCAATCGCGCGCT
>JAOYMU010000002.1:16625261-16636399 GCA_025802295.1 Psammodynastes pulverulentus
AACTTTAACCTTAGATTGTCTACTGTTGACTTCACCCCATTTCTAAGAGGTCTGTAAGGGGCATGCATAAGCACACCAAAGTGCCTACCCTCCCTGTCCTAATGTCTTTTTTTTCCGTACATGTTTATACTTATATGTTTATATGATATATTCATACTTGTATTATTTTTTTTCTCATATATGCTTGAGAAACTAAATAAATAAAATAAAATAAATAAACCTATCTGCTGTTTACAACACAGTCCTTTCAGCAGTTCCAAGAAGGTTCCACACCCATTTGCACTATTCAGGTGACCCTGAAAGCACAGATAAACCTCCAAGGGGCCTCAGCGATTCTTAGAGAGGCTGCTAAATATCCAATGACTACAAGGAATATACTGTAAATCCTTCCATCTTCCACCATTCAGTCAGAACTGAAGAAGCTTCTTGGATGAGAAGCAGAAAGCCTTCAAGGAAAAACAAAGGCCAGCTGCCTTTTGAAAAAGCACCTTTGAGACAACCATTAACCTGGATGACTGAGAATCTCCATTGACAAGGTGAAAATGATACTCTATTTCAAACTGAGGCAGTTGTGGAATCTTGTTCCGAGTAAAAATGGAAGCGTTTATCACAAGCCCTGGTGAAAGCAAACTAGGTTAGCACAGCCTGTGCAGATTTCAACACCCTATCTCATCTCCTCATTTTACTGCAATTTCATCTATCTTAGAACATGCCACTTGAGGTTGCCTTCTTATTCTACTAACAGAGTCAATCCTGAATAGAAAGCTTAGCTAAAGAACAGCTAGACCTTCATATGGGGTTGAATTGTCAATAGCCTAGACATAAAATGTCTTCTTTTAAGGATTTTTCAGAAGATGAAGTGGGGAGTTTCTGGTTTTTCATGGAGTTACAAACCAAAAGAGAAAAGAAAAAATAAGTCATAAACCAAGTTGCCTGCATTCATTCAGACTTACACATCATATTGACAGTACAATGGAAGTAGCTGAGGTAACATAAAGTTGTATGAATTTCTTTTCCTCTTTGTGGGCTTTGAAGATGCTGGTAGGAATCTTGACCATTTGAATTCTGCCATCTGTGTGCTGAATCCCTGTTCTTCCTAGCTACTTTGAGTAGCTTCAGAACATAGTAAATGCCTCTTTGAGGGAGAAAGTGATACCCGGTACCTTTAAGGTGGTAGAGCAGCCTTTCTTTAAAAAACTAGCTTGAGAACTTATCTTCAATGTTACTTCTGGGGACTAAAACAGCTGAGGCACAGCAATCAGCTGAGAGGATAAAGGACAGGAAAGTGCAGCTGATTGTCAGAGCTACCAGTTCGCTTGCCAGCTGATTGTCGAAGAAACCAGTTCATCCAAACTGGTCCAAACCAGCTGATATCTTAAAATATTGCTGTTCTGACACGCCTTTGGAGATTAGTATAGCAATAGCAATTGCATTTAGACTTATATACCACTCTACAGTGCTTTTACAGCCCTCTCTAAGCAGTTTACAGAATCAGCATACTGCCCCCAACAATTTGGGTCCTCATTTTGTCCACCTTGGAAGGATGGAAGGCTTGAGCCTGGTGAGATTTGAACGGCCAAATTACAGGCAACCAGCAATCAGTAGAAATAGCCTGCAGTCCTCCACTGTGACCACTGTGCCACCATGGCTCATTAAAAATCTATACTTTACCTTGGTAGGATCATTTTGACAATCGTAATTTTGAATTGCTTTCAATAGGGCATTTAGTGTTATGTTTATGGATTTGTTGTATTATTATGTAGCTTTCTGAATTGCTGAGATATGCAAGTGTGGTAACATCTATGTGACGGGAATTCAATCCCCCATGATTTTGATCAGAATACAGTATTTGAATTGGCAGCACTTGCATCAAAGACCATCTATAGCATTTTCCTAAACCACCAATGATCCCTGGATCAGAGATTGAGAACAGATGGAGCACAGCCAATTCAGTGGGATGATGAGGATGTTTTGTGACTACAACATTTTAAAAAAAATCAGTTGAATATTTAATTCAATGTTCAATAACTTAGAAAAAATAATTAAGAAATCCATATAATTAAAATGTAATGATGCTCCAATTTCTTCACTTACATAAAGGTTTCACTGCTAGCTAGAAAAATTGTTTTCAGATGAAGGAATGGTGGAATTCTTCCAAAATCTAAACAGAAACACTTCAGAACTACCAAACATATCCTTCATAGTCAATCTGTTAGATTTTAATACATGTTGAAATAATTCCATCCACACTTAAACCAATCACTGGAAACATTTATTTGTTCTACTATGATCTTTAATTTCTTTTTTGTTTTGGATTATTCTATATTGGGTAGGATCATATTCAGCGGCAAGGAAGCATTTGGTTAAGTAGAAGATCCTAAAAAGTTATGTGGGCTATGATAACACATAAATTTATAATACTGCCGTTAACCCCTTTAGTCCAAAAGGCAGGGTTCAATTTACAAGGTCCTTCCAAACCAAGATTAGATTAGTGTCTCCAATTAACTACAGATCTTACAGATTAACAGAGTTGGAAGGGATCTTGTAGGTCATCTAGTCCAACTCCCAACCCAAACAGGAGACCCTACACCATTTCTGACAAATGGCAGGCCAATCTCTTCTTGAAATCCTCCAGTGATGAAGCTCCCACAATGTCCAAAGGCAAGCTGTTCCATTGGTTGAATGTTCTCATGGTCAGAAAATTTCTCCTTATTTCTAGGTTGAATCTCTTCTTATCAGTTTCCATCTGTTATTTCTTTTCTGGCTTTTGGGGTGTTTTGTAAAATAGCTTGACCCCTTCCTCTCTGTGGCAGCCCCTCAAATATTGGAACACTGCTATCATGTGTCCCCTGGTCCTTCTCTTCACTAGACTAGCCATGCCCAGTTCCTGTAACTGTTCTTCATATGTTTTAATTTCCAGTCCCCTAATCATCCTGGTAGCTCTTCTCTGCATTCTTTCCAGAGCCTCAATATCTTTTTTATAGTGTGGTGACCAGAACTGGATGCAGTACTCTAGGTGAGGTCTTACTAAGGCTTTATAGAGTGGTATTAGTACCTCACTTGATCTCACTTGATCTCTAGAGCGTTATGCCCAAGGGGTGGAACAGCCAACATGGAGAAACTGTTTTCCTTCCATACTGCCAGTTAACTGACTTCACTATTTCTTACATTACAACTCCATTCTGTAATAGCTATATGAATTAGCTATTAGAGAGAAGCTTTGTGCATTAAACTATACATGCAAAATGTATGCTTTTTATACTTATGTAATCTAACTGGATAAATTCCCAAGATAAAAAGCAAATTTCATATTCAATAAAAGCTTAAATTTTATCATATGAATATTACCATTCCATAGGAAAGAGCTTCAGAAGTTATCATTCGGAACATTAAAAAGTTAGCCATTAAAAATCTGTAACCTATATGTGTTAGGGGATGAATTATATTGTTTATTCAAGAATAGAAATTAGACCTTTTCCAATTATTTAATCATCGCTATAATGGAGCTGATGAAAGAGGGACTCAGACTAGCCAGTCTGAAGCTTTGATTTTGGTAATATGAGTTTGTAATATGTAATGTAGTAGTTCTGATTCTGGGTGGTATTTGTTCACATTAATAACTTAGTCATATAGCTTAGTAGACACTCAGAACTGTACACTCCTTTGGAGACTGCTATTTCACCACAACTGTGCTAAAATCTAGATCACCGTTGGGATTGTGTACATTTGTTTATACTTGTTTTGAGGAAGAATGCAAACTCATTTTTCACAATTATGATTTTATACTTATATTCATTCTGAATTGCCTTCCTTTTTGATTTGTATTACATTACATATTAAATTTCTGGGAACAAATTTACAGTTTGTGACAGATCCATTGGTATATATTTAGCCACTTCCCTTTGGACCTGCCCAACCATTGCATTAGGAGCTCAAATATCTTTTCAGATATTATTCTATTCAAAGCGACCCAGGACAATACTCCATTTTTATGAGACATCTTTTGTAAAGCTACATGAAAACTACTTAAAGGTTCATGTTCCTGAATTTCCTTTTGAGGAATTAACTTTGTCTCTTATGCCTATAATCCACTTACGAGCAGAAAAAAGAAGTTTATGGAAAACAATGCAAAATTAGGCTCCTATAGTCTCCAAATGAGATTAATACAGTAACAAATTGTTTCATGTATAATCAACAAATCAGAGAAAGTCTTAAAAATATTTTTAAAGGCTTGATTATAACTGTCTTGTTATTAGAGATGTAATTCAGAGTTGGAGCATTAACTCATGTGGTCTGGCCTTGTTTTATTATAATTTTTATTTATTGCTGAAATAAACCTAGTATTTGGAATCTAAAGAAGTAGCAATAACAATAGCATGTAGACTTGTGTACTACTTCATAGTATTTTACAGCCTTCTCTAAGCTGTTTACAGAATCAGCATATTGCCCCCAATAATCTGGGTCCTCACTTTACCGACCCTCAGAAGTTGAAAGGCTGAGTTAACCTTGAGCTGGTCAGGATCAAACTCCTGATTGTGGGGGGCAAAAAACCAAGACCAACTATTCTACCAAGTTGTCTCTGGGGTCCTTGGCGCTCTCTGAATTTGGTTGTTTTCTTGTAGACATTTCATTACCAAACTAGATAGGTAGAGATTGTAAGAATAGCTCGATCTCCTTAGACAGTTTTGAAATCAGATCAGTTTTCAAAAACACCAATTTATCTAGATGGGTAATTATGATCTCCAGTACAAACTCTCCATTTATTCATGAAAGTAATGTTTACTAATTACAAGCACATACAACTAGTTTCCTTGTGTTTTGACATCTGCCTGTGTTTTGACAACTGCCTGAAAAGCCATCTTGATATGATAGCTTTTTCTCCCTAAATCCTATCTTTTTTTCTTCCTCTCTCCAGGCAAACTGTGACTAGATTTGGGACTAGTTTGGCTTAGACAAATTTATAAATTACTGCTAAATTAGATCTCTGTCTTACAATAAATTTGGAATTAAATTGGATTATATCACTATGGTTGTTGTTTTCTTTAACAGTCCCTAATCTCATCTCACTTCTTTTAGCATAAAATATGCAGCAATAATCTTTCTTTTTTTTCATTTTGAGGCTTTAGATTTCATATTTTACTGGGGCGGGGGAGAACATGTTAAATCAACTCTCATAAATTCAACTCTTATGAGAAAAAGCTGTTTAGTATGTTGAGTGGGCCTTAGCCTTTATTTAAGAATTCTTCCTCTATCAATCTCAGCAGTAAAATACTATACAGTATGTGAATCTTATTTTCTACAAGACAATATTCTAGTTTTTTTGTTTGTTTTTGAATAAGAGAAATTAATGTCTCACCTCAGATTTCTGGTTACAAGAATATAGAGAAACAGCATTATTATTCTCCAACATTTTCATAGCACTATAAATCAAAAGGACATCAGGCTACAAGGCTTAATTTAAGTTAGTAAACAAGAGTCAATACTTTTCTTATACTTTTCTACAATGTTTTGTTATGGAATCCTTTTGATTTAAATATTCAGTTGGCTTTCCAATATTGAGTAAGATGCTACTTCTCATGTTTGAGATAAATAAAATATATATTGCTGAGAAAAAGTATTTTATGGCCATTCGCTTCTTCAATCTGCTATACATTTTGTTTGCAAACATTATAAACTGAAGAAAGTACAGGCTAAGACTCCATATTTTCTGTCTGCTTTTTGTTCCTTCTCAGACGAACTTGACAACCAAATTATTTTACTGCAGAAACCATGTTTATGTGTAATTTGTATCCTGACTACTAAGCAAACTGCTTGACAAGGTTTCACTATGTTTAAAATAAAACATAATAGATCGTTACTAGGCAAACTTTGTATGTCATGCCAAGAAAATCAGGAGATCCAGATTTAAATGGGTATAATTTACATGGGTATAAAGATTTATTGCAAGCTCAAGTTTTCTACAAGAATCTGAACTATTAATGGCCAAGGGAAATCAGTGGTAGATAAGAGAATTAACAGTGGGCAGAACTTAGATCTCTTAAAGGTGTGAAGGGACTCGTGACTGAAGATGTGTTTGACGTCTCCTTCAGGCTCAGCCTGGTATCTTCTAGGACAGGAATGTCAAATTTGTGTCGTCATGGCATCGTCAGGTAATGTATCAGGTCTTTTTTCTCCTTCACTAAACAAGGCAGGGGTATGGCCAGAGTGTGATGCATCCAACCCAGGGGTCACGAGTTTGACAGCTCTGTTCTATGATATAGTCCTAAAATGAGCCAGAACTTACTTTTCTTCTGAATCTTTAAGCTGTAACAAATAGCAGATGTTTATAATAATCAATTATTAGAGAACAGAATTTTCTCTCCTGAGTTGCCACTAATGACATTTCTCATTGTGTTGTTTCCTCATACAGATTAAAAGATATTTAAATATTCCCTAGACATCAAGTCTTTTAACTGAATTGATTGCTAAGACTCCAAAATAATCAGCTGCTGTAATAAATATAAGTATTATTCTGATGGAAATAGAGATGTTATTTTGAATAATGGGGCTTCTGTGCTGGGTAGATTTGACAACTGTCCCTTTCAATAGGGAAATGGAGACAGTTAAGATTTGCTACTAAGCAAAAAAAAGCTTTAATCTTAGTAAGCTTTCATAGTCGGTTTCTTTTGTTCATAATGGGACAACATGTATTCAGAATTCAGTTTGTGGCTGGTACAGAATACACAATCTATTCTCAAAATAAGTGGGTAGCTGCTGCATAATTAAATTTTACATCTTCCATAAAAACGACCAGCATTAATAAAGTCACCATGATAAATGCAGAATCATATTTCTTCCTGCCAACTTTAATATTTTCTCTGCTTCAAACGTAAACAATTGTGACATCTGACTTTCTAAATATTACCTGCTACAGCAACTCCACTTAATTAAAACATTTTAAAAGATGTTTTTGTTAAATTTAATGACTGATATATTGCATTGCAACAGAATGTGCAGCAGAAACACAAACATTTTATAGAGTGAACATTTAAGAGTTATTCCACTTTTAGCAGCCCATAGCTCAAGTCCCTATTATCTGATTCCAGTTCATGTTTGCTCCAGCAGCAAAGCAGTTGGGGAGAAGGTTGCTCCTTTGCTAATGAGTTTGGTAATCAAGGCATCTATTTTCATTTCAAATTGGCTAGATTGGAGAAAATTGCAAGACTAAATGACTAGAGCTAATTAGAATTATAAAAATATTCATCACACTGAAGAATGAGCATTTGGTCTTGATTTTATGGTATTTGCATAACGCTGCTCTTTAAAGAAGGGCGGGGAAAACGGTGATGATAAATGGTCTTCCCGTTAATGAATTGAGCAAACACTATTTCTGTTTTAGCTATCCTTCCATTTAAAGGTGCTTTTACATATTCATAATTTGTAAATGAAGCTAAGTGATTCCGATTCCTGGCATGATTACCATATTCAAAAACTTGCTTCCTCAGTTACTGTTAAATATTTTTGAACTTGGAGTTAGTTTTTTTAGTAACATGCAATCTTCCCCATCTCATCTGTTATTCTGCATTCTGCAATAATCCCTGTCAGATGGTAGATTTGGTGGTATGGTCACTACTATTATCATTCATTACAATATAACAATAATAATATCTTCATAGTGGAAAATGAAATAGTCAATGATTCTTGGAAGCTTACAGCCACATCTTTTTTCCAACCACAGAGATTGCTCTATCTTAACAAGCTACTGTTTTATTTTCATTTTCATTTTAATTATCCCAATGCAAATATTATTTGAGAAACACTTTTTTTCGGAAAATAGTTCCCCTTATAATTATATTTTCTCATATATATATTCTATGAAATTCAACTTGATTATGTTTATGACACATTTCCATAACAATTTTATAATTGAACCCAGATGGCTTTTCCCTTCATTTATGAAAAATCCATAGCAATGACATATATAAATAGATAAATAAATAATAAAATAACAACATCCTTCATTTTTAAGATCGCATAGTACAAAGCTTGACATTGATGATGTGTCTAATTCTCTTTTCTTTGTGTATCTGTGTGTGTGTACATGTGTTTGTAAACAAAAGACAATTGGCAGAAACTTCAGGGGTGAAGTTTCAATATAGTTAAAATGACTAGCTATATTTCAATTGATTCAGGTTGTAAGCCCAAACATATATAAAAGTATAGGTTCTCAGGATGAATAACCTTTTCTTTATACGGTTTACTATAATATTTTATAGTAATTTTATAAAGGTTATAATTAAAAAGCTAAAAGCAAATAAAAACTAAAAAAGAATAAAAATAGGTCAGAAAATAAAAAATTGAAAGAGAAGTAGAACAGAAAGTAAAAATTAGGAATATAGTAAAGAAAAAAAAGAAATGTATAAATATATGACTTCATTTTTATCACAAGTTATTCTTATAATTTATCAACCTCTGTCCAAATGTAACACATAAGCTTTATCTATTTATTTATTTATTTATTTATTAGATTTATATGCTGCTCTGTCCCATCTTTTATCTATAAATAAATGCACAAAACCTTATTATTTGAATGATGAAATGAGCAAAAGGGTTACCAGAGATAACAAAATATTTATTTTAAACTTGATCAAATAAACCAATATTACATTCCTTCCGTTCAGTTTTCACAATCTTGAGCTTTGGTCACTTCAAATAATTGAGAGTGAAGAGTTTCCCAAAATTTCCAGCTTTATGGACTGGCGGGGGGAGAGAGACTGAATGTTTCACATGAGTGGCTGGCCAAGCAGGTGTGTGCATACGGCTCCGTTTATGCAAGCAGCATCTTTACGCACCCACCTTTCATGCAAATGGAGTGTGTTTGCATGCACTCAGCCGCTGCTCATGCAAGTGGGGATGCACATGTGCGCACACACACTCACTCACTGTTTCTGTGGCCCAGATGCAAACAGTTCATGGTCACTAGTGGGCTGGGGCTCAGAAGTTGGGGACCCCTGTTCTACTCCTTTTAATTATTAAGACATCAACCACTTTCTTTTGTATGTCCAGTGTGGCATTTTTTTCATCTGATTTTACTAGCTTGTCATGTTTAAACCCAGATCAGTCTCAATCTTGTTAAATAAAACTTGTTCCTCTTTTATCATATATTTGATATAATCTATTTATAGAGACAGTGTTAAAATTAATTTCGGGGTCCATTGTTCAAAAATATCCTTCATTTTGTATTAGGATGTCAAATTCAATTGTTCTCCTTTAGTTTCTGGTTCCTTCTAATATCCAGTCTTCAAAGTCTCATTCCTTTAATGCTACAGACCCAGGCAGATTCAGAAATACAATAGCAAGCAATAATAGTCTCTGCTTCCATGGCAATTTCAACGAATCTTCCATTGCAGTTTAGTATACTATTCCCATATAGTGTGTTTATCAACAGCTCAAAACTACTTATTTTACTACTGTAAAACTCTTATTATGTTCAGGACTATCTCTAAATGCAGTGGACATCTCTTGCTAACAATCTTCAGAAGTCCCTATATCTTTATTTAGTCTTTTTCCAATGGTAATGGGGATAGGCTGATTTGTTGTTCACAATTAAATAAATTAATGAGGCCAGCATGATTTAACCCTTAAATTAGTGAGAGATTGTGTCTTCTATATTGCCTCAAATTCCTCAATGAAGCATCCCACAGAATATCTCCTGCATGGCTTACCTAACAAATATGTGAAGTGTGCTGATATTTTTGGGAAAGGGGAAAGCATATACTTTGCTCCTGTCATCAGTTTTGTTCCCGAAACTTAGATTTCCACATTGCCACTAGCCATTATCAAAGATAAGCTGGCCTGCCTAAAGTACTGTATTGAGGAATAAAAGCTTGTCTATCAAAAAGCTTTGTAAGTCTGCTCTTCATTTACAAGTGTGCTTAACTTCTTTGTTAAGAAGGATGGTTCCCTTTGTATAGTCCACAATGACTAACTTCTGAACTTCACAATCATTTGGGATCAATATTCTTATCCCTTCATTTCTGAACTCTTGAAGTAGCTGCAAATTAGATCTCAGAGGAGCCTATAACCTGATTTGCACAGAAGAGAGACATGAATATTTAACTGCTTTAATATCCATTATGGAAAGTTTGAAAGTACTGTAATACTGTTTAGCTTTATATAAACCTTTGAAGAATTTGTGCTTTTCAGGATCTATTGAGCACATTTCTAGTTTGATGATTTTATTATTTACTCTGCAGATCCCATGTTTTACAAAGGGATTGAATAGTTCTTACTTTCTTATAAGGTCTATACTAAACTGGAAAAAAACCACACCTTTCAACTGCATATCATT
Organism: Psammodynastes pulverulentus; assembly: GCA_025802295.1. Lineage (NCBI taxonomy): Eukaryota > Metazoa > Chordata > Lepidosauria > Squamata > Psammodynastidae > Psammodynastes > Psammodynastes pulverulentus. The sequence continues at coordinate 16,635,592 of JAOYMU010000002.1, forward strand.
GATTATTTCAGCTATCATATTTCTTCAAAGCAACTTCAGATGGATCCAGAAAAGCCGAAATTAATTTTTGTGGAATCTGCATTGTTAAGAACATATATCATATTTTGGGTTTTGCCAATTTTTATCTTGCATTTGTTGCTAGTTTCACTGCTAATTATCTGATTAGTTTTATCCAGAAAGCTGCTTCCTTCAGCTAGGATTCCAAGGCCCCTCAAATCCTTTCCAATAATCAAACAAGATATAATTGTGAGACATTGTGAAGTATTCACTTCTTAATCCATCATCGGTCATGTAGTTCCTACTGTCATCCCTTCAAGGTAATCTTTTTCTTCATTTCCCAGGCCTGAAACATGTTTTTATAACTGCAAATACACAGTTTCTCTAGGGTCATTTCTGTGGCTTTCTATACCTACATGCCCCTTTTTGGTTGAGGCTGGTGTGTTTCATTTTGCCTTGAATGATGTACTTTTAGAATCTGCTCCAGAGTTTGATAACAACTTGTTTTCTTGTGCATTTTCCCCCCAACAGCTCCAGTCAGCCAAGTAAAATTGTTATGCTCTTTCATTAGTTGTACCCTGTCATTTGGTGGACATATAAAACAGCCAAAACATTTTGGATACAAATACATGCATTAATTCAGAAGATTTTAAAGGTACAACTGAAGCCAGAGATTTTTCTTTTGAGACTAACAGACATGCAACTAGAAAAAAAAAGTCATGGAACTTTGTTTATATGAATGACAATTGTGGTGAGACCAGAGCTTTTTTTCGCCACCAAAAGGTGCCGGAACGCTCCCCCCCCCCCCGTC
>JAOYMU010000002.1:16733139-16744413 GCA_025802295.1 Psammodynastes pulverulentus
GCCGGAACGCAGCGGTACTGCGTTCCGGCACCTTTTTCGAGTCCGCGTCACGTGACGTGTCTCGACCAATCGCGCGCGATTACTTCCGGGTTTTTTTAGCGCGCGACAGGGGGAGCGTTCCGGCACCTTTTGGTGCCGAAAAAAAGTGCTGGACAGGAATAATAACTCAAAGGGTCTACAATAGTATATTTTTGTTTTCAAATTTAATTTTCAATTAAAGAATTCTATTTTGCTATTTTTCATAAACAAAAGGTGTCATTTTGGTAGCATTCTTCAATCCTTAAGACACATATCTCAAACTAGGCATGCCTTATAAAGACTACAGAATTCTAGATGACTGCTAATGACAGGAAAATGATTTCTGTATCTCTCTTTCCTATTGGTTGTTACAATCCAGATATGACAGATGTAACAAAACCACATACATTTATATTTAAAATATTGCATAGTAAAATGCTGTCTTCTTAAGGAAAAACCAAACCTATCTTCTCACCTTCATTTTTACCCTCTACAGTAAGAAAAAAAGATCCATGAAGTGTCTTTATCAGAATCTGTATGCTGGCTGGGAATTCTAGTACTTAAAGTCCATATATCTTAAAGTTGCTAAGTTTGAAAAACACTGTTGTAAATAAGTCAATTTCTGTATATATGCCAGAAAACTCATCAATAATTCTAGATTTATTCCCCATCTTAAAAAAATATTACCCATAGCCATCACCTATTGCTCTGCCACAGTAAAGTAAATATATATATTTCCATCACTTTGGACAAAACCAATTGTGGGCTTCAGATGATATTCCTCTGTCATTTTATAAATGACACGTTCCCACTTGTATTGCATCTTTCTAGGTGATTCCTAAAGTTATAGATTATAAAGGTCATCTATGTTGGAAGAAGAAGAATCTCCATCATTTATCCTCTGTAAATCACAATATGTAAGGAACCTAGTTATTATATTATTCCCTCTGTGAGTAATTTTGTTCCACTGTGAGGTATGCACATCTCTGGCTTTAGGAAGTTCATAAAGAGATTGAAACAAAGACAAATAAGATAAGGTGCTAATCAAGACATTTTGTTGTGAAGCAGCATACAGGTTTAATGTGTTATTATGTTTCTATAGTTAGATTTACAGTCTAAGACTGGTGTAATAAGTCAAGCAAACTATCAAAGAAGAAAAGCATAAATAAAAGACAGTCAAGCACAAGTATTGATACAAGATAAAAATTATGATCATACTGAATGTGCAAGAAACAGATATTCAGCTTGTGCAAGAAGATCCCACAAGCTGATTATAAACAATAATGTAACATAGTCACTAGAATGATTTACTGGAGACTGAAAGTGTAAAAATTATTGTGTACCAGTAATGAAAAATTGGTGAGAACATAGAGTTGAAAAAAGTGGTTGAAAATGAGCAGGTTAAAAATATAGTGGGATTTCCAAACACAAATGGATAAAGTCTTGGCTCATAACAGTCCAAATTTAACTGTGATGGAAAAAAAGAATGGATAATTGATGTGGCAATATTAGGAGGTAGTAAGATTAAAAAAAAACTAGAGAAGTTCACAAAATATCTGTCAACTCTCAAAATGACTTTTGCTGAAGCCATATTCTTTTTATCATGACGATATCAAGATCTGAAAATCACAACTGAAATATTATGGCATTAAACCAGCCAAGGTGGCCCTCATGGTTATGGGGACTATGGATACCAAACCAAAAAATCTTGAATGTCACTTAGAAAATATGCACACTGATAAAATTTCTGTCTGTAAATTACAAAAGGCCACACTGCTTGGATCCATGTATATATTACACTAATGTATTATGACATCCTAGGTTATTGGGAAAAACTAGATGTTTATATAGACCAATGCCAGCTAAAGAACCAGCAATTGTGATTTCCTATTTTGTTTCACATAATAACATCTGGCTGACTGTATGGCCAACCATATTAACAATTGTTAATAGTATTATTATTTGTGGATGACAATTTTGTAGATTCTAGCTGAGCTTGGTTGATAAAAGCTATAATCCCACAGTTGTAGGCTACAGTAGAAAATTAAGAAGGCTTGGTAGATGGTGGCAATGCCTCTCCGATATTGTTGAAAAGAAAACTACATGGTCATGTACATGAACTCCATGTTCAACAGGAACTGAACACGGAGGAGGTTTTAATTTTTTTTTCTGACTTAAGGAAAAAAGTCCAAGGTATTAAATAAAAGATCTAAGCAACAAAAAGTATGAAAATTCAACAACAACAAAAAGACAACTGGAACAATGATAAGATTTAACAAGTATTTCACTTGCCTTCCTCCAACAAGCAGAAAAGGAGTTACACCATCCAATGAAAAATGGTCCTGGGAAGGATGGCACTGTATAGCAAATATGAATCAATAATTACTTTTATGACAGAACTTTGAAAATTTCTTCTTAACCAGGCACCAGGGTGAAGACCAACTACCAAAGCACTGCAATAAGAGATGTAACAGACCACAGACTGTCTGGCAATGAAGAATACAATAATTGTACATTTAGCTTGGTCTTGCTTCACAGATTTTGACATTACTTTTAACATATTGCTTTCTCTTGTAAATAACCAAACTGTGCAATTACAGAACAGTCTATTTCTGCTTTTTAATCTAATTGTGATTATGTAAGAAAGGCCAGAACCACAAAGAATTTAAAGTCACTACTGGGTGATTAACAGGGTGATTAACTTAACCATGATGTTTCAAACATTTCTGTTTTTGAATACATTTCTGGGCCTTGAATAATGTCCAAATTCTGTAAATATCTGATCTATACTAGAACTGTTTTCACCACATACAAATGAACTTCAAAGATCTTGAAATTTTGAGGAAATGTCATGATCATACAAATTGTAAAAGATCTAAGAGAGATCCAAACTGCTGGTTATTCATGGTTATTTCAATAACTTACACCCTAAATGCATATAGAAAAGGAAAAGATCACCTAAGTTCTAGAAATCTAGAAAAGATCACCTAAGTTCTAGGAAACTACATTGTACATTCAAGGTCAACTCAGCCTCCCACCCTTCCGAGGTCGGTAAAATGAGGACCCAGATTTTTGGAGGCAAAAGGCTGACTCTGTAAACTGCTTAGAAAGAGCTGTAAAGCACTACAAAGCGGTATATAAGTCTAAGTCTATTGCTATTCTGTATAGACATGGGCATACCTAGGAAGCGATTTCTTGTTGCTTGATGGTCTAGTTTATCAGAAAAGGTCAGTGGAAGATCAGTGGAAGACAGATAGTATTCATTTTCATTTGAATAATGCAATGGTATTTCAATCAGCAAAATTTTCTGGTGGGACTCTTTCTGGTGGGACCCTGATGAAAGAAATTAAAGTCCTCCCAAACTAAAACTTGTTTTTGTGGGGATATTATGTGTTTTCAGGGCAGGCTCCAATCTAATATATTGCTGAAGGTGAAACAGAGTAAATACTGATTTTTACTATATTTAATTGGCCTTGCTATAGATCTTATGGTAGAAAGTAATATAATAAAGCTGCTATATTACGTCACCCANNNCCCATGTATCACCTGTTTCTTCTACATTGAAAATGCAATGACAGATTCAATGTATAATTGGAACACTATCAAGTGTCATATATTAGGTACCCCTCATTAAACTATGATACATAGCAGTAGAACATTTCCGTCTATCTCTGATGGTCCCAAGGCTTTAAGAAAACATGCATAATATGGATGGTACTAAAATATATTGGCATCCCAAAGAGATTCAATATGAAAAAAACCAGAAAATCCAAGTGCTAGAAATATCTCATGTAGGAGCAGCTACTTGAAGAACAATATATGTCAAATCAACAGAACTTGCCATATTTCATACCATATTCCATAAAAATGGATAATAAGGACAAAAGGCTCATTTATCCAGACCTTTCCAAATAGTTCCCAATTATACAAAAGTCAAACACATATATAAACATCCCCAAAAAAGAAAGAACAGTCAAATTCCAGTTGAAGTAACAAGGCAAACAACCTGAGACTAAAATATTTTAGTACTTTTGAAAGAATAATAATCTAAATAGATTTCCAGGCTCAAAATTTACATTACTGAATGGAACAGGACATTAACATCACTTGGAGGAAGAAAAATGTTCCATTTTCTATTATGAAGTGAAGAGAAAGGAAATTGTCCATTATTTCTACTCCTAGATTTTTAAAACCTCCCTGCAGCAATGTATAACTGGATAAGCAGATGCAACATTACAAACCCAATGACAATAACAATTCATGCAAATCGGCCATGTACAAATAGCTACCCTCTTGGTGCTATGATTAGGCAGGGAGGTGAGCAGGAAGATTCACAAAACACAATAATCAGTTTGAGTTGCCCAAAAAAGAACCTGTTCTGGCAATTTGGGCTTGCCTAGACTTTAAAGACTCCCAGCGCAAAATCAGTGAGAAACAAAAAGAAAAAAGAAAAAAGAGGAAAACGAAAACAACTGGATAGTGGCAAAGAGCTTTTAATTAACAGCCAAGCTAAAACACTATTATAAGATGCAGTTTTGTTTTTATTAATTCACTCAGATTCAGCAGGAATTCCACCAAGGAATAAAGTGAAGCAGATGCAAGAGGAGTACATTAATAAATCATGAGTGTCATTAAAATTTGTAAACTAATATTTTCTGGAAAGTCTTAGCAATTAGTCCTAGAGCTTTTTTTGGCAAAATAATAATAATAATAATAATAATAATCATAATAATAATAATAATAATAATAATAATAATAATAATAACAACAACAACAACAACAACAACAACAACAACAGTAACAATAGTAATAATAATAAATAATAAAATCTGAAAAGATCAGATTTCCTGACCCATGGAAAGGTCATTGATACAGCAATTAGAGAACAAAACAAATGGATCACTTGGGAGTATGATTGTGAAACCATAAAGACTTCCCTGGGATTCCACAGGCATTTTAATAAAGGACCCACAGTGAAGTTCAGGGACCCACAGTGAAGTTCAACTCCATAAACCCTCATAAAATGGAAATAGAGTTCTTTTTTAATTGCCATGGTTCCAACAACTTGATTGCAGCCAAAAGTCTGTTTAACTTGCCTTAATCCGGTATGTTTCAGAGAACTTAATCTATTTTACTACCATGGTTTGCTATAGATGTTGACTCCTTGAAAACAAAACTTTAGTCACCTTTCCTAAAGCATTGCTCCTGATGACCTGGTTTTGGGATCTCTGGTTTTTATCCTATCTAAACTTTCCTAATATAAGTATGTCCTTTGTTGCAGGCCCCACTCAAGTTATAATGAAACCAAAGTATTTTTCATAACCTTCTTCAGGGAGAACAATGTTTCAAAATTTGAAGAATCCAAACTATTGGTAAGGTAATAGATTGATGAAGACTGGAATATATTTACAAAGGGAATATATTTGTACATACTTCATAAACCACAGCTGAAAGAAAGCATAGCTGATATTGATCAATAGAAATTAAGGAGTGATGTACTTTCATTGCACTTAATTAGCAAAGGGATTTGTTTAAAGATCCTCATAAACTTAATTTCCTTTTGATTTGAAACAACTACAATAGCTCTTTCCAGTCCTTTACCAGTTATAACTTTCTTTATATTTTGGATCAACAAAGAGCCATAATACTCATAATCACTGCAATAGCTGATACAGTTGACCTATTTTCTGAAAAGAGATGGTAGCTCAACTTTTGCTAGCTGATATCTGTCTTTAGATTTGAATGGGTATTGCAAAAATCAGACTTCATTTCTTTCATTTCCATTTTGTTTTAATTAAACATAATTAAAGTGACTTCTCACCAATAACAATGCACCGAGGTATATGTTCTGCCCCATAGTACTTTACAGCACCCTCTGAGTGATTTAAAATGTCAGCATATTGCTCCCAACAATCTGGGTCCTCATTTTATTGACCTTGGATGGATAGAAGGCTGAGTCAACCTTGAATCCATCAGGATCGAATTCCAAACCAGTGTTAGCTGCAATATTGCATTCTGACCACTGCGCCATCAGGGCCAAACACATATTTAGTGTATACTTCCCATTATTTTCCTTGTAGTGTCACGCTCTACTGACCACTCTCAGTTTCTTTTCCCTCTATATTCTTGTACCAAATTCATAGACCTGAATGGGAGATATTTGCAATCAAGAAGGCATGGGAGGGCTGCTTACTTTCTCCTCCTACTTCCTGCCCTCACTGAAAAAGAATCAGGAATCTCACTATAAAGCATGTTGAAATCCTGAATATATGTAGTTAAAAATTCTGAATCAATGGAGAGTTAAGAAGTAGAAAGGATAACATGAGCACAAAAACCAATGCTAACCCTATTTTTTAAAAAAAAAAAATCAGATGAGGAGGAAAGACTAGAGGACAAAAGATCGATAGACAAAATCTAGATCACATTTTGGCTTGTCATGTAAGCAAACCTACACTAGACTTAACCTGTGAAAACCAAAGGTGTGTTTCCACATTTGTTTATTTATTCTGAACTACTTTGTAGCATATATCCTTGTCTGACAAATCCTAAATTTCAGAATCCAATCCATGTTGCTTCTTTTATTTCAAGAAAATTTGGGCACATTACAAAAACTGTAGAGTCCTTGATTGTTTGCTTGCAGACATTTAATTACCCAACTAGGTAACATCAGTGCATATGAGCAGAAAGCTTGCTCCCTGTTTACATACCATAGCTTGCCTGCTGCTTTTGGTAGCAGTGGAGTTTTTTCTTTGGCAGTTTCTTATTAGGGTATAGTTTTCTACTTGATTTTTTGCCTGGTGTTAATCCCTGCTTATCTGGATATTGGCTGCTTGGGAAGTTCTTAGGTAAATAGGTGTTACCATGACAGCAAAATACTGAATGAAATCAATCTTTGGTGTAATACAACAGAATCCTGCTGCTTTTAATTTCTTATGCTTTCACAAGAAAATACCTATCTTCATGGCTAATTAACTAACATTTCTAATGTCACATCCACTTTCAGGTTTTAAAAAGGAATTTACATATATACAATAATAGCAGCGGCCAACTTAATTTAGAGGAGGGATAGCAATAGGCATAGGATAGACTACTATGTTATAGTATGGTATTTGCTATACAGCTTTCAGTCATATCTGGAGTGCAGAAGCTTTTTGGGCTCATCTAATTAATTTTTCAAGATGATATTAACATTTATTGTATATCAGATTGTTTTCATACTTCAGTGTTATGCTCATAGGGTGATGATTTACAGATTCCAGTTACAGAAAAACAAAAGATACACATCTTGTTCTGAAAATATGTTTGACTACAAGTTCAACATATTTGAACTTGTGGTCAAATATATGGTAACTTGTCACAACAGGGTTTTTAAACAACAAAAAAACTCTCCTGCTCATCAGGGCAAAGAAGCAATATGTGTTCAGTTCCTTACAACTTTTCCTTTGTCTTCTTTCATCCTCTATTACTTAGGAAAAGATACCATGTAATCTGCTTACCTCCAAAGTGAGCTTTCAGTAACACTTCCCAAATTGAAGTCATGCAGCTTTGTAAGAATGAGAATCACCTAAGAAAAGAAGAGAAAGAACAGATGAAAAGCATCTTCCATTAGCTTTCTGAAACAACCCTTTTGAAATCACCCAAAGGAGAGCTTAATATTTATCCATACAATTTGGGGTATTATAGGATCAAGAAATGAATAGGGAGAAAGCTAAGATTCTCAAAACTGTAACTTAATGCATCTTCATAGATAGTAATACTTTATTATATTGCAGATAGAAAATATAATTAAAGATACTGCTGGAAACATGTTTCCTTTCATACAGATACATCTGGACATGTTTCATTAACAATGCAAGCTTATGCCTTTGTTCAGTTGATGGAAGCACTACATTGTTCAGCTGAGTTCTTCTCAAGGAATTACACACTGACTTGCAGTCATCTTACAGAAAGAATAATGAAAATTATTCTGGAACTTCATTGCATGTTCCTCTTCTTTGAAAGTCTAAATCAGAGGTCCCCAACCCTCGGACTGCAGCCCATTCAGAACCAGGTCATGCAAGTGGTGAGTAAGTGAGCGTGGTTCCACTTGTGGGAGCAGCTGTTGTGGTCCACTGGTGGCCTGCAGAGCTGGCAGCAGAGTCTGACAGCAAAAAGGTGGGGGAAGCTGAGAAACGCTCAGGCGAGGGCTCTGTGTTCAATGCAGAAATAGGGCCAGGGCCATCTGGGAGTTATGTACGGACTCCGGAGCCTCCAGACTCTAACATAAGCGAGACAGAGGAATAGGCTCCCCCTGTTACCAGTGCTCACATATGCAGAGCCACCAGAAAGCAAGAACAGTTGGGATGGAAAGGGCGACTTGGGAGTAAGGCTTGGAGATGATTGGCCCCTCACATAAGACATAAAAGGAGGCACGAAGGCACAGAAGCCTTTGCAGAGAGCAACGTTTTTTATTCAGTTCAGTTTGCACTCTGAAGCTGTATGTGTTGTTGGGACTCCCATTGGTTTTGCACAAGCTAATTGGCACTTAGGTCATTGGCAGCCATTCAAGTAAGATAAAGGTTTATTGGCTTGTTCTTGAAAGACTGTGGCAGACTGCTGTTGACTTATTTCTGCACTGTTTGGGACTTATTAAAGGCTGTGAATTAATATAATTCACAGCCATGAAAATAAAGAGGTTTTTTGAACTTAATTGAGTATTTGTTAATGTCCCAGGAAACCTAGGTCAGAACAGCAGCAGACACTCATGCGCAAAGCTTATTTGTTTGAATGTTGTACAAATGGAGCTGCATGCATGCTCATGTAAAACCATCTCCTCTCTCCCCCTCCCCCACTGCCGCTGGTCCACAAAGCCAGGAAGGTTGGGGACCTGTGGTCTAAATCATCCTGCCATTTTCTCTAATTTGGGATATAAATATTAATGCATTTGTTACCAACCCATGCTGATATCAAAATGACTAAACATGTAGATGGTCTTACAATGCAAACTTCCACCCCTTCACAGCAACATAACCCAGGAGGATGCAAGCATTGAATATGCATTAAGATATCATTATAAATGTTTTATCTTTTACTTTTGCTTCACTTGCAGATATCTATGTTTGCTACAGATTTTTCTAAAAAAAAGAAATCTCACAAAAGTCAGCCTTGAAGTCATTACTTTTAAGTAGATAGCCAATGAAGCAGTCTTTTTTCCCAACTTAATGAGTCCTTTCATCTACACTTTGAGTAGTCACCTTTGGTATAATGGTTTGCCTTGTAATTTCTCAGATTCCTCCCCTGTAAGAAATGCTTTTGCCTTTCTTTGCTTTATTTTCAAAGTGCCAAAGAATTTATTTTGAATTTCTTTTTTTTTCCTGCTACTATGGATGTGGTTTTCTATTACTCATTTTTTCTGGCATTCTGAAATTTTTCAGGTTAGAAGAGGGAGTCAAGCTATTCTCCAAAGCACCTGAGGGCAAGACAAGAAGCAATGGGTGGAAACTAATCAAGGAGAGAAGCAACCTAGAACAAAGGAGAAATTTCTTGACAGTTAGAACAATTAATCAATGGAACAACTTGCCCCTAGAAGTTGTAAATGTAAACACTGTAAGTTTTTAAGGAGAGATTGGATAACCATTTGTCTGAAATGATATATATATATAGGGTTTCCTGTCTACAGTAAGCAGGGGGTTGGACCAGAAGACCTCCAAGGTCCCTTCCAACTCTGTTATTCTATTCTATTCCTTAGTTCTAGGTTGCTTCTCTCCTTGCTTAGTTTTTATCGATTGTTTCTTGTAGGTATAAAATACATGCAGATTCAATTTCCTGCTCCTGAGGCATTGTCAACAACATTCCTTGCAGGGGCAAAGTGTTGTGAACAATTTAAAGAATAATATTAGTCTGTATTTCCTCAACCCACCTCAAAAGCTTCACTCATCCTCTGAAGATGTGCTTTAGATTTTCCTACTCTTTGAACAATTACTAAGAAAAAGCACCTTCTTGGGTGCGGTTCAGTCTTTTGAAAATGCCCCCCCAGGAACTTCGAATAATTGCACCAAAACAAGAAAAAAGAACTTTTTTAGAAAAAGTTTTCTGCTTCACTAATTCTTATCTCCTGTTTGTACATTTGTATGGGGTTGATGTTCATCCTGTATTTTGCTGCTGTAGACTTGGGTTGAATTGTTGAAAATTTAGTTTAATCTGTATTGGAAAACACCCTGATTTCTTTCTGAAGGAGCAGAAACAATTTGAGATGGACCCTGAAGGTGAAATCAAAATTTCTTTTCACTGTACCCCGAAGTGCCAGACAAATGCTTGCTAACTCTCTTTACATGCAACACCAAAGTTCAGTTTGATAACAGGGTCCATACAGATAAATAGCTGAATGATACGAGATTAAGAAAATAACACAAGGAAGAAGAATAGGGACCCAAGCAAGGGGTTTAATAATTGATGCTTGCTCAAGGAATAAATTGCAATGCTGATCTGTTGATAAAGCTCCTTTATTTTGTATCGATATTTGGGGCAAATGTCCCTGAGAAGCTGCAAATCTGTTGCTCTCACAATCTGGATTAAATCAGCCAAACTATTCTCTGACCAGGCTTTTATCACAAATTGAACCTGACTGAGGCCATGAAAGCGATCAAGCTTGTAGGATCTTGCAGATTTGAAAGCACTCTGCTCTCCTAATTGTATCAAGCTATATTTGGTTTTTCTTTTTCCTGTTTGCAACCTGCTTTTTCAAAAGAAATCCTCAAATCCTTAAAACAACACGGGTAACTCATGCAAATAGATCGGAAGAGCAAACCGCAGGATTCTTGTCAGCTCAGGGCTGCAGTATAAAATAAATGCATTAAGCCACAATCCAAAAGTCATAACAAAATCATAGCAACTAATCCAGTTTTAGCCTAATGGTAGGGCAGGATTTAGGCCATCTGGTGTCTCAGCAGGTGGCTGATGGGGCTGGGAACAAAGTTATCATTGGGGAGCCTGCTAAATACGGAACAGGGAAATCAGGAAAAACATCCCAGGACGAAGGAAGTAATAAATTTATCCTTTTGTCCAGTGGTGGGATTCAAATTTTTTTTACTACCGGTTCTGTGGGCGTGGCTTGGTGGGCATGGTGTGGCTTGTGCGTGACAAGGGAAGGACACCACAAAATCTCCATTCCCCAGGAGTGGGGAAGGTTACTGCAAAATCTCCATTCCCTTCCCACCCCACTAACCTGATTTCCAGCTCCGTTCTCCTGTGCAGGGCAACAAAAGAAGACCCAGCCAA
>JAOYMU010000002.1:16860505-16875343 GCA_025802295.1 Psammodynastes pulverulentus
TTTAATCTTCATTTAGGAAATATTTAAGCACATAACTTTCTTCAGTAATTAACTCCCATTTCGTCCCAAAATGGTGCAGTTTCTTTTGCTAACATTAGAGACCAAGATGCACAATGAAAAAAGGCAAAAAGTCAGATGGAAAGCTAAAGAAGAAGAGTGATGCAGATAAAAATATAACAATGAATTTACAGGAAATATAGTGGAGAAATGGAAGTAGTGCCAACTTAAGGGTATATATAGTGTCCCTACCAGATTGACTGATAGTGACCCATCAGTCAATCTGATGGGTGAAATGAAGATCTGCATTATTAGAATGATTAATTTAACATTTAGGTATTTACAAAATCCTCTATTAACAAAAGGTTATTTCTCTAAAGATAGTTTAAATGTTAACATAGTTTCTAGGTACTTTGTTTTTAGAAGGAAAGGCAGTGTTGGCCACCCTAGACTAGCGCCTACTCAGCCTAAGCTTAAACCCAGCCCCGATGTAGAATAGGATAGTATGGTGTAAAGGGCATAGCACACTTCCTTCATTTGCCACACATACAATCAAAGATCACATTTCTTGCACTCCTAGGATAAATCCATCTTTACTCATAAGAAGATAAAAACTATTATAAGACCTGTGAATGGAACTTTTGTGTTTGGTCTACTTCTCAGTTCTGTTGGAAAATACATTTTCATCTAGAAAACATTTTTTTAAAAGCACATTCTTAAAGAGATGAGAAATATTCCACCAATCTCTTCTAATGCCAAGAGCTCCAATGCACAGTGAATTGGCATGAATTAATGAAGTGCTTTAAGCCTGCTGACTGCTTGCTCAACTTCATTACAAGAATGTCTGGCCACTGTACAGCATCTCTTAATTAAAGGGGCATTTGGAATTGGCACAATATGCAGAACTATAAAAGCAAGGGATTAAAATAAGTCCCTGTCCTGAATAGTGTAGGATTTCAAGGCACCGTGGATGGCAGATTACTTAATTTCATCTTCCATTTTATACAAGCAAAACATCAGGAGCTATATCCTATATAAATAATGCAGGATTGTCTCTATGTCTTTAAAACAGCTGTGAATTGCTGTGGCAGCCAAACATCCAATTTCCTTTATCCATATTTATGTTCTTGTAGTGTCAAGAGCATAGATTTGTTCTCAGTCTATGCAGAGAACATATTAATGAAATTGGCCAGCATGTAAAAAACATAGGCATTTAATAATCCTGCACCATTTTTTTCAACAGGATCCAAACTGAAAAAAGCTGGAAAGATGAAGAAGGACCCTGTTCATTTCCATTGCTTCTAAATCCTTCCAGTTTTCCATCTCATGGAAATGGTTAAACTAAATATGCTGCTAGCAGATATATAGAATGACAACAGATAATAAAATAAAAAGAAGGAAAAAATAGATAATTTAGTCAGAGGAAAAGACAAACCAGTTGCATGAACTAAGCCAAGCAAGGAGCGTGCATAAATGCACCAACATGCCTACCATCCCTGTCATAATGTCCTTTTTATTCGCACTTGTTTATACATATATTTATATGTTATGTTCTTACCTGTACTTGTTTTTCTCATATATTCTTGACAAATAAATAAATAATAATAATAAAGAGAAGCTTCCTGAGTTAGCCATGACCTTTCTTCATTTTGCAGTTTCAAAACACAGAGAGTGAAATTTAGTCAGAAAGCAATGGCAGAAAAATACCAATCAACTATAGAGGCAGGTTTTTTTCTTTGTTTGTTTAGCACTGACTGAACTTTGCTCAACAACAATCTGATCAACTGAAAAGTCTTTGCTCACGTTCTTTATAATAACAAAAGTGGCATTGTGCAGTTGTATCCAAAACTTCATCCCTTTGAGGCACACATGTGATATCATATCACATATCCAAAAGGCTGAAGATTGTCAGATAACAGCACAATTCTGCTTCTGTCAATCTGTCTCCTTATCACCCTCCCAGTGGAGGGCACTGCACACAAAATTAAAATGCTGGGAATGTTTTAATTTTTACCTGATATCCTTCTGAAGCTAAAACTACCACAGTTGCTCTGGCCATCTTCACAATCTGATGAGGTTGTTTGTCAGACTCAGAAATATAAGTCTGAGTGTAATGATAAATGTTTTGAATTCAAAATGTTTTAGCTCAAAAGTACCATTTTAAAATTTAGAACAGTTTCCCTAAGCTCACTGGAAGTGTTCTGATTTAGGCTTGTCTATTCTTGAAATATTTCGCAGTTAAAATATTGGATCTGGACTCAAAGACTCTGGACATTGAATTTGAATCTGGTCAATTCAAGATTGATACATTTCAGAATTGAAGTACTATGCATAGTTCTAACAGTAACAAACAATTCAGAATAAAAATGTACCACAGAAATATAAATAAATTAGGATTATACTAGATATCCAATGATTTCAGTAATCTGATGTATGCACTATCTAACTCTAGCATGTTATATCTTGTCTAACTTGTATGCTTCATTTTCTTCCCATTTATTTGGCCTTCACTAGTATACATCTCAACAGCTCATTGGATATAGTGGTTAAGGTACCAGGCTAGAAACCAGGAGTTCTATAGTCCCACCTTGGGCACAAAGCCAGCTCTTTACTATTCATTTCTTAGTCTTAAAAAGAATGCAATTGCAAATCACAGTCAAGAAAACTGACTCATCCAAGCAGTCACCAGGTGTCCTGGCTAACTCAAAGACACATACCCTGCCAAACAAATTATGCACCTTGCCCCATCAGCCTTTCTTGCCTCCAACGCATAATTGCATAATAGATTGTCTGAAGTCAACAGCATCAGAATACCATACTTATATGAAAATTACATGGATATCCTGAAACAAATTTATTGCATCTTCAAAGTCAGATTAACTGGGAGTAAGTGGACCTCAAAATAGTGAGGACATGGAAGAAAAATAAATAATAGAATACTTATTGTTTAGCAATAAGTGAGTTAAGAAAAAGTTGAGACTCATATAAAGAATGTTCAATAATTGCTAAACAATGGAAACATTTTTAACTTTTATTTACACAAATTATATAATTAAGTAAGCTGTTATAGTTCAGGATGAAAATAAATAAACCATTACAATTAAAATTGACTGTTATAAATAAAAGGCAGTTATTGCACTCGTCTCAATGTAGAAATAACATTCTTAAAGTAAATGTGCAGATGGATTCAGATATTGTATGTTTTCTGTATACAATATATACAAACAATAGGATCAGATCTTAATGCAGCCAAACATGTTTTGTAAGGACACCATTGATTTAATGTTTTAATGTGTGATGTTTCATGCACACTAATATGCATTGCAAGGCCCTTCTTAATGCTTTGCAAAGATTTATCGCATGTATCCCACATAGGAATGGATAGTCTTTTTGTCTCAAAGGCAAGAACAGTCTTGAAATGACATGGAAAGAACCATATTCAAAAAATGGATAAGACAGGGTTAATTAATTGGTGCCTTAAACCAATGGTCCAATTTAAAAAAAATACTTAAAAGCTTATTATTACACACACTCGTAAAAATTGGGAAGGGCATGTGGGTTGATGGGGCACCACAAAGGGCTTCCAGGTCACATTTTGTCTCCCTTTGACCTAATAAAAATGACTGCCCAGCAAATTTCTGTTTGGTGTCTAAGCACTCAAATGAGCAATCATGTTTCAACTCTCAATACTTGGGATTAAATGAAATATCTAAAAATATTCCACTGTCACTCCAAACCTCTTTTGTGCACTCTAATTCCCAAGGTCTTATCTACTTTCCATGATCTCACAGCCCATATATATTTCATTTCTGATATATTTTTCCATTGTCACTTAAAGCTGAGAGGTTGAGAATTATAATGCAGCAATTCCATTGAATCATGCCTATCAATAATAAGTTTAATTTCAGAAAGTCATACTTTTTCCTTTGTGATGTGGTACTATGCCTTTGTTTTTAATGGTAATAGTAAAAGAAGTTTTTAATGCATGAGATTAAGAAAGTGGAAGCAACTGTTTAGGGAAGGCGTGAACTCTGTATAACTGGATACATCAAAACAGATATTGACATCAATCTATCAGCAATGCTTTGAAGTAGATGCTTGGATTATGGCTTTGTGCTGAAAAAGCCTATTAGTGTTTGGTGAAATAGGAACAAAGTCACGACACTAAGATAGAAATCGCAAAATTGCATTTAACTCATTATTTTCTAATTAAATAACTATTTACAGATGTGTGAGAAAAGATGCAGAGGAATAAATAATAAATCTGGAATCTAAACCCAATGAAAGGGTCAATTGCATAAGAGATTTTTCATAAATAAATGTTGTTTAGGATTCTTAGTACTTCCTACGGTATAGTCTCTGTTTGTGGAGGCGGAGGGGAGAGACCAAACAATTATTCTCCATTTTCTCTATAGCAGTCATTGAGATAGTTGAAAATTATTGTAAGAGAATTATTTACTAGAATTCAGGATTTTTTCTTCTCATTGCATACTGCCATTTGCCATCACCAGTATTCTTTTCCAGATTCCATGAAATTTGTACATATCTTTCTGTATGGGTATGGATTTTCTTTCAGAGAAGATAGTTCTACTTTATCATAAATACTAGTGCAGTGTTTCTCAACCGTGGGAATTTTAACATGTGAGGATTTTCAGCTCCCAAAATTTCCCAACCAGCATTCCTATCACCCCGCTGTAAAAGCAGCTCTTGTATATGAAACTAGAACATTCATGTCACATTTTTATTGCCTTCTACTTCAGTAACATACTTCATGGATATGGCTCAGAAAACATATTTTCTCATTTGATTTAGGAACTCATTAAGGCAAAATCTGACTCTACCTTTTATTCATTCCTGATAATATTGGGAAGTGTAGTTAGAAGAAGAAAGCTAAGAATCTCAGTCAAATAATTTTCTTATGCCAATCACTGATCAGTCCAAGTAGTGGAGCAGTGGCATTTTGGTCTCACAAGGACAGAAATGGAGATGGGGGACAGAGAAAGAAAAATACAGTGCAATACTCCAGTGACTAGTCCCACCTTCTTTAAAACACTATGGGGGAATTCAGTGAAAAACTTAATGGGATATGAAACAAAAGAACTCCTTAGCAGTGAAAAGGATAAAAAAAATTAGCATTGGAGGGGGGGGAGAATGATTTAAAATTAGACTTTAAATAGTGATTCATTCATGTGAGATGAAATGTATTTATTTATTATTTAAGAAATTTATATTGCCTATTCTATTTATATAAATAGAAATTATATTTATGTTATTAAAATGTCATTCACTGATAATTCTTTATAGCTGATCATCCATAATTTTGCTGAAAACTTTTAGATTCACACCAGTTGAAACTGTATAAAAACACTTTAAATAAAGGAAATAACTTACTGGAATTCAATTAGATGGTATATAAAAAATTGTCTCTGGGAACACAGAACACTGGGGGCTTCAATCTTATTGTTAAATGAAATTGTCAAAAAGCCAAAAAAAAAAGCCTGAAATTGCTGCAGATGTTATTAGAGTCACATATCTATTTATTAATCTCAGTTATCTAGTCTGTTTAGGAAAGTTTTCTTAAACATCTTGTCAATCTCCTCAGAGATTCATTCTTCATCAGGAAGTACACAGGATAGGGTCAAAAGAAAATTGAGATGGGGGCCATGGCAATGCAACCAAAAGTCCACACAAAAGATAACAAGAAAAACAGGTTGAACTTTATCTGCAGGATGCAAAAGGGACAGTATTCTAAATAGCAATGGTGTATATAAATATGCATTTCAGAATAAATATAGATTGGCTTTCAGTGGAATTCAGCTAGTTTCCCCTCATGGCTTGAATCTGTGTACTTCTTGTTTTGGCTAATAGCCTTTGACAGGAAATGCCACAAGGACTAGAACAAGAATTTGTCAACTCTGTGTTCAGTTTTCCAATCAAAATTCCAAGGCTAAAGTATTTTCTTGAATAATAAAGTATTCTCAAATTCTGTTACTGGTATTGCTGACATGGGCTATGTCACCACTATGAACCCCAAGCAAAATGGTAGAGCCAAGTCTTTAGATATTTTTGAAAGTCCTTATGGTTTCCTGTTTCTGTTATATATTAGCATATAACACATTGCCATTTTATTCTTGGCTAAAGAATCTTAGTTTGCAATTTTCAGCTCCATTCCCTAGTACCAGTGTTCCTCTTCTATTTTTTTCTACAGTTTACTCCTGCAACATTTACTAATTATACTAGGTAGCTGTTGGATATACACTGCAAAATTGCATACATTTAATTAATTCCTACCATTACAATACAGTGCACTTTAGAATCCAAAGCTTTTTAGATACAAACAGCTAGATTATTATTTTAAAATACCATTAAAATGCAGTAAGATTTTAAATTGGCTAGATCTCTCTTCTTTTTAATCCATGAATTTTTGTCAATATTGACCTTTTTTCACTGTTTTATGTTTGTGTAGTTCTCTTCTCCAGGTGCTACATATCATATCAGTGAATGAAGATTATATTAATAGAAAGTTGGTTGTTTAATTTCTGTCATAAACAATTTCATTCAATTTATGAGATATAATGAAGAGAAAATATATTCTGGATGTTGGAGAGTTTACACAGATGAGATGAAACATGTTCTCTAAATTCAAGGAGGTGAGAATCCATACAAAAATTAATTCAACTACTCAATGCTTTTTCACAGCTTAATGTGGTCACTTATGCTTAAAGCCCTTGTGCATTTAACAAGCTATTAGTAATCAATGCCTAGATGTTTAGCCATTATGTGCAAATACTTTCCATAATTAGAAGAGCCATTATCTTCTGTGAGCCTATAATGTTCCTCAATAAAGTGAATTGTCTACCACAGGCTATAAGCAAAAAAGTATTTCTGGCTTACAGTTTATGATAGCAGGTGATTCCTGCTGTTTGTAGTAAGTGGGGCCTAAAATGGCTCAGGATGCAGAAATCACTAGTTCTTCTTAAAGACAACCCTGTTGTTTCATTTTTATAATTTTATCAGAAAATATTTATTCTGAAAGTCTGGTTTGGATAGGAACGCCACATTTATAATATCAATTGGCCATTCTGAAATGGCAAGCGGTTTCCTTGGACACATGGACAGATGCCAATCTAAGATATCTTTCAGTATTTCAAATTGTCAAATTATAGTTTTGCAAGACAAATAGAATTGATAAGCTGAAACACTATAAAAATCAAATAAGTATTTCAATAATTTGATTTCCTCAACATATTCTTGTTTACTGTGCTATTAACTACAGTGCCAATCCCAAAACTGAGAAAATAAATTTCCGGTATATGGTACAGTGAAGGGAGAAAAAAGTGTATATTTGGGGCTGAAATGAACTTTTAGACTAAGAACCCCTCAGAGTTTTCAAAAGGCCCTGCTATCAATACTTTGCTAATATGGAAAACTGTTTAAAATTAGCTACACATACTTCTTAATATGCTCAGCATATTTACTCCAGAAATTGTTCTAAATAACAGAGACATTTCTGTACTAATTTTAAATCTGAACTTTACACACATACCCCAAACAAACTGTAACCAATCGTAACCGAGGTTAATTGCTTGCTGATTCCTTTGGCATTCATTGTAATGATGATAATTACAATAAACATATTTAAAATTAATGTGCATGTCATATGCATATATCAATTCCGTTCTAATTTACCAATGATTAATGTCCATACACTGAACGTGCTTGCCATAATATAATGGCCTCATGAGGAAGAATAAAATGTTGGATTATGTGGGGGAGGGAAAGAAAGGAGGAAAAAAATCAGATAATTATTTTGAAACTGATTGCACAAATGCTTTTGAATAAAGATCTCAGTCTCCAAAAAAGTATTTGCACCAACTAGTGTTCTGGCATGTTAGAATCCACATAGCCAGAGAATGATAGCCAATTCCTGAAATTATGTTACATAAAACATTTGTGCATGGGTTAAAGAAAGAAAAGACCTGCTATATTCCCATCTCTGGTTTTGGACTTCCTAAGAAAAAGTGAAAATGCATGAGCTTACACGTGCATCTAAACTGCTGTAAGATTTAAGGCAGACCAAATGGGAACTGACAATTTCCAAGCTAGACTTGAATATTATATAAATATTTTAAAACTGTTCCATTGCAAGGCTACTAAACATTGTACCCAAATATCCATTCATTTGCAAAGATGGGAAGAACAAGCCTTACATTGAAATCCTTACAACTACAAATCCCTAGCAATTAAAAAGTAGGGGCACAGTAATAAATTAATGTTAGGAAACACAAGAGGTAATGATGTATAAGGCCAAGACTCAATACAAGGATCAGCTAAGAAAAGAAAGAAATAAGGAAAACAGTATTGGAAAATAAATACTTGGTATTTTTGGTATCAAAACATGAAAAAAATTCAGGACCCAGTGAATCCAAAAATCAGGATCAAGAGCAGGGGTGTCAAACTCACATCATCACAGCAGCATCACATGACATATCAGGACTTTTTTCCCCTTTGCTAAAATGGGCATGGGCATGGCCAGCTCATGACACATCTGGCCCATGGGCCTGGGGTTTGACAGCCCTGATCAAGAGGCAGCTGCAGGACAGCTAAGCTAGTTCCAAATATTTTTACAACAACAATCTGCTACAAGCTAAGTATCTTTATACTATATAAGGAACTAACACAAACAGTTATTAAGAAACAAGAATATTCTTGTAAAAGAAATCTCCACAGAGATAAAACATTTACATCTGCCAGCTTTATCACCTCTAGTTTTAATAGATTAGTATTCTTGGAGGATAAGATGAGATTAACTCTGTTAGTCAAAATCAAATACCAGCTCCTAGCATTCCAGCATGGCTAACCTTATTGTTATTTTGCAGGTGGGCCTGGTACTATAAAAGAATTTGAGATTAGTGTGAAGAGTGTAATGTCTTTTTCTTCACCTTTCATTTTTCAGTTGGTCTTTCATC
This sequence comes from Psammodynastes pulverulentus, assembly GCA_025802295.1. Taxonomy (NCBI): domain Eukaryota; kingdom Metazoa; phylum Chordata; class Lepidosauria; order Squamata; family Psammodynastidae; genus Psammodynastes; species Psammodynastes pulverulentus. The sequence goes on from JAOYMU010000002.1 coordinate 16,869,472, forward strand.
TCAGACTGTTCCTATTTTACTCATCCCATCTGTCTGTAATTCTGAATAGAAGAACATTAAGAACCAAAATAATATTGCAACATTTATTACAGAGCTTCCCTTGCCTCTATTATTTGCCTCTCTTTAGATTTATGGATTGCCTTTCTAAAAGGAACAAGTCAATGCCCAAAAGAACTGACATAAATATTGAAGATGATGACACCAAAAACTCTTTTGAAAAGAAAAGGAACCAAACAAAATAAAAAAATAAAAATAAAGCAAGCTTTTTTAAAAAAGCTTAATCGGAACAGCATGCTCAGTGGTCACATAATAACTGTTGCAAGGGGAACAGTGAGAGTTCTCTGGAACCTTGAAAAGGATCGATCTATATTGCAGAATTTTATTGCAGGTCAACTTTGGGACAGTATTCTTTGTAACTGTTCCAATTAGCTGTCCAATTGATGTAAGAAATGCAATATAAGAGGTGAAGTTTGGTTAGAGAGGTTTCTGTGATTTGTCACAAAACCAAAATGTTATTTCTGACATAGTGGAATTCAAGAGCTTATATATCTGTGATTTATGAGCTCTTGAATTGCTCATGATGGAACTCATATATAATGGAGAAACTAGATGGTTTTTTGTTAATTTATTTCTTCATTTCCTGATGTTTCTTTGTATTATAGCAGGGATGTCAAACTCACATCATCACAGCAACATCATGTGACATATCAGTATTTGTTTTTCCCCTTCGCTAAACCGATCGTGGCTAGCACATGATGCATCCAGTCCACAGGCCAGGAGTTTGACAGCCCTGTATTATAGTTTATGTATTTCACACAAAAACTTTCTTCAAAGTAACTTAGAATAGTGTACATAATATCGTACTGCTACAGCAATCTTGGCTGAAAGAAATTAGTCCACCTCATTGCCTTCGTGACTGAAAAGAAAATGAATTTGGAATTCTCTATATTTAGTAAAACTTTTCTTTAAATAGAGGTAAAGGTGGCAGGACATAAGGAAAAAGTATCTCAGCTATACTTGAGTGCAACTGAGAATACAACTAATGAGCTCCAACCATAAAATTTAGTTCTATTATATATGTATGTATGTATGTATGTATGTATGTATGTATGTATGTATGTATGTACATTAGTAACCTGACACACTTGCTATTCCCAATATCACAAAACAAGATACTGCTCTAATAAAGCTGCATAAATATCATACTTTTCAAAAGACTATCTGAAAAACTGCAATTGGGCACTCTAAGTGTCCAGCAACAAATTTCAAAATGTTTATGGACCAATTTTCACAAATAACAATATATTTGGCTAAGTACTTGTTAGAAAAAGCAATTTGTTTTTTGCCCCAAACCCCCCATCAATGCCCACTGACCATTCTTCTAGCTGTATACATTTTTTTAAAATGTCTGTTTCTTGTTACTGCTTAGGTTTCCTGAGGAGCAACCGTTTTGAATTTGTCTCTTGATGACTCAGAGAACAGTTGAAAGATTGCTGTGTTTCCTTCTGAATAGGCATTTTAAAAGGTTTCTGGGGCTCTTCTCTATAGGAGCAGCCATGAGTCATAATCTGCCAAGAGCTAACTATAAACAATAGCAAATCACATCAGACTGTCAGTATGCAGGGAATGTGAGAAATAACAATCGCTAGCTAACAGCTATCAATATCTCCATAAGTAATACATCATACCTGAATGCATAAATCATATTTATGTATTTAAATCAAGGTTGGTCACATGTTCATCTAGTTTAACCTGGGTATATCCAGAACAAAACGTAGGTGAGATAAAGCTATGAGAATTCAATTTAAACCAGTACATTCCTTCTTCACTGTCCCTTCTTCTCCTTTCTTGTCTCATGTAGAACCCATTCCTCTATCAGTCTATCCCTTCCACTCTCTTCGCCCCCTTTCTCCTCCTCCTTTCTCTTCCAGATATGAAGCAGTAGGATTCCATTGTACATATTTACGTATGTATTTAGAAAGAAAGGTTTCAGAGAGGTGAAAGGAAGAAGATCTAATCATTATTAGACTGGTAGAGATAGAAAAATTAGATGGGTAGTTTTGCTTTGAAAGGATTTCAGTCTTACATCTAGATGATAGGAGCAAGTACATCCCTCACCTTCCTTTCACTTTCTTCCCTGGTGCCTCAAAGAGGGTTTTTTGTGGGATGAGAGGCAAACAAAAATCATTTTAACAGTGAGTTTATTTCCATTTCTGTAGGTTTCAGGCTTGAAATAAAGATGCACAAGAAAATGCCCAAGAAGACTGTTGGATAGCAAAATTGATGCAGTTCAAAGGGAGAATTGGTGGGCTAGAAAGAAAGTCATGAGACAAGTAGTTCTTCATCACTGGTTTAAAATATTTCTGGACTAAATCTCTTCCAGTAAATTTCAGTAAACAACAAACATAAATAATAAAAATATTTTATACACAAGTCTCTATAAAATCTGTGATGAAAATGTAATTCTAACAATAAAATAAAACAAAAAATATAAACACTTGAAGGGACATCTCAAATACATATTTGTGTCTCTTCTCCCACATGGTATGATTCTGATAATCCTTCACACCCACCTCCAGCATTTGATGGCTATAAAATACAACTGGGCACTGAGATTCTGAAAGGGTGTTTAGTGGTGTTGTGTTACTTCTCCCCCTTCACAAAGTAATAGTAACAAAAAATTTTATCATCCTTGGTAGCTGTTTCTCCTACAGGAATGGTTAAGCTTATTTGGATAGAAATTTCACCAGTTTCAATGAATATACTCAATAATATATCATTGGATTGACAATCTTTGGTTCTTGCTGGAAACTGACCCCCTGAAGTGTGTTTTATCATGCCTCCTTCTTCAAATGGAACTGATGAAAACTGTCGCTATGACATATGTGACAGAGTTGTATCCCACTGAGTCCCACTGATTTTCATCAGCTGTTGATGAATTGCTTACCACAGGCTGATACAATCCCTTTCCTCACCATGCACAATCAAACTAACAGGAACATGAAATAAGATCTGTTCATTTTCCTATAACAGTTGTAAGGATATCCCTTCACTTACTAGGAGACCAACATTTTATAAAACATGTTCCACACTGCACACATTTAACAAAAGGAATAGGGTCCCTAGCTAGTTTATGTGATTGCCATTCCAGGTCGTTGAAGAGCCAGTGTAATTGAAGTGTTGAGGGTTGTTGTTGTTGTTTTGCAATAATTTCTTATCATGCTTTTACAGATACCAAAGAGAGTTGCTTGCATGATTACCTTCTCAAAAGCCACTATCTGGGTGTACAAACTATTTTAAAAATAATCTTCACTCTATTTTTGAGAGAAAAATATTGAAACCTCTTATCTTTCTTAGTTTATGGAGGACAAAACAAGTCAGTTTATGTGCTTCAGTGTAAATTCTGTGAGCTGAAATCTTACCTGGTGCCAATGTTAGAGAAGAATGATTTAGTAAACAGGATTATGGAAAAATAAATTCACATATATTGTTTAAGCCTAGGTTCATCCTATCATATATGAACTGACCTTACATTGCATAAGATGTAATTTACCTATGAATTACAAGGTCCATATAAAATGATTTAGTATGCATCTTTTCCAAATGAATAAGATTTAGTTCTGATTTCCCAAAAATGTAATTAGCTATGGAAATAAAGGTCTTGGAATATTGAAGGGCTAACAATTTGTATCCTCAGTTAACTACCATGTAATGATATTGGGGGAGGGGACTACAAGCAACCATATGGGATTTTTTATATAACCCAACGGTAAAGTTCAGGAACTGTATTCCTGGCTTGCCAATTGGATAATCAGCCATAAAGAACATTCAAATTCCAGAACAGAGACAAAATAGTGGAGGAAGTGCTGCCTACAGCAAGAATATGTGCTGGTATGGAATGAAAGATCAAACTATTTCTGTCTTTTATATGGCCCCCACTCTATGTCTCTATGTGATTAAAAAACTGCATGAAAATTAATTTGAACATATTTTACATTAAAGTAAAGGTAGGTAACAATACTGTCTAGTCTGTTTGAATTACAACTTCCACTAATCCTTGCCAGTGGGTCATTGTGATTGGGAATGAAAACAGCTTGGACAATTGGACAACTGGGGAGCAGAACATTAATTATTCTCTGCCCTAAAGTATTTTTTTTCTGTCATAAAGTTTTAAAAAAGGATTCTTGTATTGATTTTACCTATATTTATTTTTAAACTGTTTTCTTAATCTGAGCTTTAATGTTTTACAAGAATGCAAATAGATATGCAGCTAGTCCAAATTTCTATCTGAGAAGGAATATAAATAGCCATTTCATACAGATGGGGGGGCAGTTTTAGTTTTAATTCTTAGATATAGAAAATGTATTATTATGCTTAAGTCTTATTTACTTTTTATATGATGTATAATGTCTAAAGATTTACTTTTTGTCCCAAAACTGTTTTGGGAGAGTTCCTAATGCAATGTTCACATACTTCTTTAAGTCCACTTTTCAAACTGGAAATATTTCTTGATTCCTTAGAGCTATACATTTGACTTAATAAACTACATTTTTCCTTCACACTCTCCCCTTTATTCTAGATAACTAACCTGTCTAATTAAAACATTGTCAGAAATTTAGATTCATTTTGCAATCGTCTTTTGATCTGGTATACAGTATATATATTTCCTCAGTATAGAATTTGGATTTTTTTTTCCTCATGGCCATCACTGTGAATATTTTTGAATATTTTCAAAAATCCTTTTAAAAGGATGAGTTGGTTTCAATCACTTAAATATGAAATGAATACATCCTAAAGCCTAGAGACAATTTATGGAACTTACAAACCGATATCCTTAAATTATTCCTTCTCCAAAATTAATGTTGTATCTTATCTTTGCAACCTAACAGAAATAATATGCAACACTTTCTGAAGGAGCAGAAAGCTGGCATAAGTATATTTTCCATAATATTTAAGTGTGGGAAGCTTCAGGAATTATGACCAATGATGGTCATAGGTTAACAATCTGGAATGCTATAGATCAATAGTCCTTACATAGCAAAGTTTTCTTATTACTCAAAGCCAGGCATATTGGCATGAAATCCTTCTTTCTGATTCCAGTTATGTAGATCCAGCTGTAATTACTATGCAATTAGAATAAGGAACTCTGTGCATGTTCATATTCTCTCTTTATTGATATACATACTCTATGAGGGATAAACTATGTCCTAAGTTTCATTTTTATGACATAAGTCAAACCCAGTCCAAGCAGTACTTCTCCAATGTTCTAAATTAAGATGTTTTATTACTGCTTTATTTACTTTTAGTACATTCTTGGCTACAGAATTGAAACCTAATCTCATCTGTGTCTTTGCAAATCACATCCAGCTTTGCTTTCTGTAATAAAATCGTGCAAAGGGAAAGTTATTCAGCACTGTAGATTTGGAAAATTCAATTGCTTGATTGGAGATGGGAACCAGAAGTTGGCTCTGTGGAACCTCAGACAATCTATATGGTTCACATAAAATCAAGTTTCTCATTATGTTGTAACAAATTGCTAATTCCAGTGACCGATTAGGTTAACGAGGCTCCTGTCAATAATGGCAGTTCAGCAAACAGGAACTCAATATACTGAGCAAATCTACTTTAATCAGCATTTTAAACGATAGGAGTAAAAACTGGGTTTAATAGAAAAAGCCCTTCCCTTCCTTTTTCAAGTCTTTGTTATTTGGATAATATTTTAAATGTATTGTAATATTCAGAGATAAATAACTTTCAAATTAATATAATACCTGGTAATCTGATAGAGCTGCAAACTAGAGATCTGAAACAGGCATCAAAAGCAAATTCTTTAGACAGGATGGCCTGCAAACACTTGCATTTTCACTTACCT
>JAOYMU010000002.1:16888815-16907845 GCA_025802295.1 Psammodynastes pulverulentus
CTCCGAAAACCACGGAGCTGATCGGGATCCCTGCCAGGTCAGAGGTCGCAAAGGTACAACTCGATCCAGTGCCTCGGTGGCCTTCTTATCCCAAGCGGCCACCAATTCACTGGCCGAGCTGCATATCAGTGTCTAATTTTACCATTTAGTATGTCTTTAGAGCCTTTCCACTAGTTAAAGGATTCCATTAATTGTTCCAAAACTTTATATATATAAAACCAATGAATTTTACTTTGGAATGTACAGTAGATGAGTCTGATGACATTGATGCAATTTTTTCTGAGTGTGAAAATTCTCTCCCTATGGCTTATATTAAGGTTAAAATGGAAATCGAGAAACAATACTAGTCATCCTTACTTATATTTTCAATGCAACCTACAGATCAGAGGTGGTATGCTACCGGTTCGGCCCAGTTCAGGCGAGCCGGTGGCAAGAAAAGCTACCGTTTGGGCAAACCGGTAGCAAAAAAACCTACGATGATCAGCTGAAAGAATAAGACTTCCTCTCAGCTGATCAGCAGTAGCTGCGCATGCACGCTCACCAAACAGTGGTAGAACTGGTAGCAACCTACCCTTGCTACAGATGCACTAATGCATCGATAAAAACAACCCACATTTTATTAAAAATCCCAGTCACTTTTGATGCTTATAAATAAATGCAAACATATTTATTATGGCCAATCATAATAGGCACAAATGCATCATGAAACATAAGAAGATGTACACCTATCAATGATTCTTTGACATTGGAAGAGAGGAAAAGATGTTAATAGAAAATGATTAAAAGTAATCTTGGAAAATCTATGTATTTCCAGTTGGAATCGTCTCTTAATAGAATGAAGATTTGTTTTAAATATATGTCTTGAGTGTGTGTGTGTATGTGTGCATGTGTGTGTGTGTGTGTGTTTAAAGACTTTCCTATCCAATTGTATCTGACTCTAGAGTTCAGTGATCATTTCCGTTTCTTGGCTGAGGAAGCCAGCATTGTCCAAAGACAATTTTCTGCAGTCATGTGGTGAGCATGGTTAAAAATTGTTACCTTCCCACTGAAGTGGTACCTTTTAATCTGCTCACATTTGCATGCTTTTGAACTGCTAGGTGGGCAGGAGTTGGGGAAGGACCCCTTTTGTGTGGTTGAGCTCCCATTCAGCTTTCCAGCTGACAAATTCAGCAGTTTGAAGCTACATGATTTTCTTTAATAAACTTCCTCAAATATTTATTGTGCTATTGTTATTCTTAATAGTACTGTTAAAGGAATACATGGGAAAAATCCTTATCAAAAATCAGAATTTTAAACAAATATAACCAGAAAATTCTTATCATAACATATTTAAAAGGTTAAAATCACAAGCCTCAAAGACAGGCTTAGGTATGAGGATAAATCTACATAGCCTGTCATTTTTATTTAAATATTTATAAAAATATGCACATACAAATTAAAACATTAAGATACATTTAAATTTCATAGAATGCAAGCCAATTAGTTTCCCCTTCAAATCATACTTTTATCAATTAATTAACCTCCATCTCCTATATCTAAAAACAAATACAATTAATTTATAATGAATGTGAAAAGGATCAAAATGCAAAAACATAGTAGGTGCAGTATTCTTTCATGCAGTTATTTATAACATGGATGAATGACTAGAAATTTTACATAAGGATAAATTCGAAAAATGAAATGTGTGAGCCATGGGAAATCCAAGCGGAAACCACAGCTTTTGCATTAATTTTACAGTTCCCACCCAGAATCTTGCTCCAGCAAAGTGATTACCTTTCAATTCACTCATCAATAAATCAATAAAATAATAAAGGGCTGCAATAATTTTTTAAGATGATCTAGAAGAGATATAAAGATATCCCACCCGCTGGGAATTCATTTCCTGCATGGCAATTAGTTTTAAGGAAAAGGATTAATGTTTCTGAAATATACTTAAAAGTCAGTTAGGGGTAAAGTTATATGATACTGAAAATGAAAGATGAACATTTCCATCCCAACTGTAATTTCATGCTAAAACTGCTTCCACACAAAGCACTTAAAGTTAGGGTAAAACCCCTTTCATTTGGGGCTGAGACTCAGGTTTGACAGTGTCCTAATTATTTTTGTTCTAAAAAATAATCCAGCATTTTCAAACACAGTAACATTTACATATTATCAGAAAAACTTTAATATGAAAATAATATACACAGAATCAAATGGATGAATAATCTGAGGCTGACATTTTGAAGATTTTTTTTTAGCCAGGACATGCTGGTTTGGGGAGAAAAAAAAACTCTTGCTATCTTGACATTTTGATTTATTAAATGTCATTGTATATTAGTCTCAGCACAAATGTACTCTTTTATTTCTGTTTAGAAGTAGAAATTATCAATATTAGTCACAAGTCACTAGATGCCTATGCTACAACATACTGAGAGGTATATTTTATTGTCTAGCATGAATCCTATAGATCAATCATGACTAACCTTTTCAGCATCCCAAAATGCAATGCGTGAGCATCCCCTGTGCAAGCACACCTTCCCTGTGCATGTATGCATGTTCCCTCACATGCGCTCATGTTCCCCGCCAAGTGTCACTTCCCCATGAATGCATGCACATCCCCGCATGTGCCCCACCCCCTGCACATGCACAGGAGAGACCCGAAGACCAGCTGGCCGGCAGGAGGAGTGCATATGTGTGGCGGTGCCAAACTGGGGCAATGGCTCATGTGCCTGCAGAGACGGCTATGCATGCCACCTCTGGCACGCATGTGATAGATTCGCCATCAAGCAATAAATCCTTTACTATTTCCATCTTATGGAATTCCCCACAAAAATACATCTAGGATTCATCTGAACGTTTCTCATGTCATTTATTTGTAGAAAGCCTTATGGACATTTATTGTTGATAGCTCTGTTTGAATTAGATGTTTCTAAGGGTTTGCTTATTTTTCACTGTGATTTTTTTTGCTAGTAGTCTAGGTTGAGTTTACAGTACAGTGTGACCAAAGATAAAAAAAAAAGTTGGTCAGGACCATGGAAAACTGTCTATAGTAGTTGATCACTGGCCAGTAAAGATTTTGCTCCTGAACACTTTTTGGTGCATCTTGTAGATTTTTGGCTGCTAATCATGAAAATAACCTGTACTTTAACCTATCATGTACTATTTCATAGAAATCTTTTGTTTTGTACACAATGGCCATGTACACCCTTCAGTACCTGTGGATAAATACTGTTAGATATGCTGCATGCATGAAAGAAACATCCAAAACATGGAACTGTTCTCGAAGCACTTCAAGTACGGCAAGTACAACTGGAATAGCTATAGAGATCTAAAAGCAGTAACTCTGCTGCTTGGAATTCAGGTCAGATATATCAAGGGCTGTTCCTACATACATACATAAATGGTACAGCCATTCAAGAGAGTTGCATTAAAAAGAATTTGGTTCCAAAACAGGAAAATGTGGTATATAAACCACTTATTGATATGACAGAGATATTTCTCCCCACTTTACATAAAACTGAGACTGATGAAAAATTTCATGAAAATGATGAACAAGGAAAGTGAAGGTTTTTGTTATTTGAGATATGTACACATTTCCAAGGATAACTGATGCAAAGATTAAGGAAGGAATTTCTGTTGGTCCACAGATCAAATATGTCATCATTGACAAGCAGTTCAAAGATCTGTTAGTGAGACCAGAGAATATTGCCTGGAAAACATTCAAAGATGTTGCCGAGAATTTTCTTGGCAACTGTAGGATACCTAATTACATTCAGCCAGTTGGCAATCTGCTTACAGCATATAAGACCATGAAGTTTAACATGTTACTGGAGATTCATTTTCTGCATTCATATTTGGACTTGTTTCCCCAAAATCTGGGTGCAATAGATTAACTACATTATAGTTATTAAAAGTTAATTTCATATTTCTCAAGCTTCCTACATGATACATTTGTTTTTGAAATTATATATGTCTTCAAATGAAAGGGATCTATCATAATCACCAAAAGAAGCAAAACCTTACAAAAAATTGTTATCCAGTGTTACCAGTTTGAATTTAATGATAGACAAGGGAAGGAACCTAATGTCTTTCTCCTCAAACGACCAGAAAATAAACTGCAGAAGCAACACCCAAACTCTAAGCAAACTTTGAAAGGAACAAGCACAGAGAATATGCTAGGATTTTCTTCTGTATAACACGTAAATAAGAGTTCTTACAGACAGATTAGTATTCAAGCATCATAGCATCAGAAATAAAAAGCATTTCTGCCTATTTTAAATGCACATAATGCAAAAGATGTAAAAGTGTCTGCTACCTCAACTGTATTGAAATGAGTCTTCTGAGACATAAAGAGAGTATGCTTCAAACAGACATAAAATACATAAGTATAATTATCTTTATGCTTGTCTTCTCTAGAATATTTTGCAATAGCTACTACAGTAGACTAGAAGTTAAAAGCAGGCAACCAGTGACTCAGATGGGTCTCTTTATGACCTTTCGTTCAGCAAGGAACTTCTATACTGCCACCATTTGTTTTGTTCTCTTACCTCCTCTGTACTTTTTGTTTTGTACAAGTCTTTATTTAATGTATGTAACTCAGTAAAAATGTAGAGAAAGTGGATTTCTCTCTATATATATATCAACATATTCATATCCAATTAATTTAACCTGCCACCTCCTCTGCTTTTTATGCCCTTTTAATTAATCCTACCTTCTTTCTCAGTATTACCCTGAAACGCTGTTTAGAGACAAAGTCTTCCATCCCTAAAAAGTTGTACACCATTGTCCTAAGCACACTAATCCACATCGTCCCCCAGAATCTGAATGGCCAGCATATCACTCATATGTTATACAGTATACGGTCATTTCATTTTTCTGCACAAGTGTGATAATATACTGTTAGATTTTGTTTTTTAGATTTCATTAAAATGAACAAATTCAGTTGTACATAATTGTTCATATCAGTTTTTTCACAGGTAGTTATGGGCAGATAATACCATATAATCTCCTGAATTTTTAAAAAAATAGATGTCAAATATTTTTATCAATGTATATTTTCATGAGATAAATTTACAAATATAAAATAATAGTCCCCATAAAATATAGAATAGCTGTGCAGTGCCTTCTTTAATGTGTTTACTTCCCTTTTAGAGATCTGCCTACCTAAGAAAGAATTTATCATTCTAGCACAGTTCATTTTGTAGTCTTTTCTCCTTCTGATATGGTGCTATTGGATATCAGAATCAAAGTTAAAGTATCATACATAGATTACATTAGTTTTTTCTTCCGGGGATACTTTCCATTTTATTGGCATATACCCAAATGCTTTGTCTTACAGAATATCTCTGGTTTACTCACTGATATTTTCATCAAACTGTGCAATTACTGTTAATTCTATCATTCTATCCATGCAAAATCAGAATATTTTTTTTCCACAGAACTTTCCCACAACTGACCCACATGGTCTTCATACTGATCTTACCTGATCTTACCTATCGCAATCGATAACCAGTAACTCCGGTGAAGGCCACAAAGAGTGAGAACTAATCATATCTTGATGTTTTCTTTTGGTCTCAAGGGGAGTGTTTAAAAAGGGGGGATTCTATAAAAATAATTATGCAGAAGAAGGACATAGAAATGTAACTAAAAGGGTTTCCACTTTCAAGATGATCGCACAACAGCAATTTGCAGTTCAAGCATGCCTCTTTTTCCATACAGTCACCTGCCTTTGAGCAACATGCTGAAAGGGAACAGTTAATTACTCCTCAGTGGCTTGCTCATTAAATAATCCAAGAAGAAGAAAAGAGGGAAGTTCAAAGAAGCCAATAATGTACATTATAGAAGCATGCAAAAAGGATCCTAATTCATTATGCGGTTAGGACTGAAGATCTATTTACTCAAACCTTTTATTAATCAGCAAGCAGCCAGAACTTGAGGGGGGGAAATATACATCCCAACTACCTCTTTGCATATCTATTCTAAATTATTTTAAAAATTGGTAATTATGGCATGTCATAGAATTACAAAGAAAAAAATAATCAGTCTTCAAAACCTAAAATAGGGATATCTTTGTTATTAATTTTAGCTATACAGTTCTACTTATTTATTAGCATATAATTGTAATTTTCTCTATTTTAACAGTTAAACCTAATTCCTTTCATTCGACTGATTTTTTTTTTTATGTGAAATACAGTGTCTTGAAAACTTAATGCAAAACTCCTGCCATTTATTGGAGAAATGTATAAGCAGTTTTGAAATCTCAGTGGAATTTTTAAGATCCAAATTAATGAGTTTCCGTTAGGAAAATAAACCAATAATGTGCTAGGAGAGCAAATTAACTATATTTAGGGCATATTTGAATGTGTCCTAATGTAAAAATTCTGAAAACTATAAGAAATCCATAGTGCTTCCTCAGCATCAGGCACTTTGCCTAAATGCATCAGACCTTTCCTTTAGATTAAAAAATATATATTTGGTGGTATGATAGCTTGCTGCCGAGATTCAAAAGAAGTCTTTCAAAAGAGTTTAATAGTCCAGATACACACATACTTTGTATGAACATGTAGAACATGCAGCTGCATTGCTATAAGTTTTTAAAAAGGGCAATTTTACACTTCACTTTCAAAATAGTACACTGCCCCCAAATAAGTGATTATACTTCAGCCTTTTTCTAGTATTCATCTTTCAAATCTGTATTATTACATGCTGGAAAGACAAGGCTAGGTAGGGCAAGGCAGGGACAGCTGGGTACAACAAAATGGTTTCTAAAAGAACTGACATGTCTTCTAAAACTCACCCAGCATGTATATAAAACTGTTTCCCTTTCTGTATTTTCTAAACAGAAAAACAATTCTCAAGACTGAGACCCTGAGGTTAAATATAAGATTGAATCACTGGAATTTTCTCAGAGCAAATGCTGAATAAATTGTCTATTTTTCTCTTTTTCTTTTCCCTATTTGACTTGGCTTTTCTTCTTCCAAACTTCAGTCCAGCAGTTGCTGAAGATTACCAGAACTAAGAAAATCAACGTCCCTGTAAGGATAAGACTAATTCATTGATAGCTTCTTGTCCTCATGATTTCATTATTGGATTCAAACAAATACAAGCTGAAAATCAGAGATAACTCTGTTGCTTTCTCATTATTCCAAAATCTGTAACATTGTAGTTTACAGGACTGTCTGACTCAACGCTCCACACATATTAAAAAAGCACAGAAGGAATTTATCATGTATAGATGGAAAATCCATAGGAATCAGCCAGACAATAAAAGCTTTATTGAAAGCTCTCCATGCAACAATTGTTTGCTTGCTTTGCAAAGAGAAGTAATGCTTGTTTCCATTTTTTTTCCTGCAACAGAAATCTCAGGAGGTACCTTTGAATAATAGGAGAAACAAATGTTCTCTAACTACACATGACCTGCCAAGTCCAGGCTTCATTTAGCAAAAATTACATCAGGCAATTTTCTTCCCACAACTTTTTCCCATTACAAACCAGCCAAGAAGTCAGCATCAACTCGATAAAAATGCAATCCTTGGTCAGCAGGAATTGATCATTTCTTGTTCTGAAAAATCACTCAAATCATAAACTTGTTACATTATCTTAATGTGGCAAGCAACTGTAGCAAATAGAACTAGTCGCTAAATAAAGCCATATATCCTGGTATATTATAAGTAGTTTATATTGTCAAAAAAGATGACCAGGATTTGGCATTGAGAAACTCATTGCCTTGTCCATGATACCCTTTTATCCTGGAGTAGATCTGTTGATATATACAGTAAGAGCTCCTTCATTAACAATGTTCCTTGAAGATAAATAGTTTGGAAACTCTCACATTAAAATATAAGGGGCCACCTGGCAAATTGTAGTATTTCATTCTATAGTAGTCCATCTGTATTGTACTTACTGTTGTTTACCCCACTTCTACCCAAATATCATTGGAACTTTGTCAACTTTTAAATCTGTCATTCCCAATTCTCATTTTTTAATATAAAAAAGTAGTTTTGGGAAATTCCTCTTGAGAGACATTTAATGAAAGCACTAGAAAGCACTTTAGACTTTGCTTTCACTGTCAATTTTAAATAAAGCTGGAAAGACACGGGGCCAAAAAGATAAATAGCTGGTTTATAAAATGTATAGATGTATGTACTCTGTTTCAGTTGCTTGGCAACATAAGAAAGTATCTTGGAAACCAATAGGTATATAATTTGATAAGTGAATTAATTGGCTGCTTTCCTGGTTAAAGCTTTAGGTGGCTAATATGGAAACTATAGACCAGGTTAACTCATCCAGTGTCAAAGTCTATGATTAAACATTTGGAGGAACTCTTTTACTGAAACACTTTATTTTATAAAGAGGAAGGTTGGGTTTTTTTACAAATTCTGTACTGAAAGTCCTTTGAATGAGAGAACATTCGTAAGATAATATTTTTGCTTATAAACTTAAACTTTTTTCAAAGTTCTTCCAACATTCTCTATAACTCTTAGTCCCATGATTTATTTTCACCCATAATGTGTAAGTAGATATGTAAACAATATCTGCCCAGGGGTTTTAATGGCAGGAAACGATTGATTCATCAGGATGCAAATGAGTCTGGGCACAATAGGTCAGCAAGATGAATCAAAGCCAACAAAGCATTGACAGGAGTAATTTCAACCCCCCAGAATTCCCTGTTAGTAAGTCTACACTTACTAACCAATGCATTTACACTTTACATCAGGGGTCCCGGATCATGACTGGAACTGGTCCGTGGCCCATTAGGAACCGAGCTACATAAGCAAGCAAACCTTCACCTGTGCTTGTGTGGGATCTAGACAGAGCATGAAATCATGCCCCCCCCACCCCAGGTCCATGGAAAACAATTTTCCCCTGGTGCCCAAAAGGTTGGTGATCACTGCTTTACATGGTTTGAATGTATTGTTATAATATTAAAATCTAAAAATTTATATTTCTATTTTTAATTTGTACAATTACTGTCAAAAATAAAACATTCTGGCCAATTGTTTCAAAGAGCATACCCAATTAAGTCACTCATGTTATCATTTCTTGCTTATTAAATAGATTCACTTACTGTCCCAAACCATGGCTTGTTTAAGCATGACTTATGAAAAGCAAAATTGGTTTGATATATGTAAGCCACAAGTTAGCTTTCAGAACACTTCAGGGTGTTGACTTCAGTGAACATGATAACCAAAGCAAAACCATAGTAAGGTTTTCCATAATGTATACACAAATCACAGCTTGTGGCCAAAGACATATATCTTTAAAATTAAACCTGCTACTCTATGACTGAAATAAAGATTGTAGCTATTAACAGTTTCCTTTGCCAAGAGATTTTTAGCAATTTTTGACTACTTTTCTAAAAACTATTAATTTGAGTTTAGAATTCTTGACTCTATATTGTGTGGTTTCAGGTTTGTTCTCATTGAGATAAAGCCAAACAAAAGGAGAACATTGTGAAAATAAGCTGAAAGCCATTATTAGTAAGGTTAACTTCATTAGTGTATCTTCTTGTTTTATTTATCTTGATTTCTAATCTAACCCCACAGCAGGAGCTTGGGATAAGTAGCTCAGCCTAAAGACCATATACATATTATAATAACATCTAGATCCTTTTATTTTTTATTTTTTTTAAAGGAGTTAGAAAGACAGAAGCAGCAGGGAAAATATTACCAGCAGCAATACCCTTTTGCAAAATGGAGCAATTTCAAAATCTATTTTGCCTAGATACTCTCATAGGCCCAGTATTTATTAATAATTCATCAAAATATTAAAGTAATTACCATATTTTGCAATATCACAACAACACACTTCAGCAAAACCTTCTACAAATCTCCTTGAGAGCACCATTAATAAATAAAATGCAATTCGCCATATTAAATTTGTTGTTTAAAGACTAAATATTTCATCATAGCTAATTCATTTTAAATAATCAGCCAGGTCTCCCCCTGGATCTCCTGTCCAGCATTTCTCCTATGTTGAAATGAAATTATGTGTCAAAGATTACAGTAGAAATGGATTCAGATTAGCACAGAGACTTTTACACCAAAGTATTCTAAGGATTGTCCAGAAATCAGTTTATCTATTTGGAGCCTTTAAACGTGTGGTTATTTACTTGTGGGCAATGTTATTTTGAAATCTAGATATATATGCACACTATATGAAAATTCGGTTTGGTTTGGGATAATTATGATTTATTCAGTTAGACTCTGACTTCTTTTAATGAAAATATGGACAACATGCATTTGCAAACCATTTCCACTTCAGAACACTTTAAACGCTCTATATTTGTTTCTATTTTGAAGACTATTTTGGTGTAGATATAACTTTATTTTTCTATCAGGTCAAAGATAAAACAATTATGGGCTGTAACATTAAATAAATATGTACTGCCTGTGAAATAATCTGTACATTGAATTGTCTTAAATCTTAAAATCCTACTTTAGGATTACCTTTCATTCTTAAACCTGTTTTGATATAAAGATATTTAATGATTTAATACAATTTACCTTCTTCCCAAGAAATCCTCTCAAACATATTTTGAGTGAATAATTGGCCCAAGCTCACCAATGAAATCCTAAAAAATTGAACCCAAATCACCTTGGTCCTACATTAAAGACAATTGCAAAAAAACCTTCAAGAGATAAAACTACTTGAACTGTACTATTTCTCATCTGTCCCACCTCTTTGCCAGTAAATGATATTTCACAAAACAGGGTTCTTAATCTTAACAATATAAATATTTTTATTGTTATCAATTGGGCAAGCTGTTAATCATAATTCAAGTCCCAGTTTTATTATGGTGTTTGCCAGGACACATAGTAGAAACATTTGTTCATTGAATAGATACTTTACACATAAAATTGTAAAAATCATAATGGAAGAAAGAATTAAATATCTTTCATTGGTCCTGTGAGAAGATATATAATCTCATCCCATCATTGCTGTTTATAGGTGAAAGGCAGGCAGATTTAGGAACAAAATTGGTTTCCTAGGTATGTGTTTTGGATAACTTAACAGAAAATTAATGCTATCTGTCAAATATAGTATTTCTGTCATCAAAGCCATTGACTTCACATGGATCTTATATAATAGAGAGAAGTGTTTTTGTGTCAATTTGTTTAGAAAATATAGACATTTCTTATCTATTCCTATGATATCCACAGCATCATCTCCAATAAGACTATATGTTTTAATTGTCTTTTTAATTAAGGTAAAACAAGTGTTATATCTACATCAAATTTTACTGATGATATGATCAAATGCAATCTTGAAAAATTAAGTATTGTATATATACAGTATAACATATGCATGACTTATATATGGTGTAGTATGTTATATAAACATCAAAGGTTCTATGAATGATACAATTGGCAATACAAATTGTTCTTAGAGAAGTTTGTAAAGACTGCTTATCCGGAGCAGTTCCCTTTTCATAGTTGTATTTTAACACTGAAATTTTCACTTGGAAAGTATAGTGGAAATCTTAATACAACATTAAGTTACATGAGCAGACTTTACTGTAGGATTCTACAGTATAGATCAAGATAGACAATATCGTAACCCAAAGTAACAAGAGGAATGAATTCATTATTTCTAAAATTCTTCAATTTAACACACAAAGAAATACCTGAATTGGAAACTGTCATGCTTCCTGGGAAAACCCATCAAACAGCTTTTGAAAGAATGGTTTTACTGATACATAAAACTATTTTCTGAATTGTTAGTTTGACAATATTTGAAAACTTAAATTATGTTCAAAATTATAAAGCTTACTAACAATTTTGAAACAGAATTTCTATATTGCTCATCTGGAGCTGATTTACTCCTTCAACAAACATGTTAATTCATTGCTGGTTTTGCTGCCATTTTAGTGTTTTCCAAGGCCACATTGTCCTCAGTGTCTCAACTGAAACAAAAACAGGTAACACAAGCACTGACTTACTTACTTCTTCCTGAAAGTGAAAAAAGAAGTGTGGCCCCATGTTTGAGGGAACTTTGTAGGATTGTCACCAGTCATGACAACAGGATAGAGGTATTTATATGCCAAAAGGGAGTAGACTGCACAGTAAGAAATCTGTCTTGCCAGCACCATCAACAGATACACAATTTCAGTCAACACAAAGAAGCTGCAGGCACAAAGATGCACCTTAGGATCCCAACCTAACCAAAACAAAAAAAATTGTCTGCTCAATAAAAGGCCAGACCTATCTGTATCCTAGTCACCATTAAGCACTGACGTAGAGCTTTGTATTACCTCAAAGAGAAGGTGATAGGCTTAGGTTAAACTTAATAAAAGAGCAAAGTTCTAATCTGACCAAAAGAAGAAACAAGAAAAACATAGCAAAAGAGTTTTGCTGAATCTAACGGAATAGATTTCCCTTAGAAATCTATTAAATTCAGAATCTAGTGGAAATCTAACAGAATAGATTTTCCTCAGAAAGAGTTTTGTGTAGCTAAGACTTTCCTGAAAAATGATAGAAATTCTTAGTATAGAAAACAGAAAATGTGGGATTTGAACTGAAACAAAATTATCCAGAGGGCACTACTGAGTCTTCATGAATGTTTCTTAACAGAATTAGGTAAAAATGTTATTTATTGTGATTATCTTCTATAAAATCACCACTGATTTTCTCTCCAGCCAATCAAATAACAAAGATGTTGAGGTACAATAGATGTGATAAATTATTTGACCATTTTTCACTCACACAAAAATGTATAGCATGTATGTATATATATTACAGTAATATGGACTAGTTTAATTTCTATTGCCATGTCCAAATAAAGTGTTTTAATAAATTATCCCTATTTTGTATTTTTGTTTGCATGTTTGGAGGAGGTTTCTATATGCCAATATTATATTCATATTTTCATTCTTCCTGGTAGTACTATCTGATACAATGCAAAAAACAACAGCAGATGCTTCATACATATTAGTTAATGATTCCTGCACAAGGCCAAAGCAATAAATATTCTTGAAAGGAATAACTGATTGTGATACACCTTTTTATTTAAAAAAATAGAACTTCAGATATACAGGTAGTCCTTGTCTTACAACAGTTTATCTAGTAACTGTTCAAACTTACAATGGCACTGAAAAATGTGACTTATAACCATTTTTCACAGTTACGACCTCCGCAGCAGCCCCATGTGAGTTCACGTGAACAAAATTCAGATGCTTGGCAACTGGTTCATATTTATGATCGTTGCTGTGTTCCAAGGTCATGTGATCACCTTTTGCAATCTTCTGACAAGCAAAGTCAATGGGGAAGCCAGATTCAATGGACAACTAGCTTACTAACTTATCAACTGCAGTGATTCACTTAACAACTGTGGCAAAGAAGGTTATAAAATGGGGCACAACTCACTAATTCACTTAACAAATGTTTCACTTAAGAACAGAAATTTTGGGCTAGGCCTTTTATATAGAGAGAAGGTACATACTTAAAGTCTAATTGCCTAGCAAGCCTTGAATTACTCCATGCGAGAAGAACACATTCTGTCATTTTCTATACAGAGTTATATCAAATAGTAGCATTTAGGTGGCTGGAAGCAAAACTATATGTTCACTTTAGACAAAAAATGCAATCAGATACAGGCAGAAGTAACTGAGTAGTTATCAATAGAAGGCATGACCCTTCCCTCACACTGAGGGGACCTAGTGACTTGATTAATAAATAATGCTCTTCCTAGCTTCTTTTTATTTAAAGCAAAATAAGACGACCAAAGTGAAAAGGTTAGAATATGAATCCATCAATGTATATAAGTAACATTCAACTAATATTTAAGACTCCACCTTCAGAATTAAAAGAAAATAAAATTATCTTCCAAAAATGGTCCAGTCATTGAATCAAATATCTGTTTTTAAGATGGAAAATATATCAATGTTGTTAATAATACACATGCTTTTTCTTTCTCCCTCATTTCTATTTTGGTTTTAATTCTACTTTTGTAAATAGTGTCATAAAATTCCTTGGAGGAGTTAGCAATTAAGGCATCAAACTAGAAACTGGGAGACCCTGAATTCTAGTCCTGCCTTAGGTACAAAGCCAGTTGCTGTACTTAATACCTTGGGCCAGTCACTTTCTCTCAGCACTAGGAAGAAGGCAATGGGAACCCACTTCTCAAATCTTACCAACAAAACTTGTCCGAGAAGTTGAGAGGAGTCAACATTGACTTAAAGTCACACACAAAAAAGAGTCTTTGGGGATGTGAAATATATAAATATTTTTTATTATGAAGACTTCAGTTTGGATTAAATGCCAAAGTGAATTTAAGATACTGTCATTTTTTGGCAGTGATAAATACATCATGTAATATGAACTAGTGCATATAATTTATTATTGATTAATTAAAATTATAGATCAGACTGTTTTCAGATTCAAACGCAGAAAATCTCATTCTTTCCAAAAGTGATAGTTATGGAAAGACTTTCATTGCTAAAATGTAATAAAAGTCTCATTGCTAAAATCTAATAAAAGGCTCCTTTCTTCCTAATACAAGACTTAAAAATTAAATGCTACAGTAAAACATGTCTTTTCAGATATAAATCCCAATTAAATCAATGTAATTCATATGTAAGTAAGCATAGGAGTGCAGCTTTAAATGCATTGGTCAAATAAAAATGTAAGATGGATAAATTGCTATCAGATTATAGTTTATGACCTTAACTGTGTTGCTTGTTTCTTTACAATTTGTATTGTTTTATTTGTTTCCTAGTACAATTTGATTGCTTATTAGTAACCTATGACTATCACTACGTGTTGTATCTTATGATTCTTGATGAATGTATTGTATTTTTTCATTATGTACACTGAGAGCACATGCACCAAAGACAAATTCCTTGTGTGTCCAATCACACTTGGCCAATATCTATCTATCTATCTATCTATCTATCTATCTATCTATCTATCTATCTATCTATCTATCTATCTAGAACTGAGACAGTGAACTAAGGCAACAAATTAGATAACATAACCTTTATTGTCATCTTTTTCTGAAAACATACGGGCACACATTAAAAAATAAAATTCTGATGCCTGCTCTCAAAAGAATATATATGTATATATCCATACACATACAGGCACATATATATTAATTTAGAATACATAGCAGAACTTGAGAGCTAACAAAATTGATACTATATGATATGAACCTATTACAGAATCTAGTTGTTCTGTTTTAGATACTGCAAAGTCTCTTCCCAGAAGGTTACAAAAAAAAACTGGTCATGGAGGGATGTGCAGTGTTTTAGACTATACTGCAGATGCTGGTCAAACATTGCTTATATGCCATGTCCTGGAAGGAAGGAAGTAAACTTCCAATGATATTTTTTGCCATTTTAACCACTCTCTGCACATCCTTCCTGTCCAAAATAGTAATACTTCGAAACCACCCAGTAATATAACACAATGGGACACTTTCAACCATTCCTCTATAAAAAGATAGGGGAAGGAAAGAAGATGTGCTCTTCTTATACGATGCAGAAAATGGAGGTGCTGCTGTGCCCGCTTCACCAGTGTCTCACTTTTGAGTGACCAAGATATGATAGAACCTAGAAATTTGAAGGTCTCTACTGTTGATACTGTGTTGTCTAGTATTGTAAGAGGTGGTAGTTTAGGAGGGTTTGTCCTAAAATTTACCACCATTTCTACGGTTCTGAATGTACTTAGTTCAAGATTGTTCCAGTTGCAACACAAGATTGGTTTTCAACTTTCCGTCTGCATGCAGATTCGTCGTTGTCTCTAATGAGACCTATCACTGTTGTATCATCTGCAACTTCAGTACTTTAACAGAGGGGTCTTTTGAGATGCAGTCATTGGTGTATAGAGAGAAGTGAAGTGGAGAGAGCACTTCGTTTGCTGTTTATCAGAGAAATGTGGAAGAATGTGGAACTATTTTCCTGATATGCCATATTTATTCGTCACCCCATAGACGGCCAAAAATATATTTATTACAACTGATTGTCATCTTAGAAAAGAAGGTGATATGATATCAACTCCACTAGATGGCCTAGTCCAGAAATAACTCCAAAGGAAGGTTAACACTGCTTTTATTGAGATGTGGCTAATGTAGCAAAATCTTGCAAATGTGGTTGGGTTCTTCCTCCTCCTCCTCCTCCTCCTTGTTCAGTGAATTAGGGAATCACTTGTGAATGTTATTTCACTGTTCTGGACTTTAAAATTAATCAGTTCCTGGTCCCTGGATAATCGCTCCTACATATCTCTGTCAGTGTCATATTCTTTGCTCTCTATGTGGACCTGACGGCAAAATTGCCCATCACCACTACACTTAGCAGGGAACACAGAACATGCTTGAATTGGGCACATGTAAAAGGAACATAGCATCAAAAAGCCTCCCATAAAACTAAACAAAATTCAAATGGAATTAATGGAGAGATAAAAAGAAAAAGGAATATCTATTACATCAATTTTTGTAGTTGGTATTTCCAAATTTACAGTTTGTTGTTCATGAGTTCACTTTTATAAAATTGATTGCCTTCAAATTAAAAACAAACTTTTTTTCATTTTAGGCAAAGTCTAAATAACAAAAGCATTTATGTGAGTAGAAAAACAATATGTTTTTTCTACTTCTGTTGATATACAAATATATCCAGGAGGATTAGCCAAAATCTATATTTGGTCTTCCTGCAATAACAAAAGAGCTCATCAAGATAGCAAAAGCAGTGAGATTAAAAATAAACAGTAGTGCTGTTTTTAAACCGGCTTGAGGAAGAATTATGGAATTCATTTAATAAGATTTTTCTTTTCAAATACAAGCCAATGAAATTTTTTATTTATGTCTAAGGGTTCACATTTCTTCAGTGATATTTAGAAGGCTCCTATTGAAGAAGTGCGAACATATACAGCATGTCTTATTTAAAGGTCCTGCATGAGAACCTAAAAAGTAGTCTTTCAAGTGAAGCTTGAGTCTACAGCAGATAGATAACTGTACATTCTAAAAAGGACATGGAAATGATCTTTTATTGCTGTTTTCTTGAATTTTTTTTAAACTTCCAGTCAAGTTAGTCTTTCCTGCTGATCTCTGGCTTATCCTCACTGTGAATGGGCCTAATTTGCTCTAAATAACAGTATCACGTAACCTAACTCCTGCATTACTCCTTTGGTGCTGGCAGCTTTCAAAATTTCATGCCAAAGCAACAGAAAGAAAAAAAGATTGTCTGTTTTGAGTGCTATAGTACACAAGGTGTATACAAAGTGTAATGAATAACTGCAATGGAGGTAGAACTTAGACTTATATACCCCTCCATAGTGCTTTACAGCAGGGGTGTCCAACCTTGGCAACTTTAAGCCTGATGGACTTCAACTCCCAGAATTCCACAGACAGCTTTGTTCCACAACCCAACTGTTGTGAAATTTATTTAGGATATACTTTCTATTCTGTACTAGAAATTGATTTGGTCAAACGCATTGCTATTCCTGATCCAGACTTTGTTCAGACAGCAAAACTGAATCTGAATACAAAGGAAGGAATGTCAATAAAAAAATTATGTATCCCAAATTCAGGCTTCTAAGCTTCCATCAGTTTGACATTATTCCTTTAACTATAGCACAGCTGCTTTGCCAAGCCATTTCTCTCCTACCTTCAGTCTGTGACAGGATAAATGACTTCAGCAATACTTGAAAGTGCTGGTACTTCTGATAAGAATTTATGAGTTCTGGCATCTGGGAATGACCTGTTCAACTCTATTGACCTAAATAAGGAAAGTGGAAAGTGAAAGTCCCAACAATTGCTGATTCTCAGGTCCCTTCCCCAGAATTTTAAGCATGTCTCAAATTCAGCTAGATTCCAGTAGGTATTACTATTGGCAATTTCTCACACCTGCTTATGTGTCTTTTGGTAGTAGGTGCTGAAGATGCTAAATTACTGTGGCAGGATGCTATCAGAGGAAGGGAAATAAAATACATCAAGATCAAAATCTGAGCCTGGTCAGCGTATCTGTTGTAAACTATATCATTTTCTGATCATTGTGAGAATTAGAGGAAATAGATATTCAAGGAAAATGAGTCGGCGAAGGCTTTCATACTGGAAAACAGTACAATTTGTATACCTAACAAATTAAGAGCAAATTCTAGCCTCCTAGTGGCTGCTGCTACTGAAATTATTAGGCCAAATTTCTCCCTTTGTAAAATGGGCCGTGTCTTTTGAATAGCTTGCTTCCACCAGATTTACACCAAAATATAGTAGAGGGAAATCATACAGGGAATTTGGGGAAAGTATTTAAAAATGTACTGAAGCCTGCATGAAGATCTACTAAGCCAAAACCCTCTACCATGGGGCAGGAATTTTATTTTCATTCATACTGTATGTTATGTTAGCTTATTGTTAAAAAAAGTATATTTTCAGGCAGCCAAGGGCTGCAATGAGAGAGATGGCAAGATTCTCCCAACCCAAACACCCAAAAAAGGTTAGGATGTGACTTCTAAGGTTGACAGTTTTCCAGTGCTCAGAAAGAAATGCAGTATTTAAATGTGTTAAGCATAAGTTAAAAGCCTGTTGATTATTTTCCACCCAAAATGCTGACTGTTTCTTGGCAATTACACTGCTATTTAGTAGTATAACTGCAGGGGCGTTAAAACGAGATTGCCCACTCACCCCTACTCTACAGAACCAAAAAATGAAGCTGTGTTCATGAATACACTAATCCTATGATGAACTGCAACATGGTTTACTGAGTAAACCAATTTTCCCAGGGTCAGACCAGACACTGAATCAGAAAGCAGCCACCTGCATTTTAGTCCAGCATATTGTGACATAAGCTTTTGTTAGCATTTTTTTAAAATGTATTCAATAGAAGGTTTTTTTTTAAAGAAGGTTACAGAGGCTGGTCCCTCTAGGTCCCTCAAGTGGAGTAATATCTACTGTTAAAACCACCCAAAATTTCTGCGGAAGGGATCAATCTGTAGGCACCCACCATCACTCGGGAACATATTTTCTCCTGTGTGAAGCGATGATATCCAGTGAAACATGGGTTATCTCTGCTCTATTCCTAGCTCCAGACAGAGTGTATAAATTGAAGGACCCGCCTCTT
>JAOYMU010000002.1:17064160-17076154 GCA_025802295.1 Psammodynastes pulverulentus
GCCAAAACAGGGCATGTGTGCCCCCCCCAGCCCGTTTTTGGCCTGGACAACCTCCTGCAGCACTCTGCTGGCCAAAAACAGGCTGCAGGGCCCACATCAGTCCCCCCACGCCCCATTTTGGCCAGCAAAGACACCGTGGGCTGGTCCTTTGATATTTCCAGGCCAGCCCCATGGGCCAGATCTAAGCACCCCGCAGGCCGGATCCGGCCCCCGGGCCTTGACTTTGACACCCCTGGTCTAAATAATAATGTTTTTGAACCACTAAACTGCCAGCTTCTATCTGTTACCATTTAGACTTAAAATCAGATGCAGAGAGAAAAGACTGTAGGAAGTTTAATTAAAGAAATTATGATAAACCCCTGCCTCAGGTATGGCACAAGAGTGCCACCTAAAGAATCTGATAAATTGATCCATACTGATAGACCTACATGGTTCAACTTTTATTTCCACAAATTGGAGTTCTTCGATCTATTGTCATTTTTTTCAAAATCATAGTGCTTAAAAACCAAACTATACTTTGTAATTCCACCAAGGTTTGAAAGGAACATCAATTAACATCAAGAGCCGTGGTGGTGCAGTAGTTAGAATGCAGTACTGCAGGCTACTTCTACTGACTGCCGGCTGCCTACAATTTAGCAGTTCGAATCTACCAGGCTTAAGGTTGATTTAGCCTTCCAACCTTCCGAGGTCAGAAAAATGAGGACCCAGATTGTTGGGAGCAATAACCTGATTCTGTAAACCACTTAGAGAGAGCTGTAAAGTACTGTGAAGTGGTATATAAGTCTAAATATTTTTGCTATCAATTAGTCACTAGATATTTTTTTATTTGCTGGCTGGTTCTAAATATCATAGATGGGACATTGTTCTTGGTTTATCAAAGCAATAATATAAGAAGAAAAGAGGAAAATGAATTGGAAGAGCTGTCAATGAATATTCAAGCAAAAGGTTCAAATAATCTTCCAGCCCTTCATGGTTCTGAAACCTTCCAACCATCTCCTCTGCAATGAACATGTTAAAACTCTAAAACTTTAACTATGTTTAATTATACTGACTGGAAATTTCAATGTGTAATTACTTTTTTTCTTATACTGTATTTCTCTTTAGTATTTTTTTTATTATTTATAGGTAGAAATTTAGTATTATTTGTTTTACAAAGCTTATCTCATTAAAACCATCCCCAAAACTCCACAATTGCAAAGCAACTCCTTGTGTTTTTAAGATTGGTGCAAGACTTCTTAAATTTTGCACTTGTTGACTGCCTGGTTTGCTATTTGAGGAAGAAATAGCAAAGTATTTTTTCATACTATTTTTTAGAGCTGGACTTTAGGGAGAAACTCTGGGTGGAAAGACTAAAAACTCTGCAGCCAGGCAGACAGATGTCAGAAGGTTCAGTCTGGCTGGTAGCAGCCTTTCATAATAATCTTTTATTTGGAAGAAGAGGCTTGGCAGGGAGGTTTTAAAATTATTCCCTTCCCAATTTATAACAGAGATGCACAAAAAATGATGGTCACTGCACCTTTGCCAAATGCATGTATTGTTTATATTTCAAGCTTAGTTATGTTCTGGTAGAACATTTACTGTATAATAATATGGCTGCCTGAGGCACCTTCTGTAATTAAGCTGAACTGCCAAACTCACTTGTTATCCATAGTACCAAACCTGCTTATTTGCATTTAGAACTACAAAGTTATTTACAGATCTTTTTACTCAGCCGTGTAGGAATACGCATGGCTCTTATTTTCTATTTCAGCTGTCTTCTAATTGAGGTCTCAGTATTTTCCAAAATTCTAAGGTTTTTTTTTTAGATAACTTTATTAGATCTAATAATTAAGATAGGAAAGAAAACAGTAAAGAGAGGGAGAACAAGGCTAAAGGTTCAGAAAGGCAGAAAAAGAAATATAAAGAAATGACTTCTGGTTTTCTTTTGTAAAAATGATAAATAGAAATTTAATTTGGCATCTTACTCTAAGACCTGGGTATCCAAACTTTTGCTTGCCTGGTCTGGATTGAAAGATGAAGAATTGTCTTGGAGCACATAAAATATATTGTAGTTTTAGAATATAAAATCACATAATGTTAAAAATTTATGATCTTGTGGGGCCACATTACTACCTGTCCAAGGTCTCACGAAACACCCAGGCCACAGCCTGGACACACCTGCTCTAAGGTTACATTACTTTTTTTCTATTATCTACTATTTTTCTAGTAGTCAAACCCATATATCACAATTGAATCTTTTTCTGTCTCATGTCCAAAATCTAAAAGTAGTTTCCAATCAGCATTAAAATTAACCAATATATTTTCTCTAATCAAAACTATCAAGTTCACCTTCTCAGCAAGTTCCATCATCTTCAGTATCCACTCTCTAAGTTATAAGGGAGAAAGGATCTGAGGCAAGAGAAATCTCAACAAGATAATTTCATTTTGCATGTCTTTTCTAGCCAGGCAAATTTGCAAGTACTGAAATTCTGTACAAACTTGCAAAACCTCTGAGAATATGAGGACATTAACCATACAGACAGTGGTGTAGAACTGAAATATAGATGGAAATTCTGATGGATTTTGAGTGGTATTCTCTTGGAATCATCTGTCTTGAGAGACAGCATAAGAACTGGAATCTCTCATTTTGTCACTCTTGGAATTATAATCTTCAGCTAATTAGATTAACGCACATGTGAATTTCCTGGTCTTCAAAATAGGAACAGAGTTTTGATTTGTTTTGTAATGTAAGAAATGATGTAAGTTTGTCAAAGTTCCAAAGATTATGCCTATTGATTTTCACTTTTTAAAAGTGTTTTGGTTTTTATATCTTTTTTTTAACTGTTTCAAAACAGCACTTTCAAGCAAGGTTATAATGGATTTGCTTTTTATGTTTGCAACTGAATGATTCTGATGCAGAAGGAGTATTTGTATCATATTTGGTCAATTGATGGCATTTATGTCATGCTGTGTCCTCTTTTCCCTTGTTAAAATGAATAGAGAAGAAATGACATAGCCAAATGCTCAGTCCAAGATGTAATTGTAAAATGCACTAGTGACAAACTTAAGATAAATCCTTTTCATTTTATAAGTAAAGAAAAAGAGAGGAGGGCAGGAAGAAGAAAGAGACAGATAAAAGGCTAATAGTCTGGTACAGTGATGTACAACCTTTTTCAAGGGCATGATTGCACCTATCTGTGAGAAATTGTGGGGTGGCTGGGAAAGCAGAAGCAAGTCAATTGACAGATACGTGATAAATGGCAATTACACCCAGGTGGGGAGACAGCTGGGGAAAAGCATCTCCTAGACAACAGTCTTGAAGCTCCTTGTTCTTCTACAACAAAGACCATTGGCATCATGTCGGATTTAGGCCATGGCCATTGACCCACAAGGAAGTCCATTGACAGCAGAACAACTAGCTATACCAGTAGCATATAGACAAATCAGTAATCTAAAATAATGCACAGGTTATGAAACTATTCTTGCCATTTCATTGGGAATAAGAATAGTACTCATCCACGCCTTGGAAGGCTAAATAGTTGTGTGCGAGTATGTGAAAGTAATGTAATCAAAAAAGGGGAACCATTTTGATCTAGAGGTTAAAGCACCAGTCTAGAAACCAGAAGACTGCGAGTTCTAGTCCTGTGTTAGGCATGAAAGCTGACAGGGTGACTTTTGGACAGTCATTTTTTCTCAGTCATGGGTAAAAGGACACATGGTCAATTCCTGTTGCAATCAATGGATCAACACTCAGTTGTGGGGGAAAAAATAGGAAGAAAAAGAAATAGATCCAGATGTATTCTGAAGTTGTAATGACAATTGTAATGCATTTTTAATTTGTCACCAGATATTACTGGGCAATACTTATTTAAATAAGGAATGAAAAGGGTTTGATATAGATGTATCAAAGTATATTCTATCAACATCCCCAGGGGTGGGATCCTCCCGGGTCTGCACAGATCGGGCGATCTGGTAGCTACCTGAAGCCTCCATTCAACAGAGAGGAACAGGAAGCAAAAAATCTAAGTTGGGCCCTCCCATCCACCCTGTTTCTTACCTGGTGTTTATCAGCTCAAGCTGATTGTTGCTGCAAGCCCCAGCTGGGGGCTGGAAAGCAGCACACATGCATTTTTCCAGTGCACATGCACGATCCCGAACCGGTAGCTGCACAGGTAAGATCCCATCCCTGAGCATGCCTAACTATTTTGCACAATTATTTTGTTTCCAGGTCAAAATAATGCAAAACAGCATTGACTAAAGCCAGATTATAGTTATGCACCTTTAAAAATGTTACACAGAAATGATAAAGCAAAGTAAATGAACAGTGACTTTTACAACAAAAATATAACATCTGATAACACTATGGGATGATTTTGCTATGACTTGCCCAAGTACTTCTACACTGCAGTCTGCTGACAGGGTTCTATTCCTTCTTTTACCACTACTTAGTGGCAAAATAGTACCATAAATTACAAAATATAATGCCCATATACAAGTTCCCTTTATATAGATTGCTTTATTGTAGAGAAGTCATTGAACCTACAGATGATGAAGATGAGCAACTTTAAGATATGTGGACTTCAACTCCCAGAATTCTCTAGGCAGTTTCTAGAAGTTGAAGTCCACTCATCTTAAAGTTGCTAAAGTTGAGAAAGACTGATCTATAGAGTGTTATTTATCCTTTAGCAGACTGGGGAAGTTAGACAAATACAAGCCAACAAAGAAATCAAAATGCATCACAAATTGGTCAGCAGGATCTTTGCCAGGTTGTGTATTCAGTTTAAGAAATGGCTAAATGTAATATTTTCTAAAAGCATATAATTTACTAATCAATTGAGATCAACTATTCAATTGAGATGGGACTCAGGGATAGATAAAATATTAAAAGCCTAAGCTTCTTGGCCACTATGGTTTCCATCCAGCTGGGGATGACAGAAAGACAAGCATACCTATTTCCTATTTTGACGGGGAAAAATCATGTAGTTGCTAATTACACAAATAAATTCATATCTAGTTTGTCCCAAGGAATGCAGTACAACAGGTTTACAGAAATCATTTTGCATTAAAAAAACTAAAGAAAATCAGAGGTATTTAAATGGAAAATATGTTAGCATGGGACCCCATTCTCTCCAACAAGAAAAAAAATCTTCTAAAAGCAATTATCTTCCACTAATTTGTTTCTGTTGTCATAAGGGAAAACAACTTTTTAGCTGTACAGAAGATTTTACAACAAAGTAAAAAGAGAGACTAGTACTCAACTACATATGGTGCACAATTACAAGCCAAAGAGGAGAGCTGAAGTCTTAATGCAACTATCTTTTTCCAATAAAAATGTAGACACGGTTTATTGTGTACAGCTATAGACCATCATAGAATAAAACACAGAGCCATAATAAAAAGTAAGAACTTAAACAATCTGCATAAATTCACTATATGATTTCTTAACAGCCAACAGAATGCGTGGCAAAGTAAGAAGCATAATGAGGTTTATCACATAATAGAAATTTGATCTTGAAAAGTTTAATTAGTGCAGGATTTATCCAGAAATATACATACCCACTCCAATACTGGTGTTTCCAGGTATCTCCTCCCTGTATATTCTGAAGAATCATCTAGAACAGAGGTCTCCAAACTTGACAACTTTAAGACTTGTGGACTTCAACTCCCAGAAGTTGCCAAGTTTGGGGACCCCTGATCTAGAAGAATCTTCTTCAACATGGTCTATCAGGATGGTTAGAATTGATGGGCCAATTATTGATGAGTCTTAGACTCTAGTAATCTGTGAATAAATTAGTCTCTGTTAGAGTAGAAGAACTAGAGTAGAGTAGAATAGAGTAGAGTAGAATTATCTTTCACCAATACTTTTAGTCTGTTTAAGAAAAATGTATAACATCCAGAAAAGCATATAGTCCACAGTAACCTGATCAAATGCCAATTTGTTTTAATAAAGAAATATTACCTTGTTTTGGAATAGGCAACTTGGTGATGCCAGAGCTATGCAATCATGAGACAAGTTAAGTTACCATGACTTAAGGAACATGGCATCATCCCTTTCCTTTAGTTCAGTAAGAAGATTGGCCCTGGTTCCTCATAAATCTTTTTTAATATTAACCCTCCAAATTTCTGTCCTTAGTAGCATTTAAGCAAGCATCTTTAGGTCAAAGATTTTTAACAATTTAAGTTCTTATCTTGCTTTAAAACAAATTAACAAGCAGGACTTGAAGACCTTTCAGATAGGCTTCTCACTGTTTCCAGACTTGTATGAAAACATTCCAAATGTTTGAAAGATAGTTGAAACCTAGACATCTGGAAAGCAGGCAGATTGAAACAGAATGGGGCAACTTGCCACTGTCAACTCACTGAGGCCAACTCACAGCCAACTCACCATGCTCAACTCACCACAGCCAACTCACCATGGCCAGCTCGCTGCAGGAGAACTTGCCACAGCCAACTTGCCCTGGGACAACCCGCTGTGGAACAATTTAACAATTCTATTTAATTATTTAAATAAAAGAAATTAAATAAAAAAATATTTTAATTTTTGCCATTCGCATTTCATTCTGTCCCTCCTATTGTATCCTTTCTTTAATTATTCTATTCCACCATTTCTTTGATATTAGGGTAACTTGTCCTGTAGCAAGTTGTCCTGTGGAGAGTATGGACCAGTTGTAAATGTTCATTTTTCCCCCTAACCCAGCTACATACCATCACTACAATAAGCAAAAGCCCAACATCCATAGTCAATTTAGATTGACACTCACTGTTTATAATCAAATACTTAGGATAAGTAATTGTTTATGCTCCATTAATCATTACAGAATCCTAGACTAAGCTTATATTTCCCATCACAAATGCAGCCTAATAAACTGTTGTGCGATTCCTTCCCATTTAAATTTAAACATTGTTAACTGAGATACTCAATTCATCAGGGCAAATTTATACAATAAAGCAATTTATTGCTTTATTTCAAGCAATCAAGACCATCAGTGAGAAGACTGAAAAGGCTCCATAGGACTGCAATTTTGGAATTGATAGATATAGAAAAAAATTCCTAAAATGGGAAGTCACAAATAATCATTTATACTAAATTATATTACTGTAAAGAATATTAAGGTATCTAAACAGTTTGTATCCCTGGAAATCCATCACCAATAAGAACAGAATGGAGAGTTTGAATTCTAAAAAAAATAGTTGTGCCCTTCTAACAATTACAGTATATCATTTCCTTGGGCATTTTTAAAAAAAAATAGTATTATAACATAGTCTGAGCACTTCGATTTTGGAGACAGAAATGAAATTATTGAAAAAAAGAAAAACAGCAACAGGATATTTCTGTTTGTGTAGGGTCAACATGAGTTCAATCCTATGAAACTATATAAAACTATATAATACTTGGCAATGCAGATAGGATTATCCATTTGGGTTGCAAAAATACAATCACTATGGGATAGCAAAAATATACAGACATTGTTAACTCTTTGCTGCCATCTAATGTCCATCCGGTATTTTGCAGCCCAGTTATAGCTTTAATATAAGAAAAATTCATACAACTGGTTCGGCTGCCTGCCTGATTTTGCAAAGTAAAACATATGCATTAAATTCAGTAAATGAACTGTGTAATAATTTTAAAACTTTTGATTCAGTTCAACAAGAGAGCCCAATTAAATGGACGAGGGCATTTTAAAAAAGGTAATATCTACCTAATATCATTGATAATGAAGGATATGGTTTTCCCTTTTTACAAATATTTTCTTCTCCTCTCCTTACACTCTTACATTGCTCTAGGTAATCTTATCCATTGGGTCCAGGGGTGGAATCTACCCAGGTCTGCCCGGATCAGGTGAACAAGTAGCTACCTGAAGCCTCCGTTCCGCAGAGCGGAACTGGAAACAAAAAATATATGTTGGACCTTCCCACCCACCCTGTTTCTTACCTGGTCTTTATCAGCTCATGCTGATTGTTGCTGCAAGTCCCAGCTGGGGCTGGAAAGCAGCATGCACACGTTTTTTCAGTGTGCACATGCCGGTAGCTGCGCCAGTAAGATTTCCACCCCTGATTGGATCTCCCAACTGTCTGGAGTAGATTTATTCCTGATGCACAGGAGTAGACCAAATTAAATTTGCCAGCAATGTCTATTCTCTTGCCTGACAATGGATCAAGCCAAATACCAAGTACCACCTTTGAAAGGATATTTCTAATCTTGCACCACAAATAAAGGGAGGTGCATCATTTCTATAATGGCAAATACCTAGGTAACACGAGTAGATTGTTTTATACTGCTCAGCTAATGAATGCATAACTTTGCTGAATGCTATGAAAGGAATAAATCATACATAAGATGTATGCAGCTGAATTGCAAATTTAGGATTGAAAGCATGGAGAATTATAGAATGGAACACTTTGCCTGATATGTTTTTAACAGTTCTAATTGTTATGGTCAGTTCAACCATTAAGTATAATAAGACCATTAGACAGATATCCCAGAAAGTTAATAATTGGATATTATGGAATGAAGATTAAGAGATTGCTGGCTATTTGACTTCTTATTTTATACATTTCCTGACAGCCAGAAGAAGAAGAGTTTATGGAATTTTCTGGTACTAGTTTAGGAGACTATCCTTATTCATTCTGAAAAAAGGGAGACATTACAAAACTATTGTTAACTATAGTCAACCCTGCAGCCTTAAAGATGGGAATCATCTTTATGATATATGTCAAGAACTTTATATATTAATTCCACACTGCATTGTAAATCTAGGAATTAAACTGGACTTTGGGGGTCTTAATCTTGCCCAACTAAGATCTGAAATATGTGGGTAACAATGAACTATGTCCATACAATCACACTCTCTATTTCTTCACATATCATTTGCAATGTGGGGATAGTAAAACTGGATAACTATGTTGTTTTCTTCCCATGCAAGAAACATTTGAAATTAAAACAAATCTTCTTAAAGTAGTTTAACATTTTACTACACAGTGAAAATTATTTTAAAGCTCTCAGCATGAATGAAGTTAATTGATGAAATAAAATGCTACCAAATGGTGCAACAATAATTTCCTAGATTTTTCCACTGTTTCCTATAAATATCTAGTTTGCACTTCTAAAAAAAGCACATCATCAAATAAAGAAGAGACTCAATGGATAGATATATATAAAGCCTGGTTAGTAGTTTCTTATAGTCCAAATTGAAACATATAGAACTTCATACAGTATGAACAAATATCAGAAAAGACATTTCCTCCAACCGATGCTATATATAAGCATTAACATTTCTTTGACATCTGCTTCATTGTCCAAAGAAATGCTCTAAATCCCTCTGACATTATCTATGTTATTAAACTAAATAGCAATTTGGTTTCTATGAGCTGGATTGAGCTGAGTGCTAGTGATTCTTCAAAGTAAACATGAAAGATAATACAGTAGAAATATCAATTACAAGAAGACATCAGTTATGGCAGTGGAAAGCAATCATATCACTTTTTCTTAAAAATAATTTTCTTAAAACCAAGAACAAATTTGTGTTCTATGAATATGAACTCTGTGTTCTTGTTTAATAGAGTGATAGTTAAATGTGCAGTATGACATTTCAGTTGTCTATATGGCAACAAAGACTATTGTTTATTCATATGTAAATTTAATCTATTCCAATTCTTATGATTAAATGACATAGATTGCTTCAATTTGACGGCAATTCTAGCTAGCAAACGGGAGCAGACCTGGTTGATGTAACTTCTATAAATTCTCAAAAAAATGACAGAAATGGGGCTGTTTTGAATAATTTAGCTGAATTAGAATGCCATCTATTCTGGAGGTGAAGACAAAAGCATCAGTAAAGATGTTAGCAGTGCTCCTCTCTCTGATAACTTTTAAATGTGTCTCTGAGAAATGGGGACCTTTATTAGTTACTGTCACAGTTTCCAGCAAACCCAGCCAGTATGTCCAATGAAATGGAAATTGATTTTATGCAATACATGACGCAATGAATACATTATGGCACCAGACTTGAAATATTGGACTTAGACAACCTAGAATTATGCTGCCTTTGGTCTGACCTAAGTGTAGTACATAAAATTATCTATTGTAATGTCCTATCATCAATGACTACTTCAGCTTTAACCACAACAACACAAGAGCATATAATAGATATAAATTCAAAGTAAACCGCACCAAAATTGATTGCAGGAAATACAACTTCAGCAACAGAATGGTCAATGTCTGGAATACATTACCTGACTCTGTCATTTCTTTCCCCAACTCCCAAAACTTTAACCTAAGACTGTCTACTAATGGCCTCACCCCATTCCTAAGAGGTCTGTAAGGGGCGTACATAAGTGCACCAATGTCCCTACCATCCCTGTCCTAATGTTATCTCTTATTTGTATCCATTTCATGTACTCATAATTATGTTTATGCTTATATCTGTTATCCAATGCATGCTTGACAAATAAATAAATAAAATAAATAAATAAAAGTGTATTCTCTTTGTATTTCTCTATACCTTCCTTCTTTTTTCTTTCTGAGGAACAGCTGTCACACTGTAAGGGTCCATGAAGATTTAAATCACAATAACCTTGTTTTATTCCTTTGCAATAAACAAGCAATCAGATCTTGCTTCATGAGGTCAGCAGAATGCCCAAACAATATTCACCATTTTTAATTGTGGTTCAAAGATGCTGTGCCTTCTCTTTCTTTCAAAGAATGATTCATTTGTTGTTCTAATGATTGTGAGAGATTTGTTCTCTTTTGCCTTTGTCTGAGAGGAAACAAATGTGATGGGCAGTATATACATTAATAAATAAAAACACTTCTTTATTCAATCCTTTATTTCTCTGGAATTCAAAATCAGCCCTGCAAGGCAGGGATGTCAAAAGTTGTAAACCATACAGGTCAAC
This sequence comes from Psammodynastes pulverulentus, assembly GCA_025802295.1. NCBI lineage: Eukaryota > Metazoa > Chordata > Lepidosauria > Squamata > Psammodynastidae > Psammodynastes > Psammodynastes pulverulentus. The sequence continues at coordinate 17,075,036 of JAOYMU010000002.1, forward strand.
AGTTGGACATACTTGACTTTCCTAATAATCCTCCATCTATTCTGGAAGCCTGCTGCTCACTGCTGATCAGGAAATGGCTGACCTACAACTAAAGCTTTGTTTGTCAATGCAATGAGATAATCTTCTCACACAATATAAATTAAGCAATTACACTGTGCTACAACCTATTCACTTTTATGTGCATATCTAAACGATTATTGCTTTTCTCTGCATAATGGTTTTTGCTACATGGGATGCCTCATTTATTTATTTTCTTGGCGAGCATTCTTGTCTGTGGAGAAATAGGGAAAGGGGGAAAAACCTTTAGGCAGTTATTATTGTCACCAATGTAATTTTCACAAAGGAAAGCTTATGAAGCTTTAAAGAAAACAGGCTTACATGAATGCAAAACTAAAATAGTGTAGAATTCCCTCCTCCCCCTTATTCATTTCCCTGGGAAGGGGGCAGGGAGGGGAAAAGAATATGCCAATGAACTATAATTTTAAACAGCAGATAATATCAAACAAAAGAAATCCATGTTAGCATGGGACAACAAAAAACATCATATGGTCTCTGGCAAGGAAATTAAATGAGACAATTTAATGAAGCATAAAATATTGTTGGGGAAAATGGATCTTTTCTTTTCATAAATAAAAGTTACGTTTTTCAATATTAAAAAGGAGAAAATAGATTAAATTTTGTGATGCTGAAATTGTTCAATACATTTTACCACCTCAGCACAGATCCAAACTGTTTGTAAATTTATTTACTTGTATAAATTATGTGTGTTTCTAAATTGTAACTTAGCAATAATGGATGGGAAATAGGCAATTATGGAGAGACAAATTATAGCTGGCCACCAAGGAGCCTTCTAAAATAACCTCACTATTGCAAATAGAGAAAATTATTTCTTATTTACATAGTCATGTTTACACAGGGTAACTTAAAAAATGACTAGACACATGCAAAGAAAAGCTTCATAAAAGTAAAGTTTTGTGAAACTGCTTTACAAATGTCATGGGGTTCAATTTTCTCACTGTGGAGACCGTCCCCCATGAGTTACGAGACAAGGCGTTGTCAAAGGTGAGGGCCCAGAGCAAAGCTCCCAAGCACTCTTTTATTGAGAAAATACACAAGGAA
>JAOYMU010000002.1:17084365-17109598 GCA_025802295.1 Psammodynastes pulverulentus
CTTACTGTCACCTGAGCTCCACCCAGTCACATGATCACCCAGCCATGCCTACTCAGCTGGTCATTAGGGCAGAGAACTAGTTGTTAAACTATTTGAATCCCACCACTGGTGGTTATCCTCTCATTTGGTCAAGCTGGTTATTATGGAAGAAATAATGACATGTTTGAACCACTATGGGTATAAGAGGAATTGGCAGTGAGAACTCAATGGTATAGCTTCTTTCTGCTGCTAGATAATAATTCTTATCTGACCAACAGTGTTTCTGAGGCTTTCATTTTAATTGCTGATGAATAGTCCCATGGCAATGTAAAAAGAGGCATGGCTCCATCAACGAAGTAGCCAAGGCCTTGCTACAAAGTTAAAACCAAATGGCTAATCCAAGGGGCCAAGCTAGCCCATATAACTCTCAGCAGGTTGGAGAAAATCAATTCCCACAGGAAGGTCCAGGGTGACTCTGCTGCCCCTCAAATACTATCTATGCCAGATATATAATAGGAATCCAAGCATATTTACTTACTTCCTCAATCAATGTGAACTTCATACCTCTCTGGGACCAGAAGATTTCCCACTGATCAGGCCCCCATAGAATTTGTAATGAGCCTAATAACTGAAGGATCTGTAAAGAGTTCAAGCCAGCTCAGATAGAGTTACCTTAATTTTGTGACCTGCCTGATAGGCATCATACAGGCAAATGATTGACTGTTCATCAGCTTTGACAAAGGTGACATTTTAGTATAGTGTGTGAAAGTTTAGATTGCTAGCTAAGGACATGGGTTGGAAAGAAACACGCTTAATTGGATAGTTTAAAGAGGGACTATCAGATGAAAATGGAGAGGAACTAAAGTATTGAACATTGTGCATTGGGCATACAAAGAGGGACTACGATTGCCTTAAGACAGATCAGCTTGGCAAAAAAATTGAAGATTCAAGAAATTGGAGAGACTACAGATGAGAAGGAAAGACACCAGTTTACATTTTCTTGCCCTCCTTTCCTATTCTCCTGCATGTATGAGACTTTAGAAGTTGAACCTATTCAGCAAGTCTTATTGACCTGAGAACAATTATGCTATTGCACATAAGGAGGGGAGGGGAAAACCTTGTACTTCCAGATAAGGTAGAATAAAGGAGATGGGGAAATAGTGTGAGAAATAAGCTGAGAGACAGCTATTTTCAGGACAGTTAGGGAAACATTCAATCAACATTCAGTTTTAAGGCCACTTCATGCCATGAAAAATTCCATTAATTCATGGGAGGGGAGGGGCAGAAATTATGGTCTTAAACTACTATGATATTAAAACATTTACCATTACCCTGCAGTCAATCAACTGATATGTATTTTTCTGTCCACAATAAAGATTCTTTTCTAGCTAAACAGTGAGATTCCTAACTTAGGAATTAGGTGTAGTCAAGTAAGAATCAAGACATCTGTGATTTATTGTCAAGTCCTAGTAAAAAAAAATCTGACAAAAATACAGTTTCAGCTGCAACTGTACCTGTAGAAAGCCATCTAATTCTTCCCAGTTCTATATAAATAGCTTGGATTATTTATTTATTTTACTTGCTCATAATGTATTTTCATCCTGTGAACATACCTAGAGTGTGCTTCTATCAGAAGTGCTATTAAAAAAAAATCCAAGCTGCAAATGTAAAATGAGAAAATAAAATTCAATATCTCTTACCAACCCATCTGCATCATCAACCATGGTAGATGTTCAACATGTTTCTAAATAAAGTATTCTAATATAAGCCTCAGCAGATGGCAACATCTGGGCAGCTTCTTCTGATGTCAGATGTTAAGCAGGGTTGGCTCTGAGTAAAACTGGAATGGGACTGCATGAGAATTTCTGAGCTGCTAAATCAGACTCTGGTTTAGAAGCTCAGAAGCTGAACATGCATTCCAGAAGAGGACAATGGCAAACCGTGTTGGTAGTGTTATCAACAAAACCGCATGGAATCAAGCTCTACTTGATACAAGGGTATCTTTCTCTCCCCTCCCCACTTCTAAAAATTTCAATATATTTCACTCCTTAAGAAAGGATATGTAAATTAAGTACTGTAATGAAAAAGTCTTACTGCTATTCAAGGTTATTTTTAACCTGACATTTCTCTGATGCTGATGTTCCTTAATTGATAATGTTGCCTGGAAATATTATGTCTGCCTCCAGTATTTATAGCTTCCTAATTATCTGGGCACTACTAACAAGCTGCTAACGGATGAGGAGAGACTTTCAAGATCCAGATCTTTCTCCACTATGAATCAACACAGTGCTATTAAGCCATTCACATTTGCTAATGGACCTCAGCTACACCCTTCCTTCCTTCCTCCCACCCCACCAAATAATGTATCCTTCTGCACAAATTCAATTGCCCCTGGAGGAGACACTGAAAGAATTAAGTAAAATAATGATTTTCTCTGGAATAGGGATGCAGCCAACTTTCTGTCCCTTTTGACAATGTCCCTTCTTTTTCTCAACATTGTTTTGCAAAGAACATTCAAATAGCATGCAAGGGAGATTTTAGATTTTTCTCCACCCCAGCATGGTCAGGAATAACTGCTATTAGAATAGCAAGTTGTCTAGGGAAGAATGCCACTGAAGTGAGATAATTAGTTTTAAACTGGCAGAAATATAACAAATTTCTGGGTTCTTTTCCCTCTAGTGAGAAAATAGAAGTTAACTGAAATAAACATTCATAAAAGAGAGACTGGCAAGTTTTCAGGCTTCCCATGGCTTCATTTCTGCAGCCTGTCTCGAGGATCCCAAGAAATGCTGCTTAAATTTGGAAATGTTTTGAATAGGGAGCAAAGCTTCACAGAACAGTTTTGTATTAAGAGAATCCAAATCTTCCTCAAAACCAATTGAGTTTTGTTTTGTTTCACAGTACATAATTTTGAGAAAATCAAGTACAGCATTTTGGATCCACTCCCTCTAGTGATGCCTCTTTTCTTACCTTCTGGCATTTAGAAGCTGAAAAAAAATAAATGGCAACCTAATACTATTATTTTTCTTCATACCTAAAGGTGTCACATTTATAAATCTATTTAGCTCTTGCTAAGAACTAATATTACTCCCTTGACGATCTTGAATAATTACATAAGCTATTGTTATGTCTGATCTTCTAAGAAGCTGTATAAGACCAATTGTTCTGTCCTGAAATCAAAATGCTAAATCATTCTTACCCTTCTATCTTAGAAAGTTCACAGAACAAGTAGAATGGACCTAAGGAACAGGGTTAATGAATAAGGAAAACCAGGCATCCCTTTCCAGAATTTGCATCTACTTCTCATAAAATTTTCATTAACTCCTTTTGAGGATATAACATGCTCCATAAATCATGAGGAATCCTGTATCGAGTAGCAAGTCATTTTGTTTTAAAGGTTCATCATCCCTTTACAGTGGGCAGAGAATTCCATGCAGCTAAAGGTCCTTTTTTTTTCTCCACTGATGATAACACTCTACATATTTATGCATGTGTTTGTATAAATATGAGAAATAAAAATGAATCACCGTAAGGACTTAAACTTTTCTTGCACAAGTTAAACGATTAGTAATGTTAACAAATTAAAAAGTGCAGAATGCCAACCCCCAAGTTACGCATTGAGTAGCAAAATCCCACTAGGTTCCCTTTGTGATTGGAGTGCAATTGTCCGCATTAAAAAAGAAACAATCACTGAGAATTACTGCTGGTCAGAGAGCTGCGGGTGTGGTGGCCTAGAGGCGGAGCTCTTGCCTCAAAATCAGGAGTCTGTGAGTTCGATCCTAGTAGAGGCTAATATTTGGAATAAAATCTCCTGCTCGAGCAGGGGGGTTGGACTAGATGACCTCTAAGGTCCCGTCCAACTCTGTTATTCTATGAACTAGGAACTAACTATGAGCTGTGCATTGCAAGTGACTAGAATCAAAGGAAAACTTTTTTTCTCTCTTCCCGAGTGTTGCCTTGCGTAGTGACAACCTGAAATGTATAGACACTGTTCTGCAGTCTCTGACATACTCTGTTGTTTGAAGATTATTCTCTTGGGGAAAATTTAAATAGGCTAGCCTTAAAATGGGGAAGCAGACTCTTGAAAGTCATATAAACAGAAGTGTTCAATGGTCAGCTGCCTTTACTGGACAGTACAATAACCATAATGCTTTCTGTGACCATACCGCCACAGGAGATGAATTGTATGGTGGTGTAATTAATTTGTGCAGAGTCATAAACTCAAGGACAAGACTGAGCAGAATAGAATAGACAGAATTTTATGAACTCTCTCTGTCGAACACAACATTCCATTAGCAGTAATTTGAAGGAGGTCATTGAAATATAATGCAAACAAGGAAAAGATTTGTGCATTTTTATGGAGTAATGTCATGCTGCAAGGGAATTTTGGGAGTTGTAATATTAACACAGCTGGATAAAACCAGGTTAGAGAAACCCTAAAAGAATTAAAATTTAATATGCAGTTGTGCATAACAATACAAATAAAGAGGGTTTTCAATGTGCATCACTATAGCAGTGCATTTATATAACCAAATGCTATATAGCTATTTCATTGAGTTCAACAACATCTGTTTCCAGATAAGACTATATAGCTTGCTTGCGTGCTTGCTTGCATGCTTGCGTGCTTGCGTGCTTGCGTGCTTGCATGCTTGCGTGCTTGCTTGCTTGCTTGCTTGCTTCAACACAGAGAAAGAAAATTTTTAGAAACATTTCGTGATGGGTATTAGTACAAACATTTCTTCACAAACTAGAAGAACTAGTATAGTCATCTTTCTGCAAATTTATTAATTTTATTTATTTATTGAACTTTAAAAGTACCCATCTCCCTCAGAAAGAGACTCTAATTAACAGTATTCTAAAAATCTAGCAGATAAAGTTACTCAGATTCATTCAGAGCTGGATTTAGACTGAGCAAGTAATTTTGAAGTGATAGAAGCAAATTCTTCTCTGGTTATTAAGGTTGAGTTTGAGTCTGTGACACCTGGGAATGTGGGTTGATAAGTTTTGCCATCTCAGTATTAGATTCATGGCTGCTGGTAAGGACATCTAGGAGGTAATATGTAGATGACTCCATTTGGTAAAATCTGGGGTGGGATGAAAGAGAAAAAGGGGACCTCCTATCTTGAAGGAGGCAGAGATATGTCCTCTCTTCAAGAAACCTTCTCTGGTCCCAACTATTCTAGGCAACTTTCATTCAGTTTCCATCAGTCTCTTTCTAGGGAAGGTTGCTGAGAAGATGAATGAGTTACAGCTTTAGAAGATCCTAGGAGACATAGTATTCTACTGATTTTCCTCATTTCTCTATGGTTGTCAATGTTGATAAGGTATACAGATCCAGCCAAAGACCTCTCATATATGGAGTACACCAAGTTTCAACATACTTAATCTTCCTGTTTAAAATCTGCATAAGGCTACTGGATGACATTTTCCACTGGCTTGATATCTGGCAACATCAATTATCCATTACATATCAGCCCCCATTCATCCAGATGATGCTATTCAAATCTTGTATCAATGTCTGGATAGGAACAAACACGCTCAGGTTCCTGACCAGGTTGACTGGCTACGGTTACTTAGATTGCAAGTCTGTGGTTCCATCTTTAGTCCTCAGTGGGATTGCAGTCCCTTCTTCAGGTTAGTTGCACAATTCAGGGTTGTTGAGTTAAGAGCCGTGGTGACACAGTGGTTAGAATGCAGTATTGCAGGTTAACTCCGCCAACTGCTAGTAGCTCGATCCTAGCTGGCTCAAGGTTGACTCAGTCTTCCATCCTTCCAAAGTCAGTAAAATGAGGACCCACATTGTTGGGGGTGATATGCTGACTTTGTAAACCACTTAGAGATGGTTGTAAAGCACTATAAGTCTAAGTGCTACTGCTATTCTTCCTGGACTCACAACTCCTGCTTCAGAAGCAGATGGAAACTGTGGCCAGACAGGCCTTTACATCAATTCATTCAGTATGCCATTTGCGCCAATTCGTAAACCATGAGACACTTAAGACAGTCGCTCATATGTTGATCACCTGATAATTGGACTAATGTAGGGACTTCTACATGGATCTGCCATTGAAGTTCATTCGGAAGCTGCATGGATAATTATGGACATGTAGCAGGCCTGTGTGATCCTTCTGGTCCATGAAATGCACTGGTTGCTAGTAGACATCTGGGAACAATTCAATATGATTGTTATAATCTCTGATGGCTTTTAGAGGCTAGGGTCTGTTTTTTAAAGGACTACCTATCCCCTGTAGCTTCTGCCCATTCACATGATTTGTCAAGTAAACAAGGTATAGGTTTTTTCAATTAAACAATGCAGAGCCTAGGAAGGGAGCCTTCTTTTCATGCCATCTGCCCTATAGAACAAGTTTTCCTTACTTCAAATTCGTATGGGTTTCACCTTGTCCCTATTTAAATGGCTCTGGCTCAGAATGCATGATAGACTTCTTGCTTAATGTTTTGGTTGTCTGAATGGTTTGGTCTTTTCCAAACCATTCGAAAGTTTGATCTTTCCCAAATTTTCTCTCTTTAATGATTAATCTTTGTTTTTACCTGTGGTTTTGTTGTTGTTATTGTTGTTATTGTTGTTGCTTATTCTGTAAATTGTTTGGAATCATAATGGATTCTAGCAGTTTATAAGTCCAATAAATTAAATAATAGATAGATGATAGATAGATAGATAGATAGATAGATAGATAGATAGATAGATAGATAGATAGATATAGAACTAAACTAACTTGTTTCCTCACTTAGTCTTCTTAAGATAACGTTCATCTTCATTGCCCTATTTTGCATATAGTTCAATTTTTTCTGAATTCTTGTCAGAATGCATCTCTCAAAACTAGACATAACATTTAGGGATCTAGCTATTTGAAATGTATGGAATTATTGTTCCCTATGATTTTTGAAACTACGAATACAACTTAGAGTTCTACTTGCCTTTGTGGTATCACGCTTACTTTTCATGCTATTAATTCAGATTCATCTTGTACTCATTTATAATTCCAAGATCCTTTTCACAAGTCTGCTACCAAGTCAAGCATACCTCATTCTGTACAAGGGCATTTTATTTCTTTTTTCTATATGAGAACTTTGTATTGTCTCTATTAAATTTCATTCCATGACTTTCAGTACAATGCTCTAACTTATCACAATCATTTCAAAACATGTTTCTGACTTCTACTATATTAGCTTTCTTGTCCATCTTCAAAGGGACAGAATAGCTTCATATAAATGTGCTTGCTTGGCAAGCATTCACAATATTGCTTGATGTGAGCCAGAAATGTTCCTGATTATGTATATAAAGGCAAATATCTCTCCTCCCCCCTCTCCTGAATTTGAAATTTCAAAGGCAGAACTCCAGAAGAGGTGGCTGAACTGATATTGGAAAGAACAGGGTTGTTTCCATCATTCCAGTAGCCTCAGACCCTGAAAAGTTGAAGCAAATTGCTAGATTCATCAAATAGCATCTATTTCTGAAGAAATAAAAATATTTATTTATTTTTCTGTGCTGTGCATGTTTAATATTTTCATTGTTCTGTAAAAATTGAAAGTGAGTTTGGCTTTTATCCAACCATCAGGCTATGAGTGAAGACAATATTTTTAAAGAATGTCTAATACAGTATATAATAATGATTTTAAAATCATAACCAGGCCCATTTTTATAAGACTTTGAACCAAAGGGAAAAAATGTGTCATTGAATTTTATCTGTATTTTCTTTTAAATAGATTTTTTAAAAGCATAAACTTGACAGATCTGGAATTTATATTTACATTACAATGCATATGATTAATAAGGTATTCTATGTTAATGTTTCCTTTTTTAAAATGTTTCTTTATCTTTATCTCTGGTCAAGGTAGTTTATCAGCTATAGGAATCCAGTATTAGAAGTCATAATTGAAACCATCTTAGATCACATTTAAAACAGGTTAGAACCCTTTTAAGCTTTGCAGAGAGAAAAGTTGCAGCTAAGGCACATAAACAAGAAGATAATAGAAACTGCATGTTTTTAAAGAAATAGAGCGTGACAAGCGTGTCTATTCAAGGACAACAGATAGTTACTATTTCACAGCTGCTGCTTGCTCCAATAACGTAAACATACAGGAATGTCGGAAATGTGGAAAACATGAAGGGTCGTTTTACCACACATGGTGGATTTGTAAGAAAGCTAGAAAATTCTGAGTCTAAACACATACAGGGATACAAAGAATTTTAAATATCACTATAAAGTTAAAACCAATTTTTCCTCTTTGGAATTGATGAATAATCATGTAGAAAAAAAACTGATAGAAGATTGGTTTTGCTTATGGTAACTGGAATGAGAGTATTATATGCATGAAGAGTTTGGTGCGATGACAGAATTTGTAGAGATAGTAAAATTGATTTGTTTGATTAGAAAGAAAACAGAAGGTATATTTATTATTGACTAAAAACCCTTTTTGCTGAAAATGGAAGAAAATGAATGGCTAGAAAGGGTAAAATATGGGAAGAAGGGAATTATGATTTATTTATTGGATATATTGGATTTATATGATGTAACCTTAAAGAGGGAGTACAGGTGATAAATTTGTTTGTAACTGTTATAAAGAAGATCAGAAGCTTCTTCTTTATACTATTTTCTTTTTTTCTATCTTTTTCCTTTTCTTAAATTTAAACAGCTTACTATTGTGTACATTCCGTCAATAAAAACATTAAAAAAAACAAATAAGGATAATTCAGATGATATCTGAAACTAACTTGATCAAAGAGCTTGCTTTTTGCACATGGCAAAATTTTTACTTTCTAGAATACTTTCAAACAACTCTCTGCTGAATGTGAACACCCTTTGACACCCAAGACTCCAATGAAAAGCTTCTGGAATTATCTTCATGTGCAATTGTTAGGGATTAGCAAAAATTCTACATTCCCAATGAAGACAGGAAGAGTAGTCCCGTAATGGCCAACCTATGGCACGGTGCCACAGGTGGCACGCAGAGTCCTCTCTGCAAGTACCCGAGCCATTGCCCCAGCTCAGCTCCGCCGCGTATGCGCAAGCGCCTCCTGCCGGTCAACTGATTTTGGGCTCTCTGCCGCACATGCACGGGGACAGGGCACACACAGGAGATGCATGTGTGCATGCGCATGGGTGGAGGGGAGTGTGAGGGGAGTGCACACGGCTACCGGTTTGGGTGAACCAGTATCAAAAAATGCTACCAGTTCAGCTGAACCAGTAATAAAAAATGCTACCTGTTCGGCCAAATCGGTTCCTCTGACAATCAGCTGAGAGGATAAAGGAAAAGAAAAGTGCAGGAGTGGCCCTCTCACCTGCCCCTGCGCTTGTTTCTTCTTTATCCTCTCAGCTGATTGGTGCGGATCCCACTGGTGGTGCACGCATGTGCAGGGGAGTGGGGGGGTCATGAGCGCATTGCAGTATGGGTGCAGCCATGCATGTGCACTGTTGCACATGCACATGCGCACTTTTGGCACATGATGACAAAAGGTTAGCCATAGCTGATCTAGTCAAATACCTCTACAATACCTGACCAATTATTTTGGTTGTTATATTTGTGCTAGGTAACAGTGAGATCTCAGACCAAGCCAGATAGGGTAGCAGTTCATGGTGACTGGTACTGGCCAGAAAAATGGTCAAAAGACAAGTTATTTTGAAGAATATGTTAGAAACATTAACAAAAACATTAATTGGAAGAACATTAATTGTTTTTTGTTCAGTACTCAGCTATTTTATCCTATGGGATACTAACTATAAGGAATATGACCTTAGGATCTGTCTTCTTTTTAAAGAACATATGAATATTCTGCATTTATTCCAGAATAGGATAACTAAAGGTTACACCGTCAAACAAAAAAATGAATCCTAACCCATAAACGGGATTTCTTTCAAAAGTTCTTTTTAAATAATTCTGTTTTACTTATTTTTCTGTCTTGCAGAAATTCATTCATATGTTCATTCAATTTCTATAGCAGCCCATCTTAGTCCATGACTCTGGATGGTTTACAATTAAAAAAATATATTATAATTAAAAATACTAAAAACAATTTGAACAATAAAAGTAATCCTCAATATGGACTAACTTACCCATGATTTCAACCAGGAGATTTAACTGGATCACTTTATTAACTTATTATAGTACTAGTTAGTTGCAAAAAACCCCACCCCCAAAACAAAAAATAGAGTCAGGCAGTAAATGTTGTTGTCTGAACTGTTCTGATACACCCAAGGCACCAAATTAGGGGAATTGATGTATTGTAACTGATATATTCTTTCTGGTACCATACTGAGCTGTACCTGGTCCTCACCAAATTTTTCCTAGGTGCTTGCTGAGTTTATTTCCAAGATACCCTTTAGGGGTCCACAAAAAAAAGACCCCTCACAGGAAATGCTGGTGACAATGTGCATAATAAATTTGTGTACCAATTTTCTTTAGTAATAAAACACCACCAAACTGCCATTTCTGAAATTTTAAAAAAGACGCACAAAATGGCACTCACACATGACAATTATTAATTTGTTTGTATTAAAGCTATAATCTACTACAAACTATTGAAGCATAAAAGCACACTAATAGGCACTAGTTTAAATAAAATAAGACACAAAAATTGATTGTAGAAAAGGAATGGTGAAACTACATGTGTGGAAGCTGAACATCCTAATGTAATTTTTGCAGGCAAATTGGTCTCAAACTTATATTGCTCTAATTTCAATTGCACACAGCACTTTAATGGTGTAATCTTGTTTTTATGCCATCTATTTCTTATATGGGAAATAGCTATGATGATGACATTATTATTTTTTGCTATATAGCAATTTTCTCATCCTAAAGTTTTTTTTTAAATAATTTTCTGTATAATTGAAAATAAAATTAAATACTGGGTGATCATTAATTAGCAAATCTGCTACTGAAATTAGAGGAGGGAAATCATTAGACAGAAGGCATGGATGAGTTTAAGATGAAGCCATCTAAAACAGCAGAGAGAAAAAAGTGCTCCTATTGATAAGTTTTTGAGAGTAACAGTGGGTAAATAGCCATAGTGGCACAGTGATATTGCAAGCTTGTCACTGCTGATTGTTAAGAGTTCGATTCTGACCAGCTCAAGGTTGAATCAACCTTCCATCCTTCCGAGGTTGGTAAAATGAGGATCCAGATTGTTGGGGGAGCAGTGGTGGTATTCCAAAAACTGTACAACTGGTTCTGTGGACGTGGCTTGGTGGGCATGGCAGGGAAAGGATACTATAAAATTCCCATTTCCACCCAATCCCACTAATCTGTTTTCCAGCTCTGTTCTCCTGTGTAAGGCAACAAAAGAAGACCCAGTCGATCAGCTGGGACTCAGGAGGTAGTGAATAGATGGGAGTGGGGCACGTCAGAGGTGGTATTTACTGGTTCTCCAAACTACTCAAAATTTCCACTACCAGTTCTCCAGAACCTGTTAGAACTGGCTGAATACCACCTCTGTAGAGGAGGCAATATGTTGACATAAACCACTTACAGAGGGCTGTAAAGCACTGTGAAGCAGTATATGTCTAAGTGCTATTGCTAGAGTTAAACTTTGGACTTCTGGACTTCTACTCTTCAGTGAAATCCTGAAATCAGAAGAATCCCAACTGGACCAGGTGTAAGAAAGATGAATATAACAACAGCAGAAGAAAAAGTATGTCTACCACCAATAATAACTGAATTGCAAACAATGCAAAAATAATGCATAGTATTGTACATAAAAAGAAACATTATATTTACTCAAAATTCAAAGTATAGAATTCAGTGGTACCATTTCTTAGATGTGAATGTGTAGAAATGTAATCCATGTTTTTTCCAAAATATTTTCTTTTTCACCAGAAAAATTGAAACTTGCAGAACAATTATTACCTACTCAGGTCTATATTCATCCCATCCTCTCATCTTCCTAATTCTAGTAGTCCATTTCTCTACTGGGAGACAAATGTTTTAATTGATCTCTAAATTATCTGGAGATCTCATAAAAATATTAAAATAGCCCTGCTGGATGAGGCCAAAGGCTGATTTCAAAGGCATTCTAGAAGTGCTTGAGAATGGACACCACTGTCTTAAATCTTTTGAAATGTGTACTATTTGTGTCTCAAGTTTGTTTGGCAGTTAGAGTTTGCATTTGCTTCCACTGCATATTAAAAACAAGTATGTTGATAACATACTATGAAACATGTCATATGGTTCCTTTTTGCTATTTGATTTACTATTTTAATTCAATGTAAGTACATCCAATGTAAGTACTTCTTTTTTAAAAAATCAGCTCATAGTCTCCTAATGTTCTCTAAATGTAAGGTTTCAGAGTTTATTTAGATTAGAATTATGAGCCAATGTGACCAAAAAAACCTTTTTTAAAAAAATCACAGCTTTCTGATTATAAATGTTGACTTAGTCTTAGTGTTAAAGTCTTGGAATACTTTGACAATCTGAATTAAATACTGCCAACTAAATGAAGCTCCAAACTGATATCTACATCATCATATCTGGAGAGAGAAATGCAGGAATGGAACCAAGCATTTCAACACTATATACTAGATTTAATATTTCTACTGACCTGCCCAAAATAATGTGTATACATTGTGTCCTAGTTTAAGATGAGCCTTGCAGTTTTTAAATTATGTCTTGTTCAAATATTAAAGAGGATAATTTTAAATAAGGGAAAAGAAATCTATTCACCTGATTTTAAGAAATAAATCCAGGCTATAAGCCTATTATCTATTTTTGAAAAGTCGCTGTGTTCTAAAAATAAGATGACCCAATAAGTTGCTATATGATCTAGACAATAAAGGAAAAAATGGAATTAAATTCATGTAATTGTTTAGATTTGTTTTATGCATATTTTTCTTGCTAGATTTTTTAATTTTTGTTATATTTTTAAATCACTACAATATAGTTAACATTTTTGTTCTCTCAATAATCACTATTTATTTGTTTATTTATCACTTTTAAGCCCATGTTTAAGTCAATTCCATCTTTATCCAGTAAAATGTGTTTCTCTTCCATATTATCATCTAGTCTTTCAATAATGGCAGAAATCTTTAAGAGTATCTTCTGAATCATTTTTACACATAATCAATGCATCCATTATTTTATTTGCTTCTGTTGTCCTCTAGTGCCCAACCTTCCACAACCTAACTTATCACATTTTCCCCTAAAGAATGCAAGCAGTCACAGTTTCCCATGGTTAAGACTTATAATTAATTTCAATTAACCTTTATTCCAAGTCTTTCTGGACCGTTAACTCATTTTTAACTTTCCAAAAGCAGAACTCTAAACACTTTTTTTTGCTGTATTCCCAAAAGTAATATTTTTCAAAGTCCTTAAAATTGTATTTAAAACTTCTTTCACTAAGAAGAAAACTCACCTAATGAATACAGTAGAAACTTGCAGTCCAAAGGATCTTAATATTTTCAAAACAATAAAAAGATAATTCAAAAAATGATTATGAAATGAGGCTCAGTCAAGCTTTCTCTCCTTAAAAGACTATGTTATGACTGTGAGCTTAGATGGTATCCTTGACTCTTAGCTGACCATAAAATTGTGTTTCTTGCAATCGACTAACAAGAAGCATCTGTCCAGAGTCCATTTGGTTATCTCATGATCTCGCCTTTCTTCGGAAATCAAATATAAGCAGCAAAAATGAGACATTTTCACCAAGAAAAGTGCAAAATGCCTCCTTCCTATATTTGATTCAATGGAAAGGGAACAGGGACAACTGTGGATTTTCTCACAAATTAAATATTGCTACTGTGCTGCATATTTGTGCTTTCAGTGCTTGTTGTGTATGACTCTCAAGGACATTTCATCCTGAAATCACACAAGATTGTATGTCTGATACGTTTGCAATTTACAATTTTGAAACAACTAGACAGTTCTTTTTTTTATTCTGCCTGATTTGTGCTGTTCCAAGATTCAGTGACAATTCCTCCTTTTGCATTATCAGGTTTTCTCATATCAGATAACTCTCAGGGGAACTGTCTGTAAGGTCTGGTTTCTAATATGGTTCCTTTAAACTTCAAACTCCATTATTATTTGTCAGTGAGAAATCTCTATTAATACATTGAGTTCTATGTCCTTTTCTGACTGCATGACTAACAAATAGGATTCTAAATCTGGACAATACTGTACATCTTTAACATGCAAAGTAATTCTCTTCATACACTTCAGTATTTACTTTATAACAGCCTTTCCAATCCCCTGAGAGCTTATTTACTTTTCAGTTGCACTATGCTATGTCCTTTGCAGCATGTATCTTTGTTTTTATTCAACATTGGAGCAATTGTTCCTCTAGCCATGTGGATCTTGAATTCATATTGTCACCACCTTTATTGGCTCCTGAAGTAAGGCTTCTTTAAGGTCTCTCTTTTCAAAGAATGCATTTTTTCCCATCCTTTGAGCTTAGCTTCAGCCTTCTCATGATTTAACTATTTCTTCCTTCCTTCCTTTCCAATCTACATTTTGGCCAGTTCTCCCTTCATTTGCACTTTTAATGTACTGGGTAGGTTCTTTATCTCTGTGGAGAAAATGCCATTAGATATAATTTGCATATTAAACTTATTTTTTCTGGCTTCAAAAGCAGATGTTTCTGTTTACTTATAGGGCCTTCTTTCCAGGCATGTATTTTGAAAATGCAAAGGGTATGAATCATGCTGCCTTGTGCAGTCTACATCTTCATTCCTCAATTTTACTTCCCAAACAGCAAAAAGAAAGAAAAAACATCCATTAAAATTTTTCCTATTTACATTTCTCCTGCCAAACCTGGGATCATTGTACTTGACTTTTATAACCTTTTATCCCTGTTATCTAATAGCAAGATGTTCCAGGTTCTGTGACTTTGAAGACCTGTTCCCTAGGTCCCATCAAGTAATAATGTAGTCAGGATTGGAGCTGGTACATACATACACACACACAAACACACACAATCACAAACAAACCCAGCAATTAAACAAATGGAGGATTTTATTCTGGACATTGTGTCTACCAGTGCAGTAGTGGTGATCTAATAATACACAGAGGTGAAAATATTATCTACAAAACCAGCTTGTGCTTCTTTGCATGTACAAAGTAATATAAAACAGCACTCTCCAACCTTTGAGGACCAGTGGGGGGGAGAGGGGATGGTTCCATGTGAGCGGTGGGCAAGTACGAACCCAGCTCCATTTTCACAAGCAGCAGGCACGCACACATCAGTGATGGGATTCAAATTTTTTTACTACCAGTTCTGTGGGTGTGGCTTGGTGGGCAGGCGAAGAATACTGTAAAATCTCCATTCCCTCTCCACTCCTGGGGGAAGGTTACTACCGGTTCTCTGAACTACTTAAAATTTCCACTACCGGTTCTCCAGAATTGGTCAGAACCTGCTGAATACTTCCTCTGGCACACATGCTGTTCACACAAATGGAGCTGTGCATGCATGCTTGCCTGCTACTTCCGCAGCCCAGTTCTGAATGGACCATGGCCCACTAGTGGGCTGTGACCCAGGGGTTGGGGACTCCTGGTATGAGAATCATACCAAATCAAATCTTTTCAAGTTCTTTTCCCTTACTTTTATTAGACCCTTTTCCCACCCTTATCTCAGTTACTGATATTGGAATATCTATGCATTTTCTTCTGGCTGCCTTGCCATTAAAAAAAACCCTTTTGGTCCTACTGTCTACACTCTGAATCTCCTTATAAAACACGGTTCATTCTTCTGGTCTTTCCTCATAAGTCTCTCCAGACTTTTCCTCCTGGTCTACCTTTTCATCCCAAAGCTGAAATTTCTGGCCAACTAGATTGTTCTTTCACTCCCTGCAAGTTAATGAGGTGGTATCCTCAGCAGCAGCATATACTGCAGCTTCTGCAATTTAACTGTCCCCTTCCTCTTTGTCTTTTTATATGTTCCATCTAAGGCATGTATGTGCCGCTTTACAACTACATTCTAACATTTTTCCCCTTTTTCCCTACCACTTTGGTCTTGTGCTGCTGAGTAATCTGACTTCTCTAAAAAAAAAAATCCATGATCTTGACAGAGATTCAGCCATGTTCTTCTAGCTAGCCCTTCATCTTGCAACAGTAAACTAGTCAATGATGACAACTCATTACTTCTAAACAATTTGGCTTACAAAACCACACTGTATTTTAATAAGCCAAATTGCTTAGAAATAATGAGGTCAATAATATATTTATCTAATATCAAACAATAGTGTTTTACGAGTTGAGCTTCATCAGTCAGGAAACCTAAGGAATAAGAATTTAGTTAAGAACCCTGTCTAAAAATCTTAGAATATTTCAGTGTACATTGGGGTGTGTGTGTGTGTGTGTGTGTGTGTGTGTGTGTGTTTGTTTGTTTGTGTGACTTTATGTCATTGCTGGTTCCTGGTGATATGTCCCTGAAGCTTTGGTGCAAGAATTTCGAAAGTGGTTTGTCATTGCCTGCTTCCTAGAGCCGAAGGAAAGTGATTATTCCAAGGTCATCAAGCTGGCTTCAGGCCTAAGGTGGACTAAAACTCACATAGACATGGTACATTTCATTTTCCAAAAATTACTGAATATTAATGCAAATTTGATATGTTTTGTTGTTTTCTAAACTGCTTTTTAATATATCCAGAATGGTGAGGTGATTAGAATATTAACCAGGAAGAGGTTTAAGACACAGACAGCTGCAGAAATTGGCATTGGGCCATCAACTAAAGCAGAATGTTATATGCCAGTAGCTCATCAGCTGGACTTACCATATATCTATGCTTTTCATTCATCTCAAATGACACGTTATTTTAGAAATGATAACTTCAACAATGACAGATGGGTGTCCCACAAAGCAACCATCTCTTTCCTGTACCTACCTGCTTCTGCACATTCAATTAACTAAATAGATACAAAAAACATTCCACCTCAATTGTTAATAACCAGTATAGGTTTGTGGGTAATCATTCTTCTACCTTGTTTTACTCATTTAGAACAGCAAACATTCCTAAGAATGGAGCAGCTATGCAATCTTTATTCCATTTCACTAAAAGGGGAGGAAAGCAGATCTAGCAAATAGACTATTCTGTTAACTGTAATTAGTAAGCTTATGCTCAATATCTCTATTGCAAATTACTTGATTTACCGGAGTAAGGTAACTTTTTTCAAAAAAGCAACTATGAATGTCTATTTTTAATAAAATGAATATTATTTTTCCACCACTACTCCATAATACTCTAGATTTTAAACCTGTTTTTAACACAATCATGCAGAAAATATAAATTACCTCTTTCAAAAGATAATTGTTTCTTGTTCATCAACTCTATAAAAATGCTTCCTTATGAATCAGATATAACTACTTGGGTTATGGGTCAGATATAATTCAATGAAGAACAAAGTGAATCAGGGATAGATTTTCACCTTTAATTTTTAAAAATTTTACATTAGTAAAAGTCATTGGTTAAATATGTCATTAATCCAACTCACCAATAGACTTTTACATCTGTTATTGTACACAGGTCATGCAGCTATCCTTTCCATTTCATTGGGAATAAGAATAGTGCCTAGCCACATTGGAAGGCTAAATTTTATGTTTGAATATGATTGTAATTTTGTATATGTGCATGTATATGCAAGGAATCTAATCAAAAATTTGGTCTAGAACAGGAATGTTAAACTTGCGTCATCACAGTGTCGTTACATGACGTATCACAACTTTTTTTCTCCCTTTGCTAAACTGGGTATGGGCATGGCCAGTATGGACAACCCTGGTCTAGAGGTTAAGGTACTAGACTAGAAACCAGGAGACCATAACTTCTAGTCCTGCCTTACGCATGAAAACTGGCTGGATGATTTTGGACCAGTCACTTTCTCTCAACCCATCACTCATGATTGCCATTTGATTAATTCCTGTCACAACCAAATAGGTCAACACTTGGTTGTTCTGAAAAGAACAGATCCTGAATTTGTATATAAAGCACTAGGAAGGGGGAAAAAACCCAATAAGCACAAAATATTTGAGATGTTCTTCCATGCATCAGTGAGGAGTGGGTACATTCCAAATAGCAATAGCAATAGCACAGACTTCTATACTGCTTTACAGTGCTTTTTACAGCCCTCTCTAAGCAGTTTACAAAATCAGCATATTGCCCCCACAATCTGGGTCCTCATTTTGCCCACCTCAGAAGAATGGAAGGCTGAGTCAACCTTGAGCCTGGTGAGATTTGATCTGCCAAATTGCCAAATTGCAGGCAGCTGGCTGTAGGCAGAAGTAGCCTGCAATTAATGCACTCTAACCTCTGCGCCACCGAGGTACAGAGTGGTAATAAGTTTACCACAGTTCTAAGTGTATTTTCTTAACTTGCATTTAAAAACAGAGAATTGAACCTATGCTATAAGTTCCTTAATATTTGCAGAATAATTTTCCAACACGAATAAAGGGTCATGGCAGAAAAATCAGCACAAGAACTCATTGGCAACTTCTGTAACAGAGGAAAATCCAGGCTTGACTTCTTTATGTCCTTAAATGACTAAATTAGGAGGATATCAAAGAGAGGAGAGGAACAGCAATGATGGGAAGGATTTTCAAGATGACATAGGTAACTTAGTCCAAGGAGCAGAGGTTCCCCATCCCTGTTCTAAGAGATCTTTCCTTGAAGTTATTGACAGAAAAACACAAAAAGGAACTATTTTTGTAGCATCCTAACTGAGGTGTATAAGTATGCTATGGATGCTATGTGATAGATTTGAATAAGAGATTTTAATTTTACTTTGAAGTCTCCTATCCGAATTACCTCTCTAAAAATAGGCTGAATTTTACAGCTGTTCTTTGCCTTTCAGTAAAAAATGTTAATGTTTATACACATTTCAAGACAATGTTTTAAAGGCATTAAGAATAATAAACATGAGAAACCTGTAACATTTCACTACTGAATTTTGAGGGAATTATGTAAAAAGCTATACAATGCTATTATAGGCAGGACTTTTTTTCTCCCGGAACTCGGGGGAACTGCGTTCCGGATCCTTTTCGGAGTCCGGATCACGTGGTTCCCCTCCACCAATCGCGCACTATCACTTCCGGGTTTTTTAGCACGACGACGGGGGGTGCGTTCCGGCACCTTTCCTCGAAGAAAAAAAGCCCTGATTATAGGAGATACAATTTCTCCATAATATATTCAAGTATTTATATACTATATCTTATAGGACAAATATAGCGCTATGTACTGAAGGATGTGTTTAGAATTGAAATTTAAAATTTCCATCAGCTTACATACCCATTTTAAAACTCAAGTTTATTATTAGTGAAAAAATAAACTGATAACTATTAAAGAAACAACAGTTCAATAGTAAAGCATAACCATAAAAGCTCAGAGATGAAATACTATGCTCGAAGTAGAATTAGATTTAGAAAAACTATGCTGTAAGTTATAGCAAACTACATAAAAAGGCATCTATAAGCATTAGATCATCTTTTTAGAAGGTATGACTACACTGTGATGAAGAAAACAAAAAGATCTTTTCATTTTCAACTAATAAATAAAATTGGATTAAAAATCAAGATTATGTAAGGAGAGATCTGAAACTCAACTCACCACTTTTGTGACTGCCATGGCTATGCTAGAGTCATGCATTAATCTAAAAAGTCTAATTGCATTCTCTACTCGGCTCCATTTACTGATTTCCAATGACAAAGTTATTATTGCAATGGATGCACTATCTATACTTGGATAGGACATTTTTTAAATGCCAGGAATGATATTGTACATTTGAAGAGAAACAAGAGCTATAATGGCTGGACTAATAACGTAGATGAACCTATGTCATTCTTGTGGCCTGGCTTTTCTATTTGTTTTCCTGTTTTGGTGGGAACATTTATTATTTTTTAAAATTATGTTAAATCTATTTCAGGGGTTTTCATGTGCTTCCCACCTCAAAATAGTTAGAAATGTGCAACTCTTTTATTTATTTTTTTGGTTGTTGTTGCAACTGTAGTTGTAGCAGCATAAAATTAGTTCAGAGGCCATATCTAACTCATCCCTAGTTATATCTATCAAAACTGCCTCCTACAAATTTATACAACTTAATTACTAATGACATTTGTAATAGACCAGAGGTGTCAAACTCAAGGCCCAGTGCTTAGAACTGGCCCGCGGGGCAGACCTGGAAACATATGCGGCCCTCCTGAGCTCCATTTTAGCTGACCGAGGATTACAGGAGGCCATTGCAGCCGAAAACGGAGCTCAGGAGCCTGTTTTTGCTGCCAAAGTACTCGGACCACCACAGGGTTCCCTGACACGAGTAATGTCGAGTTGGCAATGCCCACTCTGGCCATGCCCACCCCAGCCATGCTCACCCTAGCCTCCTGAGGTCAAACACAACCCTGATGCGGCCCTCAATGAAATTGAGTTCAACACCCCTGTAGTAGACTGTTGCCATGAAAAGACACATACATTTCATAAGAAATTAAAACATTATAAAACATTACAAAAACATATTCGGAAGACACTTTTGCGTCCTATCATTCAATAATAACTTTCATCTTTTTCAATTTCCTGCCCAGTTTCATTAATAACTGTGTACCTTTCTCCTGTAATATTTAATGCTGGAAAATAAAGGGTGTTCTTTAAAGCCATTGACCATATAGTCTTTTTTTCTACAAAAAAAGACATCAAGATATAATTACATTTTCTTGTTCTAATTTTAAAAGGTTGATTATTCTTTCAAATTTTCAATAATGACGTTTTTGTTTAACTTAAGCGAGAGTAATTTATAGGACAGATACCTACCTGAATCCCATGTAGAAGCACTTTGTTCTTTTAAATCTTCAGATGCCATTAAACTTATGAACCGTTCACATCTGAAGGATATTTCTTTATTTATGAGCTGAAAAGCAAAATAATGTTTACATTATAAATACCTTTTGTTTTTATGTTTATGTTGCACATGTAATGGGAAGTAAATTCTTTTAACGAATAACCAATCATTATTAAAGCAAAACTATGCCAAGGAAAAAAAAATCATAGCTTACCTTGCTTCTGGAGACAAGTGGCCTATAACCCAAAAACAAGACAATTAAAAATAAACAGCAGGTCTCACCAAAATATTCTCCATAACAAACGTCATCAAAACTAGAGAACAAATCAGATCTGTTTTTTCCATGTTCTAATATTAGCACAGGGCTTTACGAGATTGAAATACTATCTATACCACCAGTTTTAAAGCACAGAGCCAGAGCATACCAATATCAATGACATTACTGTACAAATTGTCACTTGATGGCCCAGAAGGCAATAAAAATTGTGACATGAATATAAGATATTGTAAGTGCCCTTACAGCCTGTGTTTATTTAAACATTCCAGCTTTACAAAAATTGACCTAAACTGAAATCAACCAAGAAAAATTAGCCAAAGACTCCGAATTCTGATTTACTGTTGAGGAAACTGCACAGAGAGAATATACTACTGGCTTAATGACAGTTCATTTAGTGGCTATTCAAAATGACCAAGGATGCTGAACGAAGGGGTTTATGATCCAAGTTATGGCTGTTGCAGTGCCCCAATGATTACGTGATTGTGATTTGGGCATTTGGCAACCCATTTACACTTACGGCTGGTTGCCAAGCTCCCTGCGATCATGTGGCAGCCATTTGAAATCTTCCCTTTCCCAGAAAATCAATGGCCAAACCACTGCTGCCTGCCAAGAGGACTCCCTCTCATTTCTGGGAAGCGGCTGAAAACAGTCCCAAAAGTCAAGCAGGACAACCAGCCCCAAGAAACGAGAAGGAACTCTCTTGTCTATGGGGACTGACTGGAAAAGGTCCATTTCAAAATCCAAGCAGGATTTGTAGACCCAGAGTGGAGAGGCAGTGTGGTAAGATAAAGAACTGAAAGGTCCCTTGGGATGGGGGAGGCCTTGGGGTGCTGCCCCACTCACTCACACACATACAGAAGTGTGGTTTAGAGAGTTTATTAATGTTCCCCAGCAATTCCCTTCACCCAGCCTCAGAACTGTTCCAAATAAACCCAGCCACAAGCAAGCTAAGATTAGTCCACAAGACAATTGCCAACAGTCCATAAAACAATGGAAAGTTGCTCCAACAAATAAGTCCACCAAACAAACTTAAATCCACCAGGTGAAACTGAAATGCACACACTGAAATGCTCACTTGGCAAGAGAAGTTCAGAGTCTCCAAGGCACAAAGTCAAGCAGGAAACAAGAGGACCAAACAAACAGAGCCAGAAACCCAACAGGTTCTCAGCAATGCCTCCCTCTGCCTGCCATGATAAATAGTTTTCCGGTGCAGCCCAGCAAGTGGGTGGGGCCTTCTCCTGAGTAATCTGGCAGATCTCGGTTGCTCTTGTCTTTTCTCTGCCCTGTATGCTTTCAGATCCACCATGGAAGGCAGCTCCTTCTCTTCTTCACTGACTGTCCACCCTGCAAGTTGTCCTTAGCTGAAGCTTCCCGTAAATCTCTTTCAGCTGGCTACTCAGAATCATTAATTTACCTAGTTCCTGATGTGCCAGAAATGAGCCGACCTCCAAGGAAGAATCTGAAGAGTCGTCCAAGGGAGACATCACACCTGGGTGGTCTGGTGCCTGCCACACATAAGTGTCTCCCTACTCAGTGGCTGAAAATTCTAGTTGGATTTTGGCAGGGAGGATTTAATTCCAGAGTGGAGAGGCAGAACAGTAAGATACAGTAAGGAGTGCAAGGTGCCTCAGGGGGAATAGGGGAGGCCACATTGAGGGTCTCTCTGCTTAAGAGTTGAAAATCCTAATTGGATTTTGACAGGGAGGCTTCTCAACTCCTGAGCAGAGAGACCATCATGCGCAATCTGTGCTGGACCTCTCAGGAGTTTCTCCCACCCTCCTGAGGCTCTACATACTGCTTATCTAGGATGCCATTGGTTTAACAACCTGCAAGATAATTTAACAACTGCAACTGGGAGTGCCAAGGCTGCAGTTGTTGAGTGAAGTGATTACGTGATATCACACTTAATGACATTTTCACTCAGTGACTGAGATCCCAATCCCAATTGCGGTTGTTAAACAAGGACTATATGTACAGTGTATTGACAAACAGCAAGGCTATTTGGCATCTTGATCAGGAGAGAATTTTGCATCAACATTTACTATAGCTCTTTCTTGTATTTTATACCATTCATGTTTTTATGAACAAATTAAAAACATATGGCCAACAAATGACAAAATACCATACACCTGTTGACTTCATGGAAACGTGGGCAAGGTGATATAAAATGCAATCCATTGCTGCATTTGCAGACTTGTGTGCAACAAAATACAGTTTCTTCTAGCCACCACGCTACACATTTATTCTGATATCTTATCTTTGTATGTTTCCTTTTCCTTTAAGGAGCTGAGACTGCAGTTCTTTTCAAGCAAGTTGTGAAACAGGATCAGTAGAGAGATATGGTGAAGGATTACACAGTGAGTTACATGCTGATACGATAACTGAATGTAGGGCTTTGTAATCCAACAATCTCTTCACTATTCCGGAATGTTTATAAAACACTGATCCTACATTGGCCCAAGTATGGCAAGGAATTTCAAGTATACTGCATGGCTTGGGTTGTCTATTGATTCCTCAGATTTGAAAAATGAAAATCAGAAGAATGTTGAATAGAATCGTGCTGCTGAATCTTATCACAATTTAAATCGATTCCTTGTTTATTTATTTTTAAATTCACCTTCTAAGAAACTAAGATCAATATATTTAATTCCTTCTTTCCTTGCAAAGGAGATTGAGGGTTGGAGTACCTAAATGGAAAACCAATATGCCTCTTAGTGAGTAACAACATACTGTCTGAATATGGAGAGACGCAGAGCTCGGCCCATCTGCTAGTATGTCAGCTACTACCAAAAATATGTACCAATAATAACTTATTTTTGGCCAATGATGAAGCCAAGAAGGTGACTTCATTCTGGCAGTCTAAAGTTTAATCTAGGCACAGAAGAAGCAGCTGCAAAAAATTTAAATGTAATCCTAAGAAAAGGGGTTGAAGTACAGTAGATGATCTCCAAAATCCCTTCCAATTGATGATTCTATAATCCAAGACCTTCTGCTCATCTTTTAACAAAGTTGTAATCAAATGTTCAGTATATTTTCATTTCATTTCATTTATTAGATTTATAGCCCGCCCCATCTCCACAAAGGGACTCGGGGCCTTTATAAGGATGCCAGCATTTCTAGCCTTGAAAACTATTATCAATACAGGTTGTGCCTCAACTTATGACCACAATTCAGCCCAGAATTTATGTTGCCAAGTGAGAAATTTTATGACTTTTTATGCTACATTTGTTAAGTGGTTCACTGCAGTTGTGAAATTAGTAACACGGCTGTTAAGTGAACCTGGTTTCCCCATTGACCTTATCAGAAGGTCGGCAAAGATGATCACATGACCCTGGGACACTGCAATTATCATAAATATGAACTAGTTGCCAAGCATGAGAATTTTGATAGTGTGGCCACAAGGATGCTGCAACGGTTCTAAATGTGAAAAATGGTCATAAGTCACTTTTTTCAATGCCGTTGTAACTTTGAATGGTCACTAAATGAACTGTTGTAAATCGAGGACTGCTTGTATACAGGTAGTCCTTTAGTTACAACCCTTTGGTTTAGCGTCCATTAGAAATTACAGCAGTGCTGAATGAATGACATTTATGCGCAGTCCCTGGAATTATGACTGTTATAGTACTCTTGTGGCCACATGATCAAAATTTAAGGTACGCTTGGTCTGGCCTTTTTTGAGGCAACTGCTGGCTACACCAAACCTTCTGCCCAAGGCTGCTCATGCTGTTCTCCAAATAGCAAAAGGTGTTCTCATAATGCTTTGAAAGACTTTTGAGGCCTTCTAAAACCTCACAAGACAGCTGCTCGCTCTGTTCTCTAAAATGCATAGGCCATTCTCACGAGGCTTCAGAAAGGTTCTGCCTGCTCCCAACAGCCCTATCTCATGCTTTGCCATCTTATAATCAATTCTGTAGAGTATAACAGAAAGTTAAAGAAAATCTGAGTCAAAAAGGCTGTAGCAAACTACTTCTCTACAATCGTCAAAACCACACAGTTCTAATGACGTAACAACCAGGAAGTGACTTGACTTGAGATTAGTCTTTATCTTTATTTATTTAATAGAACAATGGTCTGCAAATATCGGACAAGCAAAATAAAAAAAGATACTTATTTATTTATTTATTTATTTATTTAATCAGATTTCTATACCGCCCCATCTCCGCAGACTCGGGCAGTTCACAGCAAGATAAAAAGTAAAAACAACTAAACAGATACAATTAAAA
>JAOYMU010000002.1:17209368-17229600 GCA_025802295.1 Psammodynastes pulverulentus
AGCCTTCCCTACTCCCTCCGAGTCCAGGCGCTCCAAACGCGCCCCTCCCAAAGGGAGAATGTCCGTTAGTGAATTCCCACAAACCGGCATACATTAAAATGAAATATTGTTGCATACAGCTTTCAAAGAGTCACCACTTCCAATATATACTACATAAACATGACAAGATAGATAAATACATAAAAATTATGCATATTCCCACATACCCACGTATATTATATGACAGAGAAACAATGTGGCAAAGATACCCATTTATTTTTAATAGAATTGTTACACTGAAGTGAAAAGGAAAGACTCCCAACAGTGGAATCAAATAAATATAATACATTTTGGAAAAGCATGAAATAAAACTTTCAAATGGAAAGAATGCAAGCATAAATAAATATTGTCTCATTGTAAGGGGAAAAATCAATCTCGGGAGAGCTTTCAATAGCAACATCGCCAATTTAGTTCCATTGAGCTGCTTATTCAAAGGGAAAACAGCGAAGAGGATTTATAAAACACTGCAGGAGTTCCTCTGAATCTGCAGGATGGACAATTTCACTCTGAGTTTGCCATGGTCCCTCCATCCTCTCCAGTGGATCTGGGGAGGCTTTGAAAGCCTAGCACAGTGGTCCTTGTACTCTGTGAAGGACAAACATAGGAAGGCAACTAGGGAGAGGTGGTTACTGACAGGGCCACAACTTTTTGCACATCTTTATTGGCCTACTGGAAGGAACACTGGTCAACTTTTCAGCAGCATCAGAGAGGTTCAGGCATCAAAAATGCTGGCTTCATAAAAGCACCCAAGGTTCTTTCTAGGACAACAATTAGTGAAAAGGGGTGGAAAGTTTGGGCTTTAGTGAACAAATAAATGTTCATGCAATTTACTATGTTTGAAATTCTCAAACAAAGCGATATATTATATATATCTGGCTCCTAGGTTTGGAGCTGAAGTATCGATTGGAGCTTGAAAAATAGCTGTATTGAAATATTTAGGTTATATTCATACTAATAGTTGGTTTGTTGTTGTTTTCTTCTCAGCTGTCAATTGTTTGTTTTTTGTTTGGGCTGGGAACTTTATTATTATTGTTAGTAGCCCAGAGTCACTTGTTTGAAATGAATAGCCCTAGGAATTGAATACATAAATAAATATTGCTGAAGCCAAGAAGGGCTTTTACTGTAAGAAAATGAACACACTAGAATAGTTGAGATCTTCTTCCAAAGCCCAGCCATTACAAGGGATATTTTAATGCTGCAACTAGCAATCATCCTCAGCTTCTCCATCTTCTTCTGACTAAGTATTCTTCAATAGCCAAAAAGAGAATATGAAAAACCACATGTATCTATTACTCTTTGTTCCCATTGTATAATGCATTTGGGTATATTTTTTTTCTTTTGATCAATCATGTATGATTCTCATGGACTTTTGTCATCCAGAACCATGCTACCAAGTGCTCTTCCTGCTCACAGAACTGCTTTCAGACACATCTAATCCACCATCAGTTTTTACCTGGAAGCCTTGGCCTGCAATTATTTTTAAAAGGGTTCTTTATGGCTAGATATGATGTTCTCCCATCTGTTTAACTTACAAGGTAAATTAAAATTTCTCTGGACAACAGAACCTGCTCATGTTCTGAGAGAATTAAACAAATAATATTTTATTATACTTCCTATTCTACAAGATTTGATAAAATACATTAATCCTCTACTGCACTATTATCCAGACTAAGATTTTCTACCATTCTGCTCCTTTCAGATGTAAAGTATCACAAAAGTCTCAGGATAGCTAATTTCAGAGTAAGGTAAAGGTAAAAGGTAAAGGTTCCTCTCACAAATATGTTCTAGTCGTTCCCTACTCTAGCAGGCAGTGCTTATCTCCGTTTCAAAGCCAAAGAGCCAGCGCTCTCTGAAGACATCTCCAGAGTCATGTGGCCGGCATGACAAGGCACACGGAACGCTGTTATCTTCCCAACAAAGGTGGTCCCTATTTTTCTACTTGCATTTTTTATGAGCTTTCAAACTGCTAAGTTGGCAGAAGCTGGGACAAGTAGCGGGAGCTCACCCCATTACGCGGCACTAGGGATTCAAACTGCTGAACTGACAACCTTTCGATCAACAAGGTCAGCATCTTAGCCACTAAGCCATCGCATCCCTTAGTTTCAGAGTAGCTGCTGTGAAAACACAAGATCATTCAACATGAATGTGACAAACTCTTGCTGGACTGAAGTTTAGTGTTTGATCTTTGATTATAAATAAAAGTTTATATATACAACTTATGTAAATCTCCAAATCCTTGAACATGGCCATGCCAACCTCTCCAAAAAATGGCAGCTAAACTGTAATTTTTAATGTGCAGAACAAAAATATTAGATGAGAATCAGTGTCATCGGTTACAATTGCTTACAATTATACTTTGATTAAATTAAATATCATTCTTGTTTGGTTTCATTCATTTTTCTAATATGCTATTCCAAAATAAATCATAAACCTTAGCTAAAATGTAATGTGCAAAAGAAGGTCAAACAATAAGCCTCGGATCAGAAATAATTGTAAATTCTAAATAGTTAAGTACTTCATTCTTTGAGTTATAGAAACTGGGTTATATGTAAATATGCTGTCTTCCCTCACACTACAGTCCAGGTTGGGAGAGTAGTGCATTGGTACCTACCTGTTGGTTTGAAAGAAAACACATAAGGCAACCTTTCTATATATTCTGTCGTTAGTTCTGCAAATCAGAAGTAATAGAATTATATTTCTATTCCATCATGCTTCTCAGACTGAAGGTCAGGATAATCTACTAAAATGGGCTGTGTGATTTGTTTCCCATCAGGAGACTCAGGTTCACAGAAACTCACTGGGCCAGTCAAATAGTTAGAAAGGAATTTATGTGCACTACATCTCCTGAGTTCTTGTACAATAGGTGGAATATTTTAATTAAAGGCTTTGCACACATTTACACTGATATATTGCACTCAACCCAAATGTTGTAGCTTCCTATGGTTCTGTTGCTAAAAATAGTCACTCTTTTGAATTTGGATACTTCAGTAAATCAATAAGCTTTGCTAAAATGTAGCATATAAAGGTAAATAAATTTTTGGTATGCACACACCCATTTATGAAATCTGTTGAAGTTACTGTGTGTGTAAATACAACCCTTTCTTCAGTACTTGTACAAATATACATTCAAAAATGAGACATTTCACTGATTCCATATGTAGACTTGTTGCTCTCTCAACAGAGAACAGCTTTGAAAAATATATTTATAAAGTATGATTCAGAGAATAGACCTGCCTTTGTTGTTTGTGTTTTTAATCTGTCATATGCTATATTCAGATAACATCCACCTATATAGAAATATACTGTAGTCTCTTCCTGAGACCCCAAAAACTTTAACCTTAGATTGTCTGTTGACCTCACCCCATTTCTAAGAGGTCTGTAAGGGGCGTGCATAAGTGCACCAACATGCCAACCATCCCTGTCCTAATGTCCTTTTTATTCGTACTTGTTTATATTTATGTTTATATGTTATGTTCAGACTTATACTTGTTTTTTTCATATATGCTTGACAAAATAAATAAATAAAATAAAAAAATGCTGGGAAGACACGTGTGTTTCATAATGGGTTTTGGTTGCTTGTTTTCCCCATTGCAAAACTCTGAACAGTGATCCTTATGTAAGCAAAACATTGCCAACCAAATGGAAGGCCCAACAGTCTCTTTTCAGGTCACCTATTTCTTATTGGAGAGAATTGTAGGACAATCTACCATGGTGGAGAATATTCTAGACATTTGGTAGATAAAGTTGTTCAGATTCATTCAGACTTGGCAAAAGCACAATCTTGGTTGATTGGCTAATAGTGTGATCCTGTTAGTCCTAAGGAAGTACACAAGATCTTCAGAACTGCTAACCCAACCACATGATTATGCCCCTATTGACTGATGAAGGCTGTCCAACAGGTTTGTTTTGCTTTATGTGGTAGTATCTGCTCCCTTGAGGGTTCAAGGGTGGGGGGGTCTGTTGGCCTTGAAGGAGATGGGGGGGGTGTTCCTTTTTCAAAGGGCTATCACTGGACCTAACCATTCCAAATTGTTTTCATCCACTCTCCAACCTCCTGTTTTTGAAGAAAGTTAATAAGGTGATCCGTTACAAATCCTGGAAGTAGTGGATTACCCAGACCCTTTTCAGATGGAATTTACATCAGCATACAATATTGAAATACTTTGCTCCTGCATATCAACGACTTATGGAATGTCACGATGGCAGTAATACCACCTTCCTGACGCTCCTTGATCTCTCAGTGGCTTTTTTGATATTGTTTATTATAGTATTTTTCTGGACTAGCTGCAGGAGTTGCACTAGCTCTCCTTTCTCTATAGTCAGCTCTAGTTGGTGTTGGTAGAGGGTAAGAGTTCAGATCCAAAGCAAAGTGTGTGTGTGGGGGGGGGAGAGAATTGTAGTAGTATGGTAATATAGTATATTATTACATGGTAGTATAGTATGGTATTGTTTCTTAGCAGTAGTTAAACTGCGCAGACACTCTGGAGGCGGGCAGCCTAGAAATCTAATGAATAAATAAATAAGATATAAAACTTGGTGAGTTCATAGGAATTTCAAGTTTGTGAACCACAGAGTATCTTTAAGGAGAATTACTTTAACAGCGGGTACTTAATCAACCCATAATGACTTGGCTGCATATACTCCCATGGGTGCAGAATGCCTTGGGGCTCCGGGGAAGGCAGGAAACAGGAGAAATAGACTGAATTCTTCTGGACAGAGAGCCTTGGTTGGCTGCCAACTTGCAGAGCTTTTAAAGCAGATAAATAAAGCCATGGAGGATCAAGCTATAAATGAGTATTGGTCATTCTTTGTCCATATTATCATTACAATGTATGTGAAGGAGGTCCTGGCCCCCATGTATTTGATTAGTTACCATGGGAACAAAAGGTTGGGGTTGATCCCCAGGATACTTTATTGTTTTCTGGACTCCCCCCTCCCCCAAGCATTTGAACATGTGTGCAACCAACATAGCATCCTCGGGTTTCTCAACAGGCAACTGTAAGGCCAGGTATGAAAAAGAGAGAAATCTTGGCAGTGTAACCGGACAAGGAAATTTGCATACAGGAGGCTTTGTTGCATAGACTGTTTTCACAACTGAGAACCCACGAGGAGCAAACTCCGGAAAGTTGCTGCTTGGCTGCTTCCTCGCGTGTTGCACAACCGGCGAGATTTAAGGGCGTCCACCATCCGCTCTCTTCCTCCTCCACCCATCCCCACGTCCTGTCCTATTCGGAAAGTGTGTTTGCTAAGAATCCGCTAGTCTTTTCTCCTCTGCACTCGAACCGGCAAAAAAACTAAAAGTCCGAAAAAGCTAGCAATTGTCGTTAGGGGTGTTTAAGACACCACCTTCCACCTTAAGACGGTCCTGGGACTTTGCAGAAAGTTGGACTGCGCCGCTTTTTCCTCTGCTGGGTGGAGAGTTTTTCGGAGATAGAAAAAAAAGTTCATCTCCAGGAAATGAGTAAACTAGAAAAAAAAATCGTAGTAACGCTACCCTCATAGCTAAAAGCAACAGGCGTGTAGGATGCTCAGAGAAGAAGGAAGTGTTTCAGACAGAGGTTTTGATCGCAGTCAGTACGAAAAGTCGAAGTCTGAAACAAACCTGGCTTGAAAAAGCAGATAAAGCGGTCTCTGTCGGTCGTTTAGTCAAGTAAAACGTTTGCTGCAAGACGCAGTAAGTATACAGTCAATATTGACTCTGCCGCAAAAAAATAACAAGCTTTTCATTTAAGATAGTAGGTTGTTGTTTTTTTTCGGACGTCTGCTTTGTCTCTGAAAATGCAAGCTGCAAAGTGGAGTATGCGGGTTGCATTTATTTTTTTGAAAAGTATGCAGCCCCATCCGGGCCGCTAAAGATAGGAGTCACTTTGGCCCTTTTTCTTTCTGCCGCCCTTCCTTCCGCTCGCAGCCCTCCAACGTCGCTAAACGGAGGGGGGGGGGGGAATGGACGGATGCCCTTCTCAGAGCAGGTTGGAGATCACTCTGAATTCGGAAAAAAGTTTTAAATTTGCCGGGGTTTTTTCCATACTCCCAAAAAAAGAACCGGCAAACGCATTGTAGAACGAGTTGCAGAATAGGGAATGGAAGAGGAAAAGGCCCTTCAAACTTTATGAAAAAAAAATGAGGTAGTTTTAAAAAAAAAAGAATTTCCCATACTGCATTTTACTTTTTCTAGGGACTTAACTTTTTCAACTTGCTGATGGATACCGAAAACTTTCTTTTACGGTCCATATTCTGATTATCCAGTATGTTCACCTCTCACGAGGCTCTTCAGCTTTCTCTTTCTATTCACACAAGTGCTTTGGGTGCTTTTTTGCTGTTGTTGTTAAACTGCTAAATTGTCCACAATTTATTTTATTTTTCTCCTGAGCCAAATAATTCCAGGCTAGTTTACAGCAACATGCAAATTAACAAGAAGCATTAAGAGTAAAAACAAATAAATCCTAATAAAAACACAAGGCTGTAATTCTACCTGCACCAGTAAGTCCCCAGAAGCCATAAGGATTGCATCTGAGATGAGAAGAGCATGGAAGGAGCTAAAAAAAAGGAGACAATTAAGAAGTTTATAACTTAAAAGCAAAAGGCCTTTGCCCAGAGATTTAAAAAATAGTAAAATAAGCACCAGAAGATCCTTCAAAGCCCCACCCCATCCAAGTTGGCTGTGTAAGAGAAAATGACTGTGAAGATTGTGTTGTATCCACCTGTACTTGCTTAGATAGATTTGTTAAAATTTACAATTTAGTAATAAAAAGAAAAATAAGTAAAAATGTTCATTAAATCAGGACTTCTACATTGACTGTGAACATTCTCCCCATTACAAACACAATTTTCTTTTCTTCTAGTTTGCCATAACTATATTATAACACTGTTTCCAAATCTGACCATATTTTCTTCATATTCACTTAAAATTCTAGGAGTTGTAATCTAAATGTTGGAAAAAATATGTTTTAAGTGCCTGCCCTGTGTTTGGTCCCTCAAAATATATCCTGCAGTACTGGACATGCTTACCTAGCAGTATATGTCATATTTAAGACTGAATTAATAGATAAATGTAATTCTAAGTCTATTGCTCCTCTATAGCTCAGAGTACAGTACTTTTAAACAGGGTTAAACAAATTCATGAAGTTAGTCTGTGGTTTTAATTATGGAAGCTACATGGAATCTTTATTGAATACCACATGGAATTAAGCAACTTGGAATAATGTATACATCACTCAGAATGGCCAGTTATTACTGGCTGTGGAAACTGTGATCCAAAATACAAGAAAAGTTAAATATCATCTTTCTCTTTCAGAACACTCTTTTCAGTGATATTTGGCTGGTACTGTGGGAAAAGTGCTTAGAATAGATCTTTGCTTAGATACAGCCACAGCATACATGGAGTTGGTTTCCACATAAGCCGGTGGCCCGCGGGCCGGATGCATCAAGCACAGGCCACGCCCACCCCAGCTCCGCAAAGGGGAAAAACATCACAAAACATCATGTGATGGCAACATGATGCCGAGAGTTTGACACCCGTGACATAAACCAAGCTTAGAATGAGTTACCAATAAACCCTATTTGGAGCGTCTATTCTGAGGTTACATAACCAACGCCAACCAAAAAATAGCAGATCATTAGTACTGTGATTTTTTTTTAAGTGAAAGATCTCCATTAAAATACTATTAAGGATAGAAACAGGCTCAAAGGGGTCTGCAAGGCAAAGTTCACTATTTAAAAGTGTAATAAACCCCAGCTTTCCTCCCCAAACCTCCCAGTGATGTTGACCTGTCATGGATATGCTTCCCTACAGCCAATTAATTTTTTTTTAAACCCTGTAATCATCAAATGGAAAAGATAGCCTGTGCCTTACTAAGCTCTATAAACTAAATAATGCTAAGCCATAATTTGGAACCATCTCATTCTGTAAATATAATTCAGAATTCAAAATTGCTATTAAATTTCTTTTTTGAGATCCTTTTGAAAATAAACTTGTCCTTTGTCTCATCATCGATAAGTCTGGCATCACCATCACCTGAAACACCTACAGTATGTAGTAATCAGAATTCTTGTTTTTATTTGTGATTATTTACAACTCCCCTGAAATCACATTGGCTTCACAGTGATATTGATATAAGAGGTTTTTCTGCATTATAGATACCAAATTTCATGGAGCGCTCTAGACACATAGTTAGTAGACAGCTTTTTCACCTTGGAACTCTCCAAATTTGCAATCCCACAGACTGCAATTCCACAGATTGTGGAAGTTGGGATTTACAGGGATTGTAAACCAATAGATTTTGTGGATCAAGAAATCTGTAGACAAGTTTATATATGTGGATCCTGAAGAATAAAGCTTAGAGTAAGTTTTACAGTCACTGTAAAAACGTTGGAAACAGAATGCTGACAAGTGATTGGCAGAGTCCTTGATTGATCCCAGTGGAGCTACAACTGCTAGATCTAGTTATGTGAAGCATTCAAAAGGTATTGAGAGCTCAAATAAGCAACTCATATAGATACTGTGGATGTCGGCGGCCATCATGTCTTGCCATTAACAATGCTGCCTTGGCTATTCAGGTTTGAAATCCAAGACACTCCAGAACCCCACAAGTTGGAGGAAATGGATAGCTCTGATGACCCAAAATGGATTATTTATTCATTATTTGAAACTTGCTTGTCTGATAAAGATAGGGTAAAAACATTTCAATAAATTTGCCCTCAGGTTATATGTGTATTTTCAGACTTTCTTTGGTGTCTTTCCTGTGTGTTTGGTTGATTAGTTAAATAATTTTAAGGCGCAGCCAATATGGAGGAAAGCTGCTTTAAATCCTAACTTCAACAAAATATCTATTTAGCAGTTTATTTTCCAGCTTGTACTTTAATAGCTAACAGTTTTCAGAAAGTAAATATTCCAGTTTGAGAGAGAGTTGGCATAGTCTGAATATATTCTGGACAGGGTTGTTGCAGTGCAAATTTTTGCTTGGCTCATGTGCTGCTAGAAGCTCAGTTGAAAAATCAAAACAATTTGCCCTACCTTTTTTGGTTTTACAGAAAAGATGTAGGATGTGAGAAAAATAGGCAAAAATGGAGCAGTGTACAAAAAAACGGGTAAGCTAGAAAAACAATTCTCTGAGAATAAGGAACAACAATTAATTTGTCAATGAGGGGTCCTTGATTTTCTTTTGCCACAGTCATTTATTTTGCAGGTCTTCGTATTTTGTCATTTTTTTTCGAGTTCTTAGTCTTCAATTTTGCTGTTTCCAGATACTCCCATATACTCTATCCAGACTTTTTTGTCTTTCTTATCAACAGTTGTTATGTCTGAGATGTTACGTGGCTTGTTAGTTTGAATTCTAAAGTCCCAGAGCACTTTAGCTTCTTCATTTTCTAAAATTTTCTCTATTTTACGGTCTCACCAGTTCTTGCTTGTAGGCAAATGGTATTTTCTGCAGATCTTCCAATGCACCATTGTTGCTACTTTGTCATGCTGTTGTTTATAGTCAGTCTGTGCAATATCCATGCAGCAGCTAACTAGATGGTACAGTGCTGCTTCTGCTTCTTTCCAGAGGCAGCGCTTGCTGTTATCTGTTTCTGTCTTCTTAATTCTGGCTTTGTATGCATTTGTTCTTAAGGATTGCATGCAGCCAGATTTAGCCTCTCTGTCTCTTACTTCACCTTTCCTGCTTTTATCAGTTATCAGGTCTTTTTGTTATCTGCTTTGCCTGCTATTTTTTTTTAATGGCCATGTAATGCTTTGTCTTCCTGTTTCTCTTTTCTGGTCTTCATCTGGTTTTTCTTGTAGATCAGTTTGCTCTCCCCAGTACTCCGTAAGCGTTTCTGGTATATTAGCTTCAGTGAACCTTCCTCACTATCCTTCAAATATTCTTACAATTCCCTTTATTATTATTATGGTTATGTCTGCTAATAATCACAAAACAAGAGAGCTACTCAAGGAAGAGTGGCTGTAGTCCTTATATTTATTTTCCAAATCTTTTAATCTATATTGTGATTTCTTATTTTTCACTGTGCTGTAGCTGGGTAGAAATACCTTTCCATCTATCAACATATACAGTTTAGATGTACTATGGAAGGAACAAATGTCAACATCTTAAACTACTTCTGAGATACTTTCTTCTTTTATTTGATCCATTCTGTGGCAGAATGTGATTAAGCTGCAAATTAGCCTTTTAATATTAAATAAAACTAACTTTTACTAAATAAGCGTTTGTTCTCATCAAAGTCATGTCCAAAATGAGTCACGTAGATTAGTTGCTGACTCTGGTCTATTTGCCATAAGGACACATGCCATGGCTCTTTTATTATTGTAATAATTTCTGTGTTTCCTAGGGAGAAGTGATTAACAAAGAAATTAAAGGAAAATTAGATTTGG
This sequence comes from Psammodynastes pulverulentus, assembly GCA_025802295.1. Classification (NCBI taxonomy): domain Eukaryota; kingdom Metazoa; phylum Chordata; class Lepidosauria; order Squamata; family Psammodynastidae; genus Psammodynastes; species Psammodynastes pulverulentus. Next base: position 17,219,777 of record JAOYMU010000002.1, read on the forward strand.
TATTTTTGGAACCTCCAAGGTGCACCATGGACAACATTTCTAGTGATCAAAATAAATTCATATCTCTTTAATATTCCATATTACTAAATTGGTAGAATAAATTTTTTCAACTGTTTCACCCATTTTGATAGTTGAAACTTTACATTTGTTGTCTACTTCTTGCTTTTGTTTGGATGAATACTTATGTTGCAATGTGTCTCCCCTTTAGTTAACTACATAATTTTTAGCGTCTTTATCATTGACAAGCGTTTCTAAAGTTTACAGGCAGAAAAAGGAAAAGCAAATATCATAATAGTAGTAAATTAGCCAGATCATAATACACTCAGATGAATGTAGAAATTTGGAGTACTCAGACTATTTCACCAGAATTGGTAATTTATCATTTTGTAAATGTCATAATGTCAACAGATGTTTCCTTTTGTCATTGAGAAGATTGTGGGGAAACATGTGTCCCATGTGGAAACGTGTAGATCAGTTCTGTGCATACAAATATAGTGTGTATATATTTTTTTTCCTGCAAGCGAACATGAGGTTGCTGTTTGTATTCCTTTGTACTTTATACTTTATCTGAGACCAAAATCCCTTTAATGCAACAGTACTTTATTATCTATTAATAATTTCACATGGCCAAATATGAAAATAATTCTGTTTCATAGAATTACTTAATTCATTTTATGTGCTGTCTATAGATAATTCTTAGGACAATATAAAAAGCACAGGATGATGTAAATAGGCTAATAAGAATTGACATTGGTGTCTTTGCCTCCACATTCAGTATTAGCTGGAAATTCTGGGCTGTCTTCAAAGTAGTCCTGGATATGAAGCATTACAGTAATTTTAATAACGTATTTATGTATTTGACAAGTTGCAAGGGTTATAGGTAAGAAAAACACAGGAATGGATTTCAGTACTACGGTTACTTCCAGAGACAAGAGAAGACACAAGGAAATGGACTGTAGTCCACAAATTTTGTATCGTAATAAATTCTAGTTTTTAGGCTACCACAAGACAGATGTTTTGCTTCAGGAGACTAAAAACTACAAGCCAGCATTTATTTCAACATATTAAATAGAATATTTTCTTGTGCTAAAAAATTAAGAATACATTCGTAAATAGGTAACTGAACAAATATTTCAGTGGAGTAACTGTTAATCCTTGGCAAATGTTTTGTTTGAATAAGTATACAGTATTACACTATACAACATCAATCAAATCAATGAAAAACAACAATCCTCTAATAATTGGCAAGTTCTTGTGTATGCAACTGTACATATGTTTGTTTAGTCATATATCAATCATATATTTGGTTCACACCTATACCAGTTAGTATTCGTTTGAATATATTATATTTAAAGATGTAAAAGCTCAGGGAAAAAAAATAGGAAGAACTGGTATGCAGTTTACCTCCAGCCCTACAATTTACTCAGAGGTACACATTTCTAGAAAATCATAAGGGTAATAAGATTAGTAATGTGTTATTCATTATACAAGTTGTTCCAAACAAAACAAGCGTAGGGTAAATTTGGTTCTTGTTAGAATTGCCAGATATTTCTGCTTTGGTAAAGAAGGAGCCGTTTTGAATTTTTCTAGAAAAGAAAATGGAAATCCTCCAGGTTTCTGTGACATTTACATTTCACATAACAAAGGGAGAACCCTTCCAAATAATTATCGTTTATGCTCAATTCTGGCCATGTGACTAACCTTTCTGACACTGAACTATTGAAAACAGGAAGTTCCTTGTTTTATAATTGGTAAAAACACTTTGGTGCATGGCAAAAAAAATAGTTTCTCTTTGAAATTGTTATAAAATCATCATGTCATACCTATATATTCTTAATTAATGACTTCCAAAAACATTGGAAAAAAAGAGAAAATACCTCCATCTGTCTTATTAAGTTTGTAGCTATTACTGAAACTTGAAAAGTAAAGACTTTTTATAACAGGTCAATAGTGTTTTCCTCTATTCTGTGTCTTAGACCATGGGTGTCAACTCGCCATGTCACATTGCCGTCACGTGACATTCTTGAAACATTTTCCCCATTCACAGAGCTGGGATGGGTGTGGCCTGTGCGTGATGCATCTGGCCCACAGGTTACCAGTTTGACACCCCCTACCTTAGACCCATGGCTTAATTCCAGTACCACATTTTTAAAAAGTGGGCTCGCTAATCTGTTCAGAGCTTAGAAATGAAATATAAATAAAATTTGGGGAAGTCACAGATGCTGGAAAAAGAAGGAGGAAATGCTGAAAACCACCCTTCTCTTTGCATCTTCAAATGTAAAGGAGTATCACCTTTAGTTATGTTGGTGAGGAAAAATGTTTTCTTTTGACAGCATGCTATTCTTGCAAACAAAAATGGAAAAAAAGAAAGGTATGACAATAGAAAAGAAAGTTGTTGCATCTACTTTGGACTAGGTTTTATAAGACTATATATGTGCAATTATTTTGTTGTGTGCAAATAAGCCTCATAGAATATTTCATTTTACACTCCTCAGGCTGTCTTTAGTGCCTAGTCAGAGATGGAGATAAGCTGATACAAGTTTTCCTTTACTTGCCTTCTGTTACTATACAAACATCACTTTCTTATAGAGTAATAGAACTGCCCATCCAGATCCAATTTTATTTAATGGGGAAAAAAAACTTTATGGAACTGCTGGCCACAAATCTGACTCGGTGCCTCTTTTTCCACTCTTCAACAGTCAAGTTTCTTTAAAAGTGGGGAGAGAAAAATCTCTCATTTCTGTTTACTTAACATCTGGTCTATTGACACCAAAATCTTAATTACTTAGTTGGTAGAAAGATAGCTCAGGATAATGAAAAACAAAATATGCCTAAAAAGAAAAATTCCCTTTAATGGCTAATCTCAGTGGGATTTTTTGAGATCGAAGATTATTATGCCTTGTATTTAGAAAGGTATTTTAAAAATGCTGTGTCTCCTTGTAGCAACAAATACCTCTCATTCTATTATCCAGCATTGGTGAAAAACAGATGCTGTACAACTGTTCTAAGGGTTTTAAGTGGCTACAACAGTATAAGCCATCTCCATCAACCATATAGATGTCCTGTTGCACCAGATCTCTGATGAATTTCAAAGGTAGGTAAAGTGAACAGTTTCCAGAAATTGTCAATACTTCATCCACCAGGAAGTCAACAAAATTCCAGATATTTTCAACTATTAAAAAGAAATCTTGTTAGATGGAATTTGAATGTTCCAAAAGAGGACATCTCTAGGGGAAAGGGATATATTTTAATGAGCTTTGGTTCTGCTTTAGTTTCCTAACTACAATTTATTTTAGTCTTGCTATAAAAGGAGACACATTCTATTACACACATACCTAGGATGAAATTGGTTATCTCCTCTGAAGAGCACAAGTATAGCTCTGAAACGTTTTGAGGGTGCAAAATCCCTACCACATCCTCCCACAACTCCTGCAGAAAACGTAGATTTTCTGCATTGTTCTCTGGAGAACTATTCTCAATTACTCAGGAGGAGGCGTGTCAAACTCCTTCCCTGCTTTCCTTTATAGCTTAGCCATGTGGGCAGAAGTGCCTACTAAAGTTAAACTTATAAGCCAAAATGCTCTTGCATTTTTTTAGCCCTTTAACAGCAGATCATATATATAGTATTGAGATTATACAATACATAGCCAAATATATTCTTCATGCTGATATGCTCATGTTTAATCTCATTTCTATATGAGAAATCTCTTAAAATAGAAGTTTGAATTTGGATATACAGTACTGTATAAAGTAATAAAAATCTGCATAACACTTGATAGATAAGCATTTCTCTTCAAGATATAATTCACTTCAAAATATATGTGACGCATATGACAAGTGATTTTTCTTTAATGTTTTGAGAGGCATACTTTCCCTTTATATGTATGTATATATTAAGAAAATTTATAGGCTCACCCAATTCACAATGACTCACCTGTTCATGTCTTTAAGTATATGTCTTAAGTTGTTCAAGTGAGCAGATTTCATACAGTTTATTCTTATTTGTATAAAATGTTGCACTGGACTTGTATTTCAGTTAGCTCCATTGCATCCTTTATGATGTTTTATATGTAATGTTACTTAGTGACTTTGTAAACTGGAATGTACTACGTTTGAAAATTCTCATCATACTCTTTCATGGATGATTTGAATGGCCAGGTAATTATTTTTATAGTATCAGCAGAGAAGGGGAAGCAGATGCTACTAAAACAGCTTATATAACATTTTGTTCTTCCTGATTCCTGTGTGAGCTGTACATAATGAGGTTCAATATAATTTGAAATCCATATGCACTATAGCTGGCTGATTTGCACATGATGCTAAGTAGTACTGTAGAAATATGGAACAGAGCATTTCATTTGTGTACTTTCATCTTCTTTATAGCTATGAAAAAGAGTTGGAAAGATGTTCTTAGCAACTAGCAAGCTTTTTTATTGGTACATCTAAGCAAAACACTGATTAGCAGTTCAATAAAGCATAAAACATCCAAGACTAGTTTATTCATTTTTAGTTAAGGGAAAAAAAACCCTAACTTTGCAGTGTTAAAAGAAATGGATTCCTGTTATTTTATAACCAGCATTTCAACAATTTCATACACAACTGGGAAACCTGTTTACCAAATGTCAGCCCTTTGATGTAGACAACATCAGGAAACAGATGTTATAAGAAGAAACCGTAATAGAATCTGTGCAAACTTTTATCCACCCTTCTTATATGCCAAAGAATAAGAAAAGATCTTGCCTGAGTCTCTTCTTAATACTTCCTTGTTTATGTCATGTTTCTTGCTTGTATTCCTCAAGATCATTTTCTATATGGTCTATACCAAATCCTTTTTTTTAGCATTTGAGAAAAATCAGATTGTAACAAGAGTATAAAGAAGTTTAACCTAGACTTACATACTATATTTATTCAGGAAAAATGTATATGAGATGTTCAAAAAAAGTATGTCATGAAAGTTATACAAGTACGTAATTTTTTTTTACTCACTTAAATAATTCACATAACTGGGTTAAATAGACTATAGGTATGTGTGATTAACATTCACCCTTAACATTAACACTTTTTTTCTGTATGTAGAGTAATGCTTGGTTTAGTTGTATGAAAATAACCCTAGCCTCTATTTCAGTTCACATAGTCCTATTTTCCTTTTATTGGTATAATTCCAAACTGAAGAGTAGAAGGTATTTACTTTAATTGTATTTTGTATACAATCAAACTTTAAATTATGCTTAGCTATACTATTTTTACACTCTAGGGAACGTAATCCTATTCATGTGAACACTTGTTTGAAAGTCTTCCTTCTCTCCTATGACTGAGAACCTTTATTTTGGTACAGTTAAGTCTGGGACTTAAAAAGTTTAAATGTTTTGTAGTTCCTAAGTTTTTTATATGTTGAGAATTTTTGAATGAAGACATTTTCTGTTCATTTGCATGCCAGCAATTCTCCACCCTAAGTTTAATGTGTCCAGTCCACTCTAATTTTAGAATAGAATAACAGAGTTGGAAGGGACCTTGGAGGTCTTCTAGTGCAACCCCCTGCTTAGGCAGAAAACCCTACACCACTTCAAACAAATGGTTATCCAACATCTTCTTTAAAACTTCCAGTGTTGGAGCATTCACAACTTCTGGAGCCAAGTTGTTCCAATGATTAATTGTTCTAACTGTCAGGAAATTTCTCCTTAGTTCTAAGTTGCCTCTCTCCTTGATTAGTTCCACCCATTGCTTCTTGTCCTACCCTCAGGTGCTTTGGAGAATAGCTTGACTCCCTCTTCTTTGTGGCAGCCCCTGAGATATTGGAACACTGCTATCATGTCTCCCCTAGTCCTTCTTTTCATTAAACTGACATACGCAGTTTCTGCAACTGTTCTTCATATATTTTAGCCTCCAGTCCCCTAATCATCTTTGTTGCTCTTCTCTGCACTCTTTCTAGAATCCCAACATCTTTTTTACATCATGGTGACCAAAACTGAATGCAGTATTCCAAGTGTGGTCTTAACCAAGGCATTACAAAGTGGTATTAACGTGATCTTGATTCTAACCCTCTGTTTATGCAGCCTAGAACTATGTTGGCTTTTTTGGCAGCTGCTGCACACGGCTGGCTCATATTTAAATTGTTGTCCACTAGGACTCCGAGATCCCTCTCACAGTTACTACTATTGAGCAAGGTACCACATATACTGTACTCGTGCATTTTGGTTTTTCTTGCCTAAATATAGAACCTTACATTTTTCACCATTGAATTTCATTTTGTTAGATAGTGCCCAATGTTCAAGTCTGTCAAGATCCTGCCAGCTTGGTTTTTAAACAGGGTTTAAAATCATACTTGGTTTAAAATCTGTGTAATCAACTGCCAATGCATGAATCTTCAAATATTTTGTTTCTACAATAAAGATTTCTTTAGTTTAACACACATTCATCACAGGTTTTTAAAAAAAAAAACATATTACCAGAGAATGAAGGCACAGGATAATGTTGCATGATCCAATCTGGGTCATTCCTTGGGACCACAGGTTTTGTCTTCCAAGCTTTTGAGCTCATGCTGGAGCCCATCTTCAGGGAACTTCGCTAGAGAGAAGATTGGATCCTGCAATATCACCAGAGCATTAAAAGGGAAAGCAAAATTATGCAATTTGTTTACAGTCCTAGCTGGAACAACAACCCTACAAGGATCTCCCCGTTGTTGCAAAAACTGCTTCTTTATACACCATTACTGGGCAAATTGCAGCTCTGCTGTCTATGATCTTCCTGCAAATGTTACCTCTCTTTTGAGATTGCAACAGTTGTTTTAGGAATACACAAAAGCTTGGAGAAAAGAAAATTAAAACAGACCCTTACGTCCCAAAACAAATCCTCAAGGCCTTTTCCTATCTCAAAATTAGCAGCAGAATAAAAAATGAAGAGCTTAATCACTGCAGAGCAGAAATCAAGTACAAAACTGTAAAGCGTGTGCTTACTGCCACCCTCTTTCTAACACGCCCAACAATTGGAGTATAATTTGACTGTGCTTTATGCTAGCTAATACTACTCACCAGTTGGCAAGCACAGGCAGACTAACAAATATTAAACAAGCTTATTGTGTTTGTCAGCACTGAGATTAAGGGGATTATGCATCGTATGTTTTATACACAAGGAAATTAACCACACCTTTAATTTCAGAGATGGATGCTGATGGAGCATTAAGGCACCACATCACTTCTTGTTGAAATGATACATTGCCTAAGGAGGTATCTACAGGCTTGTCTTGCTGTTTACTTGGCATATGGCCTGCAGCAGAATTGAGATGTAGCTTGTTTCTGAATGCTGTTCTCATCCTGCTAGGTTTGTGCACTGGATCTGGCTAAAGCTTGACTTCCAGACCGAGTTTAAAGATTGTGAAATCAATTTTTATATACAGTATTGAAGATGAAATTCTGTGGCAAATTCACATCATTCCCTAGGTGGGTATTTGGGAGACTCATAGAATAACAGAGTTGGAAGGTACCTTGGAGTCTATTCTTGCAAATGGCAACAGTGCTGTAGTCAGACTGAAAAAGTTTTTTTAAAAAAGGCTTCTATCATACATATAAAATATCATGAAGAAAGAATTCTGCACTCTTTAAGTTAATAATATCTTTAAATCAGAGTGATCCTTGTGAGCAGACCACTACTATTTATCCCTATCCCAGCCTTGATCTTGAGAGCAGAGAGAAGTACCTCATTTTATAATTTGTCCACTTAATTGTTATTTAGCCTGTTACCTTCTCTTCCAACAGTTCAACTATCCCTACTTTTTATACAACCCTGTGTTCTCCATATATGAAATTTGTTAAACATAGAGCAGGTGAAATATTACAGATTTCATTTCTTTCTGCTGTGACAGAGTATACTTAAAACTGATTTTTAAAAAAAAAAAAAGCTTGAAAAATGTTGCTCTTGTTTCTATGAAATTTAGCACCTTTGATGCATTTCTTAAGGTCATAAATTTCATTTTCTTTGTAAAAACAATACTTATTTATGTTTCTCCCATTTTAACACTACTTTTATTATAAGGTTATAGAAATAGAACATTGCTAGTCTGAATGTGCTTCTCCCTCCCTCCATCTACCTGAAGACTAGAAGAGTCTTGTCTGAGATGCTTTCTCAAATTACGTTTCTATTGCAGAGTCAGTTATATTTTATCTGTTACTGCCTAGTTTTCAGCTCTTCTTCCTGTTCCTCAGGGTTATTTCTTCTGTCCATTACACCATCTATATGCTCAAAGGAACACGAAATACCTTATATCCAAGCTATAGATATTGTTCCAGAAAAGAAAACCCTGTTCCAGAAAACTCTGACCACTTTTCAGTCCAGTAACTGAAAAAAATCCCAGATAAAATTTTAAGTTCTAGCCTCACACACTACATTGAATTCTGCACAACTTGCATCTCTCCTAAAGAAAATGTAAATAAGTCTTATCACGAAATCTACAAAACCACCCAGTGAGCCTCAAGGTCTTATTCCACTTATTCTTCCCTCAAAGAGCCTAGGTAATTGGGGGGAAAAAACCTACCATGCAAGAGTATGGAGAAAGATATGATGCTTCACTACACTTACCAGAATTATGTAGGCTCTAAAATAAGCTTTTACCAGTGCTCAGTCACATTATGGTTTTCTGCCACCATCAGTTTAGTTATCTTTTCAACCATTTCATTTCCCTGACCTCTTTGGTTAATTAAAAGACTTCTGGAGATTGGTATGGTATTTCTCTTTGGTAGTCTGCATTTTCCAAAACTATATCCAAAGCTGTCAGGAGAACTCTTAAGCACCTTCATGTAATCATCAAAATTCATCCTCATCCTCATGGGATGTTTGTAAAGGGCCACTGTTGGACCTATTTAAATGCACATTTTTTTCACATCTTAATTATGTACAATTATCTGCATATTTTGTTAAAATTACTTCAGGGCAATACTCCGTGAGGCAATGAATGTAGGTTGCTAACCACTTGCAAAATATTAGCTTGTGTTCATTGTCTCTCACAGCTGTACCCCAAAATAATTTCACCAATAAATGGCCATGAAAACTTAACCTCTGATCTTTATTTAATTTTATAATATTTTATTAATTAGACACAGTGCTTCCTGATCACAAGCCATATGCATTTGCTCAGGCCTGAGATCAGCATGCCTCAGAGAGGGTAGCACTGGCAGTGTTATATTTGTTTCTCAAAGTATGCATACTACATACTGTTCTATTTTTAATAACAGCCCTGAAAAGGAAATCCTGGAAATTTCTTGTGAACAGATAAAGATGCAGGCTGGCTGTATAATTTCTAGCTTAATTTTTAAAATCCCCAGTGACATTATTTAGAGAGAAAGGGATATCTGTCTTTTAAATTATGTATCTATTTTTTTCCTGAGTCCCTTATGAAAATTATCCCAAACCAGGAAGCAGGTTTTCATTTTTCTTGGACCATTATATGTTCAAAGCAAAGGTGGCCTAATTCTTGTTTATATTTTTTAATTATATTCCATAATTTGCCCAGGATTTCAAGTTTCTGTTCTTATCAGAATACATCTGATTTTTCTCCACAAAAATTGTATGAGGTAGACTGGGATGAGAATAACAAATAGCCCAGTTCTCTTAATGAAATTAAGTGACTGAGAGTAGATCTGAACCTAGATCTCCTTAGACTGGATCTCAAATCATTATTGCACTGCCTTGGCTGCTGCTTGGATTTAAAAGTATAATCCCAAACCAAGCTCGCTACACTGCAGAGTGAAGCATTTTAGATAACAGATAATCAGAGTTGGAAGGGACCTTGTAGGTCATCTAGTCCAACCCCCTGCACAAGCAGGAGACCCTAC
>JAOYMU010000002.1:17288102-17302415 GCA_025802295.1 Psammodynastes pulverulentus
TTCAGAGTGCAGGGATTGCCAATAGGCTATAGCAATCTCTGTAGCCTGAAATGGGCGGAGCCACATGCTAATTAGGCCGTGCTGGGAAAGTGAAACTGAAAGTCTGTTTCTGCTTGCTGCAATGGAGGCTAATTGCTGGGAGGCAGAAGCTGAGGTAAGATATTTTCTCTTGTTTTCCTCCCCAAAAGTTAGGTGCATCTTATACTCCGGTGCATCTTATAGTCCGAAAAATACGGTAAATGCTTTCTTTTAAAAACAAACAAGCTTCTTCTTTGTGAAGATAAACAAAGAATGCACTTGTAGTTCTTCTTAAAGTTGCATAAGATTATCTTCTAAATCATATTCGTTCTATCTATTAAGGATTGTTTAACAATTTTACCTACATTTTCTTCTTTGACTTTTTTCTTCCTTTAATTCTTCTAGGAAGATTGGGGAACGCAAAATGAAGGATGCAGTTGACTTTGGAACACAACTTCTACTCAAACTTAACAACTATATTTTCAGTGAAAACTTATTTATAAAAACTATGGGAGAATGGGCAATAACATCAAAACCCACGTATAGCTTATCATTTGAGACTAGTTCTTCACAGGTCTTACACTATTTAAATATATAGCAAATATAAGCAATAGAATAAATATTGGGAAGATAAAAATGGGAGATAGAATTAGATTAATTATTTGCTGTAAAATCTTTGTGGTTGAAAGTTATTTTCCTTTTCCATTTCATTAGTAATATAACTAGCTATGTAGATCTGTGAAGTGTGGTCATTTACAGGGAGTCACAACAATCAAGATGCCTGTTCTTACACTATCAAAAACCTCTCTGCTTTTTAAAAAAATGGGCTCATGGTGGTTTCTGAACTTGGTTATTTTCTTGCACATGTTTCATTACTGAGCTAGATAATATCATCAGGGCACCCCCACCCTGATGATGATACCTAGTCTGGTAATATCAACATCTGAAGAAAACAAGTTCAGAGAGCATTAAAATTCAACAATTTAACTCTGAGCTTTGAAAATTCTCTTCTATTGATATTTTAAAAAAGGAAGCTTCAATTGTTCAGCTATGGACAATTTAGTGAATTTAACCCTCATCTGTGAATACTGCTGTAAGGGGTATAGGAAAATGTGTAGATAAGTGCTTAATATTTATCTTTTTAGAAATATGAAAGGAAACAACTGATAAATTCATTTTCAACTTGTTCAGAAGCCCTGTAATGGATGGTCTCCATACTCATTTAGCACCAAATATGGAAGCAAGGAGGATTTTTGTAACATAAATAATGTTTGTTGAATAGAAGCAGAAAATCCAGACTTTTGTTTCCTTGTAAAATGGAGATCTAAAAAGAAGGTCACAGGCTATCTACAAATCCTGCCACCTGTTTCCTTCTCAGATCCAAGAAGATAAGCAAAAGTGTGTGTCTCTGCATCTAGGATTTTCAAAAAGAGGTGGGAAAGGAAAGGGAGGAAAATACTTCACTACACATACATGCACACACATTTGCACTCTAAATATGAACTACCGGGCTTTAAAAGTGCTGTTTTAATGCCTTTTTGATAAATATAATGCTTGATATAATACACAATCTCTTTTGAAGTAATAGAATATAATGAATGGCAAAGATGTATAAAATCAGACAAGCCCTTGATTTAATGGCATACTTAATTCTGTAATAATTATTCAGTAAAGTAATTCATTTAGATTAATTTCTACTTCCCACTCTGAAATTAAGTATATTGCAAAAATTAAGAAACTGATACTGCAGTTGAAATATAGATTATATACCTATCTATTCAATTAAAAACACAATACATTATGTTACTTTATATTGTAAATGAGCTTTTTTCATTCAAGTTACATGGAAAAGCAAGCATTGACGTGACCGATGAAGATGAATACTATTTACTTACACAAGCAAAACCTGAGGAGACTTCATGGGCAGATCAGAAAGCAGAGAAGGTACTTTTGTAATCTAGTAAAATCTGAAATACTGTAGTAAGGTCTAAAATGGACAGATGGTTATTTGTCTCTTCATTTGTTTATTGTGACTTGGTTAAAGTTGATACCTTATTGTCCTATGAAATTGACCATGAATAAAACCAATACATTCATTTACTATAGGATGCCATGATTGGTTTAGCCATGGTATGTTGAAAAAGTCAGAATTCAGAAAAAGCAGAGTGTAGGAATATTCTATAATCCCCAATGTAGCCCCTTCCCTTACAGGTAGTCCTTGACTTACAACCATAGTTCAGCCCAAAATGTCTGTTGCTAAGCAAGACAGTTATTAGGTGAGCTTTGCCTATTGTGTGACCTTTCTTGCCACAGTTGTTAAATCACTACAGTTGTTAAGCTAGTAAAAAGATGGGAAAAAGAACTAGCAGGGGATAGTGGTTGGATATTTTTTTTTCAACTTTACAAAAGATAGTTTTCACATTTTAATGCTGGTCTCCCTTGTTTTGCTTTGTATGTCAAAAAATTGCAGTTTCCATTCATCTGTCTCTTGTGACATTTCAGGCAATTAAGGATGAAACTGACCGTTTTTCTGAAAAGAGAAAAGAACTAAAAGACGGAATTAAAGTGCTTCGCAAAAAGGTGTGCATTGATAAATCACCAGTCTGCTTCCAGAAGTGCTGTGTGAACATTACTTTTATATTTTTAATACTTACTTTCATTTTGATTTATTTATTTATTTATTTGTCACACACATATGAGAAAAACAAGTATATGTATGAACATAACATAAACATATAAGAATAAAAAGGATATGAACATAACATATAAACTTATAAGTAAGTACAAATACAAAGAAACATTAGGACAGGGACGGTAGGCACATTGGTGCGCTTATGTACGCCCCCTACAGACCTCTTAGGGATGGGGTGAGGTCAACAGTAGACAATCTAAGGTTAAAGTTTTGGGGGTTTGGGGAAGAGAGTACAGAGTCAGGTAGTGCAAGCCAGGCATTTACAACTCTGTTGCTGAAGTCATATTTCCTGCAATCAATTTTGGATTGATTTACTTTGAATTTGACTCTATTATGTGCTCGCGTATTGTTGTGGTTGAAGCTGAAGTAATCATTAACAGGTAGGACATTATAGTACACAATTTTATGTACTACGTTTAGATCAGACCGAAGATGGCGTAGTTCTAACATGGTTTATCTGGCTGTGGCTTTTATACAGTCTTAAAATCCTTTGTTTTCACTTTGCCATATAGCCATAACTTGCTCATGAGGGGTCTTTGGTGCAGTTTAAGCTTGCTTGTTTTCTTGCAGATGTTTCAGTACCAAACTAGGTAATGTCATCAGTGGTAATAATTTGTTTAGGATTCATGTAATGGAATTTCACAAGGATGTAGGTTGAATGTAAATAGTCAAATTATTTACCTGAAAGATGATAGGGATCTTTTCCATGCATCTTGAAATCTTTCATGTTTAGTTGGGAAACATTTGTACTACTGCAGCTGTATATGAAGGACAGTTGAGAGCATACTAGCAACAACTAATCACTCAGTTCACTCTGTTGGAAGTGTGTTACTTTTTATTCCTGTACTGAACAGTGTCTTCGACTCAGTGGCCTAAACCACCCATTTCAATTTTATAATATAACTCTAAAAATGTAATATTTAGAAAGGTATCCTAATTAAACATTGTTATTTTTGATACTTAATGTAAGATAGTAAAACAGCACACAAACAATATCTACCTTCATAACTATAACAAAAGTTAACTTGCATCTAGTAACATTTGCAGAGAAAACAGCCCTTTCAATCACCATGCAATCAAATGTGACGATCTGGTGCCTTTTTTCCAGGAAAACAAATCATTTGATATCTTTTAAAATTGCAAAATCTCGTGAGATTTTTCTATGATCAGGTGCTTATTTTCATATGTACACTTAATTTCCTACTTATTGGGAAATAGATAATAATTTGCAAAATATTACAATCCTTCAAACTGAGTCAAGACAGTTATTTTGAAGCTAATGAAAATGATTAGTTTGTAAATCCAACTGCTGTTGTGTGAAATAACTGCTTATTGTTTTGATTAGTTCTATGAATCTAAACTAGCAATCTTCATGCTAGAGTCCCTTGTTCTTGGCAATGACTATGCCAGTTTTAATTCACAGTTCAAATGATTTCTTTGCATTGATACTATCAAATGATTATTGTATATATTTATGGATTCAGAATTTCCATTACTTTCCTGATAGGATATGGACCTGTATTATTCTTGTGTTTAAAGATATACTTTGTGTAATTGCTGAAAAAGTAGTAGAGGCAGGAAAACGATATGGGATAACGATATATGTTATGGGATAATGATAATCTTTCAACTATTTGGAGAAATATTAGTCATGCTCCTTGTCTCTTCTTGATGATGTCCAATGGTATTGCATTTCCACTCACATTAGACTTTGCATGGCTAGTGATTTATTATTATTATTAAAACTTACATGTTTGTAAGTTATACTTCAAACATACAGTATATCATGATAGTCTTAGATTCTCCATCCCTTTCCAAATACATACTTCCCTCACTATTAATTTCTATATCATTACAAAAATAGATTCAAGAAATGATGTTTGAAAATTCAGTTGCACCTAAAATTGAGAAACTGGACCAACAGGAATTCAATCTGGATGTAGAAGAACAAGAGAAACAGCAAATACATAGTGCTTCAGAAGTGGAAAGGGTATGGTGAACTTGTTGGGATTCAATTTACTTTTATTTGCCCTGAACAAAGCAAAACAAAAAAACTTTGTATAGAGAATAAGAGGAATTCTAGAATGCTCAAAGTCAACCAGAATTATACAGTATATATTATTCATTAGGACTAAATTTACATATTTATAAAGATCAAATAACTTCATAATTCAAATTAAAAAAAACAGAAGTCAGAATGGGGTTATCCTAAGGAACTTACTTATTTCTGCCTTCATTTTTACTTTTTCTTCTACAGCAGTAGAATCTAAGAAAGGAAAATTGTCCTTATAAGTCACAATTGTACAATTTTTGCTTCATTATATAAGTAACATGTAAAGATTTACACATCTAAATGTCCCTGACATTAATGAATAGAGTTTTTCTTTATTTTATTTACAGTTTTAGTTATCAACATAATCCAAGCGACAAATGTTTAAATCTGTGGGTGCTTTCTAAGATTTTTGTGATACATAGGATTTTGATTAATATTATATATTGCACGACTCACATGAGTGCAGGGTTAACATGAGTGATATATAAACCAAATGGATTTTGCATCCTCATTTGTTTTCTGTTTTATGATAAAGGTGAAGAAGGATATAGAGATGGAAAATCTAGCCAATTGCTATTTACGTGAGATGATCAAAAAAGAGTGTTGGGATACCATGTTGGTTAAAGGACGTTCAGTTAAGGTATTTTTTCCCCCTTTCTCAGTTGTACTCTGCTGTAACTAAAAGTCAAGCAATGCTTACATTAATTAAATCTAGGGAAATACTGCAGGTAGTCCTTGGTTTAGCAGCTGTTTGAAGTTACGATGGTGCTAAAGAAGGAGACTTCCTGCTGTTCCTCAGCCTTTGCAGCAGCCCCATGGTCATGTGATCATAATTTGTGTGCTTATCAATGGGCTTACAGTTATGACAGTTGCAGAATCTCATAGCCATGTGATCACTATTGGCGACCTTCACTGGCGGCTTCCAAACAGTAAAGTCAATAGAAAGTCAGCAAATGGTGATCACATGACATTGCACCTAATGATCATGCAAGATTTGCCTAATGACTGCAAAGGAACTGCTGGAATTATTATTGTAAATCATCGCATTCACGTGATGATGTACTTTATAACTGATGGAATGTTTAGTCCCAAATACGGTTGTTAACCAATTACCTATAATGCATCCAAAACTATTATCCAATTATGAACAGCATCATGAGAATAATTCAAATGGGAGAACATCCTACTGTTTAGTAGAAGATGGCTTTAAAAAGAAAAGAATCATGATGTTAATAATACAATAATACACCTCTAATAATAACAACATGAAGCTTTTGTAAATTAGAACTATATTAAACTTTGTATTTGGAAACAGCATGAGTTATATTTGCAATTTTTTTTTCTTTATGAAGACTTTCCATTCTTCTTGTGAAGTTCAGAATTATCCAATGAAAGAACGGAGTCCACAAGAAAAGCAAATGTTGGAAAGAGTTTTGTATTTAAAGAAGATTGAATCATTAGATATGAAGGTAGAATCTTCTTTTTTTAAAAAAAAGGAAAAATAATTTTCATTGCCATGTTTACATTATCTGATGATTCTTATATTCCAGTGTTTCTCTTAACTATTTCCATGCTGAAATGGTTCAGGTAGGTTGTTCATCTAGAGCACATGTGTCAAACTCAAGGCCCACGGGCCAAATGTGGCCTGCCACGTCGTTTTATGTGACCCGTGAGAGCTGCAAAGTTCTGATTGTCTTTAGGATATATGGTTACTTTTATACTGTCTTACAGTTACATGTGGCCCTTTGAGGGCAACCATTACGCTAATGTGGCCCTCGGTGAAAATGAGTTTGACACCCCTGATCTAGAGCCTAGTTCATAAAACATTTCATAGCTTTAAACTCATGTACATTATTCACATAACAGAAAACGGCCACAAAAGATAAATATATAAGATAAATATATATTAAACATTAAAATCCATGATATAATGGTAAAAAAAATCATACAAACCAAAAACAAACAACATAGAATGTATGAATTCTAGGACATGTAGAATCCCAGTGAAAAAACTGCTTCTCTGCTTACCTGAATATTAAATTAATGCTACATAAAATGAAAGATATAAGATTTAATAGCTGAAATACCATAAGGTTTAAAGAACAAGAAGGCTAGTAATCTTTCATATAAAGTTTTTATTCAGTATCATTTTCTGTTGCTGCTCTTGTTGGTTCTCTCTGACAATTAGCCTAAGCTTGCTGCTATCCTGTTTATTGCATTGTTTTGGCTTCTGGGTCTTGAAATACGACTTCTATTTCAGAGAAATGTTTTCTACAAAATTTACTACGGTTTATGGTATTAATAATGATTCTGCAAAATATATATATTTACCCAGCTTCGAAAGAAGATTGTGGAATTTGATGTCCAACCTCCAGTCCTTAAAGAGGAAGGGGAGAAGACAGAAGAAGAAGAAGAAAAAAAAATAGATACTCTGATTGGGAGTCTGAGCTCAATGTATGGTGGGAACACATCTCTTTTATATAACCAGATGGAACTGCACACTAGAGAGGAGAAAATAAGTCAAATTATATTGCTACGGGTAACTTTGTCACATCTGCTTATTTCTTCCACTATACATAGGCAGGATTGCTCTTGTGAAGTAGTGTATATCTTATAGCAAGGATAACTGAGCAGTAACTCCAGGTAGCTATAAATTGGTTTTACACAAACTATAGTTAAGTGTTCTGGAATTCGTGTGATGCCATGTTTGGATGTCCATGTCATGTTTCAGGAGAGAAAGCTTCAGCAATGAAACCAATGTAGAATCTTTAGAAACCAGTGGTCAGAACTGCAAGCAGTTTTAAACTATTCGGGGTCACTTAAGAAACTCAATTATTTCACATGCAATATTACTATATGCTATTTGCTTGTATTACTGCCATGATATCCTTGATATTTCAGGACATCATCTATAATGTGAAGAGTGCTTTCAATAAGGAGTTTGATTCAGTCACACGAATGAAAGAGCTAGAAATTGCACGTGTGAAAGAGAAGAACATAAGAATATCACAGATCTTGAACCAGCTTGATATTAAAGAAGAAATCTGGGTGCCAACTCTTATGGATAATGAGAAACCAGAGCGAGCACTGGTGGTTCAAGAATCAGAGGTCAGGTTTTTGAGTTTTCCAATGCTTCTCACTTGATATACAGAATAAATGTATATATTGACTCAGGTTGACTCAGCCTTCCATCCTTCTGAGGTGAATAAAATTAGGACCCAAATTGTGGGGGCAATATGCTGATTCTGTAAACCTCTTAGAAAGGGCTGTAAAAAACACTTTAAAGCGGTATATAAATCTAAGTGCTATTGCTATTGCTATACTTTCATTTTTTTATGAACATAACTTAAATCTGAGTTGGATTTGAAAACATCTGCACATGTTTTATAAAAGTTAAATACTTGCAAACTAATTTGAAAGAGTAGTTATTTAAAAAAGAGGAAAGAGAGCAGAATCATGGGTGTGTATGCTCACATGTATGTACTGACGTGTGCTTTAGGAACCTTGTCTTCATCTTACTGAAGGACTTTCTAATGATTCAGTAAGTGTTTCCATTGACTATACATAATGGCTTTTGTATTCATTGTAGTCCTGTGATTGATTTGTACATAGACTGTAGGAATCAGGCATAATTCAGCAACATGTATTTGAACATAACTAAACCAATTTTGAACATAATCCTTTGGGCAATTTCAGTTCAACCCAAATTTTGTTTTTAATCAAAATATAGACAATATTAGCTCCAGTAAGACATTATGATTTGTACTTGTAATGTGATTTGTACTTGCTGAAGCCTAAGAATCTGTACCATGATATGCTTGATCTCCTAACTTGTCACCTGTTTCATTTTGTGACTTACCAGAAATACTGCTTCTTTGATGCAAATCCTAGAGTTGCATTTTCCAAACTCTGACATAAATTTAAAGTCTAACTAAATATCATTAAATATGTTTTGATGTGATAGTTAACAGAAATCAAGTTTCTGCCTCAGAATAGTGTAATTAAATCACTAAGCTTAGTATTTGATTCCAGAACCAAATGTAAACTGGCAATGAGGAATATTGAACATGTGATAACCTCAGCAATTTTTAATTCTTTTGGTGTGTGTGCAAATCACATTTTACTTCCTATGTGATCTGACAAAGTATATGTTCTGTATAAATATATTAACTTCTGAATTATTTTTAAGTAGCCTGGAATTTCATGTAGAAAGAAGCTTCATTGCTAAAGTTACTATGATTTTTTAAAACTTAAATAGAATTTAGACAAAAATGGATATCAAGAATCCAGTTCAGTCTATCTTAAGTGCCACCAATAAAATAGAAAAAGAAATATTCTATTATGCCAATATTGTAAGTGACTTAATTCAAGTTGGATCAAGGCAAAAACGAATACTTTTGTGTAAAGATTGGGAAATATGCATTTTTGGTATCTTGCAGTATTTAATAATCATACACCTCATTTTCCCAGTTAATTTTGAGGATCCTGTGTTTATATCTCTATGAACACGTTGTAATTGTTATTATTTGAATAATAGCTACCAGGCTTTTTGTTCAGGATTAGGGGAATCCTAAACCATATTTATGGTTTACGAAACTGTTTTGTAAATTCTATGAAATCAGTTGATTTGGCTTTCAAGTAAATCTGTTGCATTTTTCTTTATAATGCAGGAAATGATTATTGGACAAATGTAAAATATTTAGCAAGTGGCCACTACTGGAAAATTCAGTAATTTAAAGTTCTATCTTTTCTACTGTGCATGCAGTAAAAGTAAATTAGATTCCTTACACCTAATCTATTCCTCTGTATCCCCCTCCCGGTTTTCTTTGTAGTGTAATGCATTGGTCTTATAATGAGAGGGTATATGAATAGCACAATAGGAGGAATAACCTAATCTTTGAGTATTCACAGGCCTGCCACGTCGAAAAGGTGTACCTATTACAACATATTAGTATATTGATTTATAAGGAGATATGTTACCACCTTAAACACAAAAAAAATCTATATAATTTGAAAAAAAGCTATAGTTATATAGTTCTTCATTTGGTCTCAGCCTCATTTTGTATTTCATGTATTGCAAATTTGCATTCTGATACTAGTAGTTCTTTCTCTTGACAGTTTTCTTACATATGTGTGTGCTGCACACAGATATTATATTAAGTTATTATAGGATGCAGTGTCTTTACATGTGCATATTATTAATTTGAAATTAGTAATTACATTTATATGGGTTAGGTTTATCTATAATCAAGGATTGGTCATAAAACCATACTTGCTCAAGGATTAAATTCAAAGATGACTTTTTGCCAAATATTGAAATATCCCATGTTCCTATGAAATGTCATTTTGGTTTGTGTGAGAACATGTATGTTCACTGTATCTCTGAATTTCATTTCTTAATTTTCTGTGAAATTGTTAATGGCTCTTCTGATTATGATTCAGTTATGGGTTTCAGCTTTCATCAAGGAATAATGAGGAGTCTATGTTAGCAAATGTTCTGTCTTTTTATTACTACATTTATATGCTATTTTTCTTAATGGAAGTTAAAAAAATTCTCTTCCATCTTTTATATTCTTAAAACATCTGCCATTACACAGAGAGTGTATGTATGACTGCTTTGAAAGAAATTGATCCATGTAGGGTACTATGCTTAGAGTACTATATTGCTGGGCTCCCCAACCCCCGGATCCTTGTGGACTGTTAGGAATTGGGCCGCACAACTGGAGATGATTGGCAGGCAAGCAAGGGAAGCTACATCTGTTATTTGCAGCCTCTCCCCAGCACTAGCATCAACACATCAGCTCCAACTCAGATGATCAGGCATTAGATTCTCATAGGAGTGCAAAGCCTACAGTAAACTGTGTATGTGAGGGATCTAGGTTGCGTGCTTCTCCTCCATCCCTGGTCAGTGAAAAAATCGTCTTCCATGAAACTGGTCCCTAGTGCCAAAAAGGTTGGGGGCCGCTGCTCTACTGGACAAAGTGAAGTTCAAAACAGCCCCAACCTCATTGAAATTCAATGATTGACTTTGAGCAAGTTCTTCCCTAGGGTTGCCTACTACACAGGATATTTGTACGGTTAAAAAAAATACAGAAGAGAATGTTTGTGTGTGTCTTTGTGTGTATATATTTGTTATTTTAAAAGAAAAATTAGGAAATTTTTACCCATTTTTTATTTTCTTCCCCATAATATAACATCAAGAAAGCTTCGGGGGCGAGGAGAGACCTCTTTCTCTGAATTTTTCCAGTTTTCCCTCCAAAGCAATTGTAGAGTTATATCTTCAATTGTAGATTTTCCATCTTTCTATCCACATAGATATACATAGACATACATAGCTCTGCGAGGAAAAGCGGGATCTAAATTGCATCAATAAATGTGATATACGCTATTTTACAGACCCATTTTTTAAATAGAAAAACATATCCCAAACTAGTTTTTAACCTGTAATAGATGGCTGTTTCCATTTCTGCAAATAAGATGGAAAATCTACAATTGAAGATATAAGTAGAAACATGGATGCCTTGGAGGCTAAACTAGAAAAATTCAGAGAAAGGGGTCCCCGTCCCCCTCCCCGTCCCCGGAAGCTTTCTTGATGTTATGTTATGGGGAGAAAATGAAAAATGGATAAATATTTCCTAAAATAAAAAAAAAATATTTTAAATATCTTACCTACTTAGTATTGGATATATATCAACTAAGGGATACATTAACATGTCTAATGCTAGGCTTTGTTCACTAAATGAAAATTTGTAATTCCCAAGAATTCATGCAAATGATAAAAATAAAAGATCAGAAGAAATACTGCTGCTGTGGGAGCATTCCAGTTGAGAAAAAGAGACTGATTAGCCAGTGTTTAATGTGGTTAAATGTCTGTTTTTAGCTTTGACTTCCTCCTCCTTTTTTCCCTACAACGCAATGCTTTTTGTATCTGCTTTAGTACAGAAGACAACATTCCATAATACACAATTCATTGTTTCTTGCAATGATGCATGTTTTGTCTATTTCTAGCATTAGGGTCCTTGGTTTTACTAAATAGCCACACAAAAATTTCTTATATTCGTCAGAGGTAATAGCAGCTTGTAGGTCCATTTGAGAGAATTATTAAATCTATTAATAAATTCTTAAGTGAGTTTAATCAATGAATGTTTATTATCTTTTAAAAACCTACTCTTTTCAATGTTCTTCTTAGTATATGTTATGAGCAAGGCGAAACATAAAGGCTAAACCTAAAGATAAGGGTGACTGTCTTTGTATGTTATATATTTTTCAAGGTTTCAATTTTTCTGGAAAAAAACATTCCATGTAGGTATCCCCTCCTCTCTCCCCCCCTCCTTTTGTTAAATTAAAATAGAGTTAATAGTTGTAACGTTACTGGGTGCATTTTGAAGTTGCAGTTTTACAGCAATTATGTTATAAATGTAATGCAACAACAATACTTTCTGTTTATCATATCTGAAATATTCACATTTGCTTTTTTAGATATTGTAAGAACAATAAAAAGAAGCCTCAAATTATTTGAGATTTCCTTTACAGTATACTAATCCTCGAATTCTGTCATTGGTGTAAAAAAAAGGAAATATTGTTAGAAAATGTTATTTAAAATGGATATAAGTTCCCTCTATGTTTTAAGTAAATGTAAGTAAATTAAAACATTAATTTAAAATTTTAAAGCAGTTGCTTCATTTGCCTCTTGTTTTCTTTTGTTAAAGTTGATTACTAATGGAATTTATATACTAATCAGTAGTCACAGAAATTCAAATTGAAAATATGATGAAGATCCAAAGATTGCATAGTCCCCTGACCCCAGAAAATATTAATATTAGAAAAAAATTATTTGCTGTAAACGACTTTAAAACAAGGAATTTTTATTGTTAGTATTGTATCTATAGTCATCCCCTAACCTGAGATTAGGGGATGATCATGAAGAACAGTGTTATGCCTGACAAGATGGTCATTCTGACCGAAGGATTAAAACTATTGTCCAGGATTACCAACTGTTTGCTATATAGCAATTACAGTGTTATTTGTCAGATTAATCCTGCTTTATCAAACTTTGTTAATATCAGTTCCTCCCCATGTAAATTGTGAGGAAAAAAGTACATGCAGTTAGAAAGCTAATAAAGCATACACAGAGTATTACCTTTAAGATAGTTTTATGGTTTTGTGATGCAAGGCACTTTATTTTAAAAAAAAAAGGCAAGAACAGTTACAAACAGCTGAATTTTATAAATCATTCAAGTTTTTTTTTACCGTACAAATTCGCTCGCTTTAGTATGCAAGAAAATATACATTTGAAGCTATATACAGAGAAATAGTTTGGAGAGAAAAGGTGTTTGTAAAAATAGCAAATTCATCTGATAAATTAATAGTTAAAATGACTTAAAAGCATAGACAATAAAGTTATATTGGAACGTTCTGATTTATCTGATTTTTAACTTTTCTATCCATTGCATTCAGTACTTTATAAATTTAGCTCTTTTAAAGTATTCAGCCAATTGCTAGGTTTTTATCATAGGTTAATAGAAGATGCAAGGTAAAAGTTTATACTAAATGTTGCAGAAAAATTGTTGCCCAACATTGCAGTACCGTGTAACATTTATTAGTACAAAGCTGATTTCAACTCCCATGTGTCCCAAATGGAAACCATTTCTTAGTACATATATACCATAAAATTTAACAAACATGGCAAATTGTTGAACTTTTAAGCATTTATTTTAGGGAGAGAATCCCTAAAAAGCGTGGGCAAGATGAGAGAAATACTGTAAAAAAAATAGAAGAAAAGGGTTCAAAATAAGTAGTAAAAATGCAGAAAAGTTCACTTGTATGCACATCTTAAATCTGGATCCTTAATTCTCAATTTAGGGATTCCTTTATCTTTTGCCAGTTTTTCCCCCACAAGATATAATTTACAACTACAGTATTATGACTTTGTAACATTCCTAATATAAAGGAAACAGTACTGAGTTTTTGCAGTTTGGTGTAAAAAGAAGCCCAAAATTTAATCTATGAATAATTCCCCCCCCCCTTTTTTTTTTGTCTATATAACATGCTCTGCCTTGGTTTCCAAAGTGACTATTCAGTTAAACACTATTGAACTATTATATTCTGATTATCTTAGACACTTCAGAGATATTTATTCAGTACATTTGTTTTATTGAATATAAGCATTTTTAAATGTCTTTTTTTAGGGTTTTTCTGCAGTAGTTTCTTTTTGTGGTAATAGCGGTAACAGAGATTTTATGTTTTTATGGCAGCATCACTTTGCATGGATTTAATTATATTCAATATACTGTGCCCTCTTTGTGAGCGTGCTGTCCTCCATTTACAGGCAATAGCAGCCAAAATCCCGAATCCCAGGTTTGTGACCAGCCACCAAGCCAGTACCCAAGGGACAAGAGCGGTGTCAGCAGCAGCAGCAAATGCCATCTTCCAATAGACCCGTCCAGAGGAAAAGGGGGAAGAGTACTTGAAGACAGACATGGTGTTTGCCTGACTCACAGTTCAAGGTGAAGTCTTGTTTAATGACACAGGTCTCCATGTTTACTTTGTG
>JAOYMU010000002.1:17336469-17347704 GCA_025802295.1 Psammodynastes pulverulentus
TTCTAATACATATATTTGCAAATTATCTATCCATTGTTTAAAAAACATATTTTCAAAAGAAGTTTTGCCTTTCAGTTACTGCTTTCCCTGTCTCCCCTTCTTTGTTTATTTATACACCTATTTAGGAAAATACTTAATATGTCCAAGGATGACGGGGATTTTAATTCCACAAATTGCATCAGTTTGCTTTTAAAATTTCAGAAGACATTTTGTTTTTCTGCAAGAAATAGAATGCATAACATAGCCATTAGCCTTCCATTTTCATTCTGAAACAGAGGCTGCCAATGATAATAAAAAATTAGTGCAGATATTGACTTGAAAAGAAAACTAATTACTTGTAGGGGAGGGCGGGGATGATATGGTAAGAGAAGAATAGAAGCTAATACATGGAATGTATACATGTGGGCTGCCTGCAAGAGAAACATTTGTGACTTCATGGAAGACAACCAGCATATCAGCCTTTCCCATTTTTTATTGTCCTCCCTGTATAAAGAATGACTTATAGAATTTCCATTGGGGAGAATTGAGACATTTCACTGGAAATATTAATTCTTGCACAGAAGAAGGAGCAGGAAATGGGATATTAACGAAACAGAATTAGCTGTTCTAAAATTGAATTAAAAAAACAGCTCAGTCCCCGCAATCTACCCCTTTTTTACCCTGATATATGATGTAATAGTGCTGGACAGAATTTTAGCATAGTGTTAGCCAGTGCATATTTACTTGGGAGCAGGAACTGTGGAATGCATTGGGACTTATTACAAAATATGCATGTTTGGATATATATTTTCTGAGCTCAGTGTATTCCACTAAAGTTTTGTCAGAGAAGTTTATGCAAGCATACATATTACAAATTGAATTCCTTATTTTACAGGCAGTTAAGTTTAAGAGATAATCATTAATTCAGATATTATTTGAAATTCTTGTTCCCTCCCCCCTTGTGCTTCTTTTTGTAGCCCTAGTGTGCATGTATGCATATATATGTAGGTATCTGTATAAGGATAATATGCATTGCAGATCTATAAAACAGAAATATTTACTGGAAGAAATTTCTAGGACTGAATTCAATAGACATTGGCAGTCCTCATATAGAAGGCCAAGGATCTCAAAAGCATATAGAACTTTAGTGTTTATAGCCCTTTTGCTTGGCATAATTTCTTCCAAA
Source organism: Psammodynastes pulverulentus (assembly GCA_025802295.1). Lineage (NCBI taxonomy): Eukaryota > Metazoa > Chordata > Lepidosauria > Squamata > Psammodynastidae > Psammodynastes > Psammodynastes pulverulentus. Next base: position 17,337,635 of record JAOYMU010000002.1, read on the forward strand.
TGAGTGGCTGTTTTAAATTCAAAATAGTCTTTCTTTGAATAAATGCAATATTTACCATCTAAAATTAGTCCCTTCTACATCCCTACATATGTGCAACTGCATATACTTGCAAAACTGTTTCTTTATCTTAGAAGATAGATGTAAGGTAGATATTCTGATATAAGAAATGATGGCTCACAGCCCTTTAATTGAGCTACTATTAGCCTGGTTTTGCTTTCAGTATAACAAACCACAACTACAGGCTGTTAGGAATTTGATCTTTCTCCATATGTAATATTCCAAAGAGTAAGAATCATTTTGCTTTGTGATGTTAAGCAAGCTCCTGCAAAGTCGAAAGGAGAGAAAAATATCCTGCTTGCTGGTAATTTTAGTGATCTGTGCTAGAACTTGGCACCGCTTGCTCTTCTCTAGAAAAACACAGTGCCTTGTATCTACAGGTACAAGTTTAAAAACGTTGTCAGATTGCCAGATTCCTAAATCAAAGCAATAATTGAAACCAAACATCATGCAATTAAGCTGCCCCAGAATGAAATTTGGCAGTCCTGAGTCCTGCAACTGAATGGAATTCCAGGTTTTAGGTGCTGGAATATATGAAGTTTCTTAGCATAAGAGTAATTAGTGGCCATTGAAACCAGTGCCTGAAATTGTGAGTGTGAAGTTGTGCTATTGTTTTATTATTAAAAAATGATAGTCCTGTGAGATTGTGCAATCTGAAGTCCCTATTTGCTTCTCCAGAACTCTGTTAATTAATTAACCTGACATAAAAGGGAAATAATTATATTAGTCTTTGTTGTCTATGGAGATTCTCAGTTATCAGGTCATGGTTGCCCCAAAGGTGCTTTTTCAAGAGGCAACAGGACCAGTGGTGGGATTCAAATTTTTTTACTACCGGTTCTGTGGGCGTGGCTTGGTGGGTGTGGCAGAGGAAGGGTACTGTAAAATCTCCATTCCCTCCCCACTCCTGGGGGAAAGTTCCACCAGTTCTCCGAACTACTCAAAATTTCCACTACCGGTTCTCCAGAACTGGTCAGAACCTGCTGAATACCACCTCTGAACAGGACTTTCTGATTTTTCTTTGAAGATGTTTCACTTTTCATCCAAGAAGCTTCAGCTCTGTTTTGAAGGAGCTCTGAAGAAGCTTTTTGGGTTAATCTTTCTGATTTTCACCTATTTTCATGGTGAACAGCTTCTTTTAATTGTCTGTAAAATTTGAGCAGCAAGAAGCTTTAGGCAGAACAATAAATTGCATACATATTCCCTCTAGAAAATAGTTTTTAATTATCTAAATCTATTCTTCCCTCTTTTTTTCTCACGGAAGGTAAGTGTAATGCCATGCTAGAGTGTAGGCAATTCAGATTCCTACATCTCATGTCATTTTCAGTGATCTTCCCAAAATGTCAGTAAGAGTTGGCACCCCCTTACTTAGATTTTTTGAGAAGATCACTGACAGTTTATCAGATTTCAGGGAAGGAGAGGATATATTTTTCTGTTAACATGCAAACTGAGCATCAGATATAAGAATTTGAATTGCCTATATTCTAGCATGGCACGACCTAAATTTTCTGTTGCTGGAAAATGTAGTGCATATGTATAATCATATCCTATTAGACCATTTTAATTGGCATATGATCAGAATATATTCAATAAAGGTTTTTATGGATTCTGTCAAATTATGGAACTGCAATGAACCCTGCCTATAGTAACTATCTTTGGATAATATGGATTGTAAGGTTAACATTTTTAATAAATATCACTTTGTTTCTCTTATGCAAGGGTACATTTTGGGCTCTGTTATTTCTTTTGTAGGAATATTAAATACCTGTCCTCTCCTCAATAGACAAATCTTCCTAGTATGTAATGTTCAACTCCCAAAGTAGTCAGCAATCAATCTACCGCTATGGAATGCTGGAAGTTGAAATCTTACACTTATGCTGGGTACCAGATCAAGGAAGGTGTGGGACTGAGAATAAATCATATAATTGTCGCTGCATAGGTATGTTTATGACTGTACTATATGAAGCAAAACATTCTGTTGGCATGAGAGAGGCAGGCACAATAAAAGGAGTGTGTTGGCATTTTCATTTCATGTCCCATCTTGTGTTAAATGGCATTTGTAGATTCCTCCCCATGTGAATTTGTTGGTAGTATTTTATGCCTGTGGAATGTACCTTTTGATAAAGGATTGCCAGTGTTGCAAGTCTATACTTGGTAGAAAAAGTTCTATGCCCCAGGAAAAACAGGTGCAGCAGTAGCAGGCAAGAGCCAGCAGGAAAATTGCAAGCCCCTTAGAATAAAATAATCACCCAACAAAATGATACTAGTCAGCCCTGGTGCATAATGGAAAACGAATTGAGGAAATCTATCCCTGACTCTTCCAACCTTCTGCATGTAATTTCTTCAAAGATATCTAATTCGAACTGTGTATTAGCAGCCAAACATTAACAGACTAGCTTTAAACTACTGAATAGTAATTTGGTATTCAAAAATATAATTTGTGTTTAGAATTTTCCTTAGTGTTCAAAATGGTTTTATAAATAATAACTTAAATGACTATAATTTTTTTTCTGTAGTATAATAACAGCTTAGGCTTGACATTCAGTTGAGCCAGTTATAGAGATAGTGGGAATAACTAACATTATTAACATGAACCAATATTAATTAAAAGATTAAGTTCTTTAGATAGGTCTGGACATTTTCTGCTACTACATCAACTGGAATATGTGAACTTTGGAGGGAATTGCTTTTTTTTATGATGCTAGATTCCATTTGGCATTTTCCATTGTGTAGCAAAATACATGCCTGGGCTACAAAGAATCTTGTTCATCATCCACTGCACATTTTGTTTCATGTGATGTTAAAGAAGGCTGGGAATTCAGTACTTTTCTGACTCAACAGATGAACAAAGAACTCCAGACAATCTTGTTATCAGTGGCTATAGTTCACAAAGTAAAATGCTTAAGGCGTGATTTTTAGATTTTGCATAAACCTGTCAGGTTATGAATCAAGACTGTATCTTTTGTATCAGTCATACATGTTGCATACAGGTAATCCTCAACTTATGACCACAATTGAGCCTAAAATTTATGTTGCCAAGTGAAAAATTTGTTAAGTGAGTTTTGCCCCATTTTACAACTTTTCTTGCCACATTTGTTAAGTGAATCAATTGTTAAATTAGTAACCTGTTAAGTGAATCTGGTTTCCCCATTGACTTTGCTTGTCAGAAGGTCACAAAATATGACCCTGGGATACTGCGATTGTCATAAATATGAGTCAGTTGTCAAGAATCCAAATGTAAATCATGTGACCATGGGGATGCTGTAATGGCCACAAGTGTGAAAAAATGGTCATAAGTCACTTTTTTCAGTGAACGGCCACTAAGTGAACTATTGTAAGTCAAGGACTACCTGTAGTTGTAAAATCTTTGATAACAGGAAAAACATGCCTTTGGATTCAGTCCTAGCCATCACTGACTTTTCTTTTTTCAACTGCTATAAATCAGCCCAGTGTATCAGCAAACCAGTTATGTTGTCTCTTCTAAGTCCATATTATGTGAGGGGAGGGTATAGGTCCAGTGGTGGGATTCAAATAAATTAACAACTGGTTCTCTGCCCAACCGGTGGCTGGGTGATCATGTGACTGGGTGGAGTTCAGGCGACAGAAAGTCTGGGCATACTGCCAAGAACCTTTAGTTGTTATATGGGTTTCTGTAAGCAGGGCAATAAAGATTAGGCTAGAAACAACACCAGAATGTTTCCTTCCTGCCTTCCTTACAGGATTAGCCCTGTAAAGTGGACAAAAAAAAGGGGAGATTTCTTCCAAAAACCGGTTCTCCAAACTGCTTAGAAAGTTAACAACCGGTTCTCACGAATAGGTGCGAAGCTATACCACCACTCTATATGTCTATGTATAATTGGATACAGACATGGCATAGTGAAGTATTGGAGTGCATTTTCAGGTATCCAAGCAGATGTGTGGTCTGTATTATCAGCATCTCCCACCAGAGTCATTGTGAGAAATCGCAGCTTGAACAGGCATGTTCAGCTTGTCTCTTCTCAGAGGCCGCACCCTTCTTCATGTATCAGTCATATACCCTACAATGGCAGTCCCCTCCTAAGGCAGTTAACTTCTCTATACAGCATCATGTAGCAACAAGACCTTCACATGTATAAAGCACACACATTCAGGTAGTGGGAGGTCACACAGAAGCAGCCTTCCTTAACTTAGCAAATGCCAAAACCGTAACCTCAAGAATCTGGGTGGAGAAGGACATTTCCAGATGAAGTTACTTATTTCATTTTATTCATCCTGCTTTGTTCAAAAAAAATTTATGCAGAGTTCAGATGAGACTATTTTTCTTTTCCAACCATTTCTTCTCTTATTGGAAAAGATTCATGAAAGGAAAGACAGAACCAATATAGTGTTCTACATGTGTCTCCTGCAGTATTGTATCATAATTCCGCATCTAAATCATGTTCACTCTTTCAAAATGAAGCTAAGAAACAGTATGTAATAATGGGGTTAATATGTACAGAGAACCAAATGGGTTATTTTAAGTCACTTGAATGGATTAGTAAATGCCATTGAATCTGCTTCAACTTCCGTATGGACAAATGCTTGCAATTTTACCTGTTTTTACTAATTGAACGGTCTTCCAAAAACATGGAATTTCTATCTAGCTTCATTTTTAACCTTAAACCTTGCATAATTATTTCTTTTAGTCCATAATTTGCATCACATGTCTGCAATAATGTAAGGTTCTTCTTGCTGATCATCACCTCAAAGTTGTAGTGAGCCTTTAATTGGCTTAGGAGTGAGTGATACTTTCTTCTTGCAGTCCATGGTACTCTTAATAAGTGTACTTGGATAGAAGTCAAGCATAATTGTTTGAGAAATGAATCCAGCCTGCAGGCTACCAAAAATCAGTGCACTGAAGGGTATAAAGGTCAAAACAGAAGCTACATGTTGGATGATATGATCCACCTATTTTGTAGGGGAGAATCACAAGTGTCTTTCAAAAGTGGCAAAGAGTAGAGAATCCTTTTACTTACCAGTATTTTGTATCAACATTTAGATGAAACTTTAAAAGACACTTTCACTGCATCTTGGGGCTATATTTGTTTTATGACAGGGGTGTCAAACTCAATTTCATTGTGGGCCGCATCAGGGTTGTGTTTGATCTCAGGGGGCGGGATGGGTGTGGCCAGCTTGATGTCACTTGTGTCGGGAGTGCTTGTGGTGGCCTGAGTACTCTGCCAGTGAAAACGGGCTCCTGAGCTCCATTTCCAGCTGTGACAGTCTCCTGCAACCTTCTGCCAGCAAAAACGGAGCTTGTTTGCAGGGTGGCCCCATGGTCCAGATCTAAGCATCCCATGGGCTGGATGCAGCCTGCTGACTTTGAGTTTGACACCCTTGATGTAGGAGTTTAATAAATGAAGAATTATATTTAGTGATACATTACACATGCAGTCTGCAACTGGTCTTATGTTTTGTTGTTTTGTTTACATTAAAATAAGCGTGCTGGACTTGATTTTTGGTGCAGTTTGGGGTCAGGAAAACTGAAATCTTTCCCTCAGCATTTTGCTTTGCAAAATTGTTCCCCTATAGTTCAGGGGCCAATAAAGATGGAAAGGATAGTTTTCATGATTGAAGTGAGTGGCTGGAGAAGCTTATTTTTCTTTTAAATATGGTCTTATGGGATATTGCTATGTAAATGTGGCACATAAGTTTGTCCCACAAAAAGAATTTTATATTGATGAAAACAGTTGCAAAATAGAATTGATAGCCTAAGGAAGGAAAGGGAACAACTGCTTTATTCCTTTTTGTAGGCAAATCTGAATGCATTTAAATATATTTATTTTATTACCATAACATATCAATGAGAAAAAAAAAATAAGAATCAGAATATAAAACAATATATGTAATAATAAGTATTATTAAGCCAGAAAGAAATTACAATAAAATCAATAAAAAAACCCTTCACTACTCTTCTAAATAACAGCAAAGTAGGGGTCATCCAGATCTTGGGGGCAGGTGCTGCTACAGAAAAGGCACACTTCTGGGGTCCTAAGAAATGACATTGTTTAATTGAAGGTATCTGGAGCGCACTGATCCAGCAGAACTGAATCATCCAGGCAGATGTTATGGAGAACAGGCAATCAGGTTGTGTGCCATAGTGGGCTAGATGACAACAAATAGTGGTGTTACATAGGCAAACTGGGGGGAAATAAAAAATAAAAATGAGTCAATATGCACACATGAAAAACCAAATTTATATATATTACAGTAAGTATGTAACTGCAACTCAGTTTCTGAGTTCACGAGTTTCCCCCTGGTTGAGGGAACCGGGCTATAAGAGAGGCAGGCTGGTGGGAATGCATGCATGCAGCTCCACTTGCGTGAGCAGCAGGCCAGCAAGCACCATACACACAGCTCCACTCACACAAGCAGCAGGCCAGCATACACGTGTATGTGTGCCAGCCCATCTCTTGTGTGGATGGAGCTGCATGCATGCACATGAGCACCGGTCTACTGTTTGCGAGGCCTGGCTGGTTCCCCTTTCTCCCCCCCAAGCCAGGCTGCCAAGCCACAAAGGTTGGGAACCACGGGTTTATAGAATACCTTTCTATAAACTCTGCCAAAATATGGGTTCCAAAAGATTGGTGCTACCATTTCTTTGAGTCCTGAATCATCATGTCAACAATATTTTATTTTTCCATTTAAGGTATCTCTTTCCCAGGGGCGGGGGTGGGGGGGACACAACTTGAAGTTTAAAATGAAATACTGTAGGCGGAGTGATTCATAAAATTGCATACTAAGCAATTGTCAAGAAACACCTATCCGGTTTCTTACTCACCAATCTTCAGAAAGTACACAGAAGGGCAGTTTAAATAAATAAATCCCTTTTCTTTTGCAATATTTAGATAATTCTGCAACTAAGAATATCTGCTAGATAGACTGAAGCCCACATTAGAGAACTAATATTTTTCCTCTGGAATAAATAGATTTTGTTGTAATTCAGCTGGATGAGAATTTTTATCACAAACAAGCATCTGGTCAACAAAACAATTGATTAGCAATTGCTAGTGAGGTTCTAAGAAATCATGGTTCAGACATTTGTTTGTTCTTTCTGCCTTTCCCCCAAAACAGCAAACCTTTTCTGTGTGGTACCTGGTTGAGGTACCTTGAGGTTGAGTCATCCTTGATTGTGCTGACTAGGGAATTCTGGGAACTGAAGTTCATAGATCTTTAAATTGCTAAAATTAAAGAACACTGGTTTGTATAATAGCCAGTTGTAGCCCACGAATTACTGGTTCTTGACTCACATCTTACAGCACATGAGAGCAATTTCTCCATAGTTGCTGACCATAACTTCTAATTATTATTAAAGAGAAAGAAAATAATAGCAATAGAAAATAGTAGTGATATGAAAACGGCAATTTTAGAGATTTCTAATATTTGTTTCTCAAATACTTTGGCCACCTAATGAGAAGGAAGGAGTCACTGAAGAAGAGCCTAATGCTGGGAAAGATTGAGGGCAATAGAAGAAGGGGACAACAGAGAATGAGGTGGCTGGATGGAGTCATCGAAGCAGTAGGCGTGAGCTTAAATGGACTCCAGAAGATGGTAGAGAACAGGAAGGCCTGGAGGAACATTGTTCATGGTGTTGCGATGGGTTGGACATGACTTTGCAACTAACAACAAGAATTGAACAAGGTGATTACTAGAAGCCAACATGTTAAAAATAGATCAAACCTTATATTTTTCTTTGATAAAGTGATTAAATTAGCAGACCAGCAAAATTCTGTGGACATACTATACCTGGACTTCAGAAAGGCATTTGACAAAGTAGACCTGATGTGGGATAGACTAATTCACATTAAACTCTACAGAATATGATTGGATTATGACAAAGGGACCAAAGTGAATCCTCACTTTTTAAAGTAATGTTTTTCTGCTTAATAGTCTAAATATCATCAAGTCTATACTATCATTTATGGTGGGTTGAATTGTTATGCCCTGGCATGCAATTCCATATTTCCTCAGGGCTATCATCTTGGCTGTACTAGGTTTAGGGAAAGAGACTACTGGGCAATTCAGTTCTATATATGAACAAAATCATAATTTTACTTGACCAATTTAGACTAGCGCATAATCAAGTCTAGAAGTCTAAAAAATTACATACAATTCCTATAGTTTATGAATTAGTTTTCCTAACTCTAAAATAATCTTGCATCAGGTGGTACAACTGAGTAAAGCTTACAACACAAAACTTCCCATTCTTGGTATAGATAATTTATATCAGATTATCTTTCTTATCCATGATCAAATCATAGTTGATATTATGAAGGGACCTGGTTAACAGTCACAGCAGACCTAAGACATAGTGTGAGGGAGAACCAATTGCCATCTGGTTGAAAAAGAAACCAGATGTTAGAATGGGCACTAGTTGCCTAATTCCAAATTTTCTTAATTGGTTTGAAAACTCCCAGGTGATATCTCCTCCTATTTTCTCCACTTGCTTAACTTCTTATCCAGAGAAACAAGGGAGTAATAATATGATACCAAAAAAGGATACATTTTTGACATTGAGGCTTTCACAGCCTAATGAAATAGAGATTTCTCACAATTCTAAATAAGTTAGCTATGGAGTAAAGCCACCAACATTTGTGATTGTAGAATGTGATTTTGATACCAACATCTGAGCTGTTTTCTTCTCAATAGTTCCTTTTTTGTTCCCTTTCCTGATGAAGAACTCACCTTAGTTCTTAGAATGAGAATGTTCTCATTCTCTTCTTTTCAGCATGTGCAATGGGACCATTCCTCTAATTGTGGATATTGTATTTAGTGGAGCCCTGGAACGCAAAGGGGAAGAGGTGTAGAAAGAAAAAAAATATTCTGTTTTTGCAGATCAGGTGAATTTTCAGCAGCTCACACATAGGAAATCCTGAGATTCAGATCCTGTTGCATTCTCATTGGAATCAAAATGAATATATGAATATATGATTAATTGTACTGGTTCTGAGGGCAGAGTATAGTGCAGTTCAAAAATGTTGTCCAACTCACTTACTTACTGTACTTCTCTCTCACTCTCTTGCACACATTTCATGGCTAACATAAGAATGGAATGCCACATATTTTTAAACACTTTATTTTCTTAGTAAACTCTGGTGTGAGAACTTTATGTCCAGTTCCTAAATCTCAGTAGTTTCAGATAAAATAAAGCAGAGGCATGATTACTTCCAAAATGACCTTGGAAGAATTTGAAGGGATGTGGGCTTATTTTTTTTAATCTAAACTGAGTTAGGAAGTTGACCATTATTGTAAACATGGTTCCAGTTAACAGCTCTGGCTCCATGTAATTGTTGCTTGGTGAATTTGCAGGCTCAATAAAATTTCCATTCATCCAATTATCTGTTAGTATTAAATACCAGTGTGTATCTTGCCTTGGAGAAGAGATGATCTGCTTTCTCCCAATAATTCTGGCCACTCTTTTACCATATAAGGGTGCATAACTGAGAATGCAATTTTAAATTAAAAAATGACTTAAGAAATGTGGTTTTTTAAAAAACCTGAACATCATGTGTCTTTTAACTGAAGGATACGATCTCAGTTTTGAAAAATTGGTAAAACTTTGATTCCAGAAATTAAGAATCTTTTAAATAATATTCATTTAGAAATGCAGGATCAGATCAATGTATCAGATCAATGACCTGCATTTGGTCATAAACTCAGGATTCGGAAACAAGTAGGATTTAACTAAGTAAGGTCTCCTAAGAATTAAGATTGATTCCTGGTGATTACATAGACATATTCATGTTGTTTTCTTGGCACAAAATGGAAATGAATTTCCATTACCTTCTTCCTTATTTTCCTAACTTCCCGATGAAATTTACAGCTCTGGTATTCCCTGGAGATATCAATCTGAGTACTAATTAAGCCTGTCTTTAAGTTAGCTGAAATGATTTTACTGATCTATTTAAAAATTCTCCTTATGGGACTTCCGGCGGCAACGTAGCCCTTCGAAGGTGCTTCCTTTGAAGCGCCCGTTCTGCTTCTCCGTTGCCGCGACG
>JAOYMU010000002.1:17371777-17389896 GCA_025802295.1 Psammodynastes pulverulentus
CAGCCGGTCGTCTGAGGCACAGTGATCTCCCTCGGTTTGAAATCTTCCCTAACCACAATCGCCACCCCTCCACCCCTTTAATTTATTTTTTTGTTGGCAAGGGCAGAGAAAATGCCTGCGTGCTGGAGACCAGCCAGATCTCCTACAAACAGTGACTCGAAAAGGAATGCTGGAAAAAAGAAATATCCACTGGAATGCAAGTCAGAAAAAAACAGGTAGCTGCTCTCTGGCAAGACTGCCAAATAGTGTTTTATCATCCAAGCAATCCCTGGAACGTGATGTCAATTTGTTTGAGGGAGGAACAGTGAGACTTTTTCAGGATCTCTTGAGGCTGCTTAATCTTCTCAGTGGGAGACAATTGTGGTATTGGCAAGAGAATAGATTTAGCCCTGCCTATCTTGGAAAATCTGAATTCCATTTCTCAGGCTGCGGATCCCAAGATATGAGCAATGGATTGCTGAACTATTTCTAAGTGGGGCTTTTCCAGGCTACTTTTTGTAGCATTCTTAATTTGCTGGAATTTAATTTGCTAAACGGCTGGCTTGAATTGCTTGTTAGAAATCAATATATGTACGCACGGTTACTCATAATGAAACTTCAGGTTTAGGAGTAGTAGATATTGGTTGGCCAAGAGAGAGGTCAAGTAGCAGAAGGAAGTGGTCACTTTTGATTCTTCTTTGGACTTGCAAGAGGTCATTTAGTTGGTAAGGTGCAATCTTGGATGTTGGAGGTAGACTGGAGGGAACCTAGTTCAAGTTTCACTTGACCGCAATCTGGAACTTTCTGCATGATTCTGGATAAATTTCAATCCAGGCTCCCTCACAAGTTATTTATATTTATTTTGTGAGGTTTATACATGGTCCATCTCGCAATTACATGCCCATGAATCTTCATTCTGCTGTGCCCCCCGCCCCTCCGAGAAAGAGCAGAAAAAGGCAATGCCACCAATGAATACATTTTGGATTTCATTGTTACTCGGGCTAGATTTCGGAGTAGGAAACGGAGCCAACAGAGAGGCAAAAGGTGGAGGCAAAGTTGCAATGAAGGCTCATAAATCCACGCCTGGGTTGTCTGCCACGATGTGGTAAGCAGAGAAGCCAGTGTGGAGCAGAAAGTGGGCGGGTCCATCCCACCTCGAAACTTCTTCCTCCTCCTGCACGCCTGCAATTTAGGGATCAACTGAAGTTGTAAATAACTAGAAGCCACGTAGGTGATATTGTTCTAAGCAAGCCATTTCCTGGCTCTGCTAGAATCAGGGGTGGGCTGCTGGGGGTTTGCAGGGGTTCTCTGGGTTCTCTCTGGAATATCATCCCCCCCTGAGATTAGACTGGCCCTCACTCTAATTCTCTTCCGGAAGGTGCTGAAGACCTGGTTCTGTCAGCAGGCCTGGGGAACCCAGAGTGGGATGAAGCCCATCAAATGGCTCGTGTGATCTGCTGTCGCTGGGGTGGGAGATGGGGAGTGATTTTATTATTTTAACTTATTTAATTTTTATAAGTTTTATGGTTTTAATGTAGGTTTATATTTTTGTAAGCTGCCTTGAGTTATAGGCGGCTAAATAAATAAATGAATGAATGAATGAATGAATGAATGAATGAATGAATGAATGAATGAATGAATGGCTGCCAAAAAGAAAAGGGAGTCAAGCTATTCTCCAAAGCATCTGAAGGCATGAAGACAAGACAAGAAGTAATATATGGAAACTAATCAAAGAGAGAAACAACCTAGAACTAAGAAGAAATTTCCTGCCAGCTAGAACAATTAATCAGGAGAACAACATGCCTCCAGAAGTTGTGAGTGATCCAGCACTGAAAGTTTTTAAGAAGAGAGTTGACTACCATTTGTCTGAAATGATATAAGGTTTCCTGCTTGAGCAGGGGATTGGACTAAAAGATTAGAAGACGTCCCAGGTCCCTTCCAACTCTGTTATTCTCTTATTTCTGTTAATGACAGAACTAGTATTTCATTAATTAGATAGATAACCTTTCATTTTCACACTGGCACATACCGGTATTAAAAATAAAATTATGTTGCCTGCTCTCAAAAGTGTACACATACACACAACACATATAGACATACTATATATATATATACATTTGTACTGTATGTACCTACACCCATATAAATAAATTCATATTATTAGTAATAATAATATAATTCAAACTCATTCCAGAAGTCTCAGTATGGCTCTCTGTTTTAATTTCACACTTACCTTCTAGGACTTGTTGAAAATAAATTAATAATATTAATATTTGTAAAGTTCTTTAAAGATTAAATGTGCCAAGCTGGATTTATTAATACAGAGCTTGTTTCATTTGGTTCAACAGCAGAGACTCGAGGGAAAGGAAACTGTTGGGATATCTGAACATTACATTTATTTGAATCTTTATAATATAGATCAACTCTGAGACTGAGAGGCACACCACATAAAATTAGATCCAAATACCACATACTGAGGGACAAATGAACCATAACCCCAGCAATATACGTGTCTCCTCTCACCTGAAGTAGCAGGACTGCTGTATGTATTCAATTAAGGTCAGGTGTCTGGCAGATCCTGCTAAATGTTACCTTTTATGAAAACTGTGTGCAACTTGGATGAGTCTCAGAGAATTAGCACCTGACATGTCGCTCCTGTTGTGTCTTTGTTTGTGGATGATGTTTCATCAGTGCCCCAGCCATGCTGTTGACAGACCCAGCTTTACAATGTCGTGAAAAAGTAAATCCAAGTGATTTATTGTTGAAATATCTGGTGACAGGCAAAAGCTCTTCTGCACTGGTACAGCCTAGCTGAAGCATTTGCTCTCCTCTCCTATCAATCAACAAAAGCCTCCAGCATCTGCTCGCTCTTTCCACCAGCAGGAGGAAGGAGGTGCTGATGGGCTAAGCAGAGGTCTCTGAAAACAGTCCTTTTGCAGTGAAAGTAGATCACATTTAATAATCCAGCCTCCATGCTCTTCCAAAGAGTTTAGGAGCAGTGCAGCTGGTGGTTTAACCCAGGGGTGTCAAATGCGTGGCCTGTGGGCCTGATGTGTCACATGCTGGCCCCACCCCCGCCCAGTTTAGCAAAGGGGGAAAAGTTCCAATACATCATGTGACACCGCCATGATGACGTGAGTTTGACACCCCTGGTTTAACCTGATTCCTGTTATAACCATATGGATCAAGTTACTGCTACAGGTCAGTATTGTGATTCCAGATTAGAACTGAGTTTGTAGTGTCCCTTGAAGAAACTCCACTAATCTTGCAGAGGGATGGCAAGGGGAAAGCTGTCCTACAAAAAAGGTTGTATCTTAATTAATAAAGAGTGAGGGGTCATTGCCCTTACCAATGTAAAAAAACAAAGTCCCTAGCATAATCTCCAATCAAAATAATCAAATCAGATCTCTCTCAGAGCCCTTGAACAGCCTAAAAGAATCAGAAGAACTTATGTTGATCCTATGTAAACATACTTCAATAACATGAAAACATAAACCAAGATTTTTAGGGGAATTATATGTTTAAAATTAGTTTGGGCCAAAAAAAATTTTTTGGGATTTGTCAAGCATATATGAGAAAAACAAGTATAAGTATAAACATAACATATAAGCATAAAAGTATAAGTAGGTACAAATAAAAAGAAACATTAGGACAGGGACAGTAGGCACATTTGTGTGCTCATGCATGCCCTTACAGACTCTTAGAAATGGGGTGAGGTCTACAGTAGACAAACTAAGGTTAAAGTTTTTGGGGTTTGGGCAAGGAGCTTGTTCTGAAAGATTGATCAAAGATTATGCTTAGAGGTTCTGCTATGGCAGAGGAAATTTTTGTAAGAAGTAGGCACATAGTCCGTCAGGTCCAATGGATAGAGATGGTTTTAAATTGCGTATTGCCTTTTCAATATTATCTTCTGTAAAATCAGTATTTATTAGACCACTGTAATCATTTGTGGTACGACTGGGAAATATGGCATGAGCCATTGCTATTTACAAAGTCTGAGCCAAAGAATGAGTTGAAGAGATTGGCTTTAACAGTTTCATCATTACAGTTACTGTCGTTTGGTCCTTTTAGGGGTGGGATGGATCTTGTGTCTTCGAGTTTGTTGTTTATAAAATTGTAAAAGGCACAGGTGAATTTTGTGTACAGAAGGTTTTCCTCTTGTTTGATGTGATAATTGGTGCATTCAGTCTTTATTTGGTGACATAGGTTTTTGTATCGATTTTTGAAGTTTGGTACGTAGCCAGTTTTGTTTTTCCTCCAAAGGGATCTTTTTTGGATTGGAGCTTTTTCATTGATATGGGTAATTTGTTTTTTTCTGGTTTTGGGGGTAATTAGTGGTACATATAGCTTAATGACTCTTTTGACTTTGAGCAAAAAAATGTTATAATAGTCTTCAACAGTAATATAGTCATTGAATAGAATTTGCCAGTTAAGAGATGATAGATCAGTGTCAGTGAGATAAAGTTATAATTGGGGATTCCATCATTATGATGATTTTTGTAAGGCTGTATATTGAAATAAAAGTCAATCATGCTGTGATCACTGTTGGAAAAGGGTTCATTTATTTGCAGTCTATAGATTGAATTTAAGCTGTTGCAGAAGATAAGATCACGGCAGTTGTTGAGTCTAGTGTTGTTTGTTACTAGTTGATTCAGTCCTAGATTATTTACAGCATTGTACAGGATTGAATATATAGGTTCAGATATACATTCATTTAGAGTCCAATTTATAAGAGGTAGATTGAGGTCACCTAGGAAAATAAGAGGATGTGGGCAGAAGGTTGCCCATGTTAGTAGTGAAGATAGCTTGTTCGCATGATCAAGGTCAAAATCAGGGGCTCTATAGCTTAGTAAGAAGTGAATTGTGGAATTTAAGGACAGTTCACAGACGATGGTCTCTGGAAGAGCAAGCTCCTGCGTAATGTGAAACTTTTTTAGATTAAGGGTCTTTTTATAGAATATAGTGATACCACCTCCTCTACAGATTTCTCAATCTGACTGATAAACATGATATTCGCTCACTGTGGTAATGGAGTCTGGGACAGATGTATTTAACCACGTCTCACAGACAAATATATCGAATGTAGCCACATTTAGTAATATGATGAATTCATGCATTTTATTTGCGAGGCTTCTTACATTAAGTAGTTTGCATTTCAGATATGAAGTGGCGGGTCTGGAGTAAGCAAGGGGTGTACTTACCTAATGTTGATTGTTGGGGTGATGGTTATTGGGATATGGGTTGTAGGTCTTTGTTTTGATGCAATATGCACGGTAGTCAGTGTAAAGGTTAATCTCTCCTCGGTCTAGGCATGTTTTGAGGATAGAGCATAGTTCGCGGGAGCGAATACATTGTTGTAAGGTTAGGACAGGGCATGAATGAAGATTCTTGTAGTTGTTATTGTTTTTCAAAAGTGAATTTATTGTATAAATGAATTTTCTTTTGCTTAATTCATTTTTACAAATGACTCTGCAGAAGTGTGGGGCAAGTCTGTGTTCTTGAATTCACAGCCATCACGGGAGATGTCAAGTATATCATTGGGAGAGATGGTTGATGCTTGATAGTCTGTGATGATGTTGTGGACCTTTAAGATGTCATCATTATCATTGTTGTCCTCTAGGCCAAATAAGATGGCATTTAGATGCTTTTGTTCGCATTCCATGGCTTCTTTGATGTCACATTTGATGATATCTTTGATTAGGATGGAGATATTATTATTTGTAGGATTTGTGGTTTTCTGCTCTAGTTCTAGTTATGGTTGCAGTTTTTGGGTAGAGATAGGATTTGTAGCTGTTGGATGTTCGTTTTTCTATGTTGTATGTTTTTTTCAAGTTTTGTTAATCTTGCTTTTTATAGTGTCCAGGGATGTTACTATTGTGTCAAGGGATGTTAATTGTGTTATTAATTGTGTTTCTATGGTATCGACTCTTTCAATCAGGACAATATAGTTGTCCAGTTTGGGTTTGCACGATGAGCAAAAGTATGGAAAGGAATGGGTGAATGTTTCCAAGAATTGGGCCACTTGCTTGGTTAAATTCAAGCAGTTGTGGTGTACATAATTGTCACATACGGAACATTTAATGGAATCTTCATTCTCTTTTAAGGTTACTTTACATATGAAGCATGTGCAGGAGACTTGTAGTTCTTTGGAAGAGATTTTTCTTTTTCAGTTGTTTGGCTTTGGAGTTTTTGCTTGGCATGGTCAGTTAGTTGAGATGGGGTTTTGATTAAATAAAGAAATTACCGCAATCAATATAATCAATAATCACTAATCAATGCAATCAATAATCAGTGTAAACAATGATCACTAATCAGTGTAATTAATAATCATTAATCAATAATAATCAGATAAACTATGAAATCAATAACCACTTATTAATTAATAAATGCAATCAATAATTACTAATCAATGTAATCAATAATCATTATTTACTAACGATCACTAAAGATCTAGTAATGTAATAATCACCAATAATAACTAATCATTAAACTAACCAATCAATTAATTAAAAATCAATTATTTAATTCTAAAATATGTGAATACGTTGTAAAACAATAAATGCAGCAATGAGGAGTTTCTGTTGCCAGTCCTTAGTACAGGTTTATGTTGTTTTGGTTTATGGTTTATGTTGCTTTGTTGGTTGTGAAAGATCTGATCAGCAAGGAGATTTGCCGGTTGTAGAGGGACCTGGAGTGAATTTATGACTTGTTTTATGACTTAGACGAGACTGCCCCTCTTTCCCTGAGCAAATTTCAGCTTACAAACTAGCTTCAAGTCAAAGGGAAAGGGATAATTCAGTTTCTTTTTTCAAAGGCAACACATTTTAGATAGAAATCTTCCTGCCTCTTGCCTGTAAAGGGTATATATGACTGGAGAAAGAGAGGAAGTAGAACACAGTCGCAAACAACTCACAGGAAATTTAATCTATTGAGCCTGAATTTCACTGTGATTGGTTTCTCATGGGCTGAAAGCTCCACTGGCTTTAAAAAAAAATCTGGGGTTATTGTATATTGAAGTGTTTGTGGGAATAAACCTTCAGGCTGATATTTCATATTACTATACCTCTCTAACAACTATGCATATATAATAGATAACAGTTGCTGCATTCAGTTCTATAGTTGCTCCCTCATTACTTTTTAGACTGGCCTCAGCATACCACATTTACTCCCTAAAGTCATAAGAATTGATGACCTTGTTTAATCAATACTGGGTTAATATTTCAATGCCACAGTGATATCAGTGAAATGAACTCATTAAGGCTCCAACTCACACCATACTCCAAGCCAGGGGTGGATATCTTTTTCAACCTGTAATTAACTATAATCTTCTATCCTGCTGGATGAAGTTTATGAATTTTTTGAATGTCCTTTTTACAAGGAGGTTTAGTGTTGAATAGGTTCTGGAGGGAGGGGATTTGACTCTTAAATAAAAACATTAGCTTAATTTGGGGGGTTCATCAAGATTTGGAAAGGGTTTAACAAATACTATACACTTACAGAAAGCTTATGGCTCTCATCCTCCACAAACATTCTAAAAATTCTTAGCTACAAAAATCAATAAGACTTAGAGGAGATTTTTTGTATTGTTGTTTTTTTAAATTTGGAGATAAACTGGTATTAAGATATTTCATATTTACCCTAAATATGATTTATTTGGGCCCACTACAGGTTATTATGCAGAAGACACCTTACAAAAAGACAAACAGGCTATCTCTTCTTATGCTGGAGATTCCTATCTGAAATCAGAAACAAATGGTATGTCATTGATTGTCTGTCTTGATTTGACTAATTAAGAGAGGAACAAAAATACAGTAGTATGATAATGATGATCAGGCTAATTCAAACAATGATTATTCTAGTGACAAAGCTGTAAAAGCTGGACAAAGAGAAAGAGTGAGAAGCAAAATAGACACCATCGAATTATGAATTTGGAGATATTTGCTAGGGTTAACATGAACCATAAAAACAATCAATTGGTACCAGCTGTTAAACAGCTAGCTGTTAAAAAAATCCCAAGTATTTCCTTGAAGTGATAATTAAGACACAAAAACTAGTATATTTTGGTCATGTGATGCAAATGGATGATGAACTAGAAAAACAATTATTTTTGACAAAGTTGAAGATAATAGAAGAAGGGAAAGAGAACAATAAAGTAGATGAGCAACTTCAAAGATATTACTAATCCTTGGAAAAACTATGGATCATCAACAGGAAGAAGTCAAGGTGGTGAGCATTTGTCCATACAATTCACCAGAACTACACATGACTATCACCAGATATGCACCAAGAATTCCCGGTCAACTGTTTGATATAGAAAAAAGGGGTCCTCTGCATTCATTCATCTATTCTCCTGAACATCAAACAGAAAAATAGCATGCATATGAAACTATTAGGATATAGCAAATATTTCTCCTTTTTAGATGAGAAAAATGCTTCAGAGTAAATCATCTGCTTGCCAAAATATTGAATGAAATTTGTTTCCTATCTGTGCAGTATTTCTATTCCATTTTTTGAGGGTTTTGAAAATCAAATTTTAATTTATAATTACACTATGGTTTGCAGTAATTGTTCAAAGTCATGTCCCTGTTCTCTGACCACCGAAGCCACACTGTAGTATTGTCTCATATTCTTATTTGGATTGACAACTACAATTGTGGATTAAACTCTGTTTATAACAAATAATACAGCTCTGTGCAGGAAGATTGTTACCCTTATGTTCTTTTTGTTGTTACAGGTGGGTTTAAATCTGTTTCCACAAAAGACAAAACCACTGTTGCAGGTGAATGCCCATGTTCATTAGTTTTTTATTTATGTAGTGCAGAAACCATTGACAGTTAATAATAGATTCAAATATTTTTATGGAAAAATATTTATTTAAAATTGGAGGCTATTCAGTGTGAAGGATATTTTTTTCTACAGACAAATCCTAACATACTTTTTTACGTGAGTTTTTATACCACATATGATGGATTTAGAAAATCCAAAGCACTTTTACTTTATTCTGTGCCAATTAAATTAAATAATAAAATAAATGACTTTTGGGAATATTTTATTCTTTGGGGATTATATTTGTACAATCATAGTCTTCTGGGGATATTTTCTGACTGGACTTGGTTGTGTTGAACAGCTGTGACATAGCAGGCCATTCATCATTTTGATGTCTATATCTGAAGCTCAAAATATCCAGATTTGTCATAATTGAACTGCTGTTAAACTTAAAAGAAAAAAACACACCTTTGAGAATGTAATACGTGCCATAGCTGCATCAATAAAGGAATGTTACCTCATGCTACAAATTACAAAGATTTCTTTAAAGAGTTTTTAGAAACTAAAGTTAATAATATAGTCCTATGTATGGTGTATCTTTGTATATGTATTTGTATTTGCATTTGCATATATTTGTGTGTGTGCATGTGTATTTGCTGTTTGTATTAATTAAAGCCCATTATTTCTGGAAAACTGAAGATTGGTTCTCAGTGTAGGTTTTTTAACTATGAAGTGAATACTTATTTAATGCTAATTATTGTAATATTGAGTTTAGAATTCTGAATAAGATTCAAAGATATCTTGACTTTTGCCCCTTCCCTGTATCCATTGTAATCTCACTTTCCAGAGGCTAACCTGTTTTTTATTATCTACAGAAGGCAGAGGTGATAATGGATGTGGAGGGGCTGGGGGCTGTCCAGCTTGGTGCCCCTGTAGCTCATGTTGCAACTGGTGGATGTGGCTTCTTGGATTGCTTCTGGCCTGGCTACTCCTTCTTGGTCTCCTTTTTGGACTTATTGCTTTGGGTAAGGTATTATCATTGAATGGGACAAGGAAAAGATCTCTTCAAATGATTGATCCTAGAAAATAAGGGTATATAATATTAAGTCAGAGTTTATTTTAACTATATTTTGTTAAACTTTTTATAATGGCCTGGGTTACACATAATATTAAGATAAGATCCATGATTGTACTGTATATAACAGTGGCTGCATTTATATAGCATGCTAATCCAAAACCAGAGCAAAGCAAACTCATCATAATTTTGTGTAATTTTGAACAAAAACAATTGTTTCCATTTTTGAAAGAGGCTCACTAAAAGAACTGCCTTCAATTTTCTTTCATTTCACAGTTGTTTTCTGTTCAATAATTACTTCTTGAAAATCACCATTGAAACTATAAGGTATAAGGACAACTGAATTCTTTATTTTATCTTAAAATTTCAGCGGAGGAAGTTCGGAAGTTAAAATCCCGAGTGGAGAGCCTTGAATTACCAAAGCAAGGAATTTACATGGAGTCACAACAGTTAGTCGGCTATATGAATGAACATGACGTGAAAAATTATCTGAAACAAGGTAAGAAACATGCAAAAATAAAATTGGTTAGTTAGGACATGAAATGATGTATTTGCCAGAAAATGTATTGAATTCTTCAGCTGTTAGTTATCTTTTCTAAGAGTTATATGATGAGAACAACTGCATCAATTTGGATTACATAAGTTTTGAGGCCTGTCTTCCTAGGGACACTGTTACATTACAATTTTGTATTACTTTGAAAGGAGCTCTGGTATCTGGGGCCTTATAATATTTAGAGGTACCATATCTTTGCTGTACAAATCCATTGTTTTTGTTCAGTTCTTCGAATTCCAGTTCCACACAGCCTCCTTAGCCTGCTACAAGAATGATCCACTGTTTGCAAAGGAGATGTCCACATGCCACTCCCTGTCCATAGCCAAGGCAATTTGAGGATGGCTTTAGGTACTCCATTTTTTCCATCTTGTCCCACCTCCCAATGCTGCATATGCAGGCATTTTTTATACTAATGAAAAAACACCTTGGGACAACCAATACCTGGATAACTGAGAATCTCCATAGACATCTAAATGGAACAGGTAACTAATGGAGCAGGTAGTCCTGTGGCTCCAATTGGTTCTGATGGTTTCATGTAGGACTATTTTTATCCATCCAGTTCTTGATTTTATGTTGCTTGTTTGTTTGTTTGTTTTGTCAAGCATACATGGATAATACATATAAGTATAAACATAATTATGAATATATGAAATGAATACAAATAAGAGAGAACATTGCCTTATGCGCGCCCCTTAAGAATGGATCAATAGTAGACAGTCTAAAGTTAAAGTTTTGGGGGTTTGGGGAAGAAACCACAGAATCAGGTAGTATATTCCAGACATTAACCACTCTATTGCTGAAGTTCTATTTCTGCAATCAAGTTTGGTGCGGTTTACCTTGAGTTTATATCTATTGTGTGCTGTTGTATTGTTGTGGTTGAAGCTGAAGTAGTCATTGATGGGTAGGACATTGCAAAAGATAATTTTATGTACTACACTTAGGTCGGATCGAAGGTGGTGTAGTTCTAGGTTTTCTAAGCCCAATATTTCAGGTCTGGTGCCATAAGGTATTCTGTTGCGAGTAGATGACTGGAGGAGTCTTCTTGTGAAATATCTATGGACTTTCTCAACTGTATTTATATCTGATATTTAGTGCAGGTTCCAGACAGATGAGCTGTATTCAAGAATTGGTCTACCAAATCTTTTGTATGCTCTAGTTAGTAGGTCAATATTACTGGAGAAAAAGCTTATTCTTCAAAAAAAATTTATCTAATTTTATAGTTATGGTTTGGAAGAGAAATAATATTTTAGGTAGTATATTCATCTTGACCATAGTGATTTTCCCTATCAGTGACATCTGTAATTTTAGCAGAGTCTTTTTTAATGGGTTCATCCACCAGATCACTGGTCAGCTACCGAGGACTAGTGTTGGTTAGTCTGTCCTAGTAATTGGAGATGTAGCTGAAAGGGCTTGCATCTTGTATTTCTGTAGCCTGCTTCCTTTCAAGGTGCCAAATTATGCCATTTTAAGCATGTTTTCTTAAACATTTTGAAGAAAATCATGCTGGATAGTGCCATACTAAGTGAGTAATACACAATGTTAGAGGGCTAGCAATGCCTTCTAAGCAGATTTTATATAACATACTTTCTAAGCCACACATATTCCATTCATTAACTTGCCTTATCAGTAATCCTTTGTACTAGCATCTGACTGTCATTCCATATTCCTATATAGGTCAGTTCCGAGGAGAACCAGGACCAAAAGGTAGCAATTTGCTAGATTTGTTTCAATATTTGAATAAGAATTTCCTTTATTGTTTATTTGCATTCTATACAATTGAAAGGGGGCTTTAGTTCTGTCTTTAGCATTAAAAAAATTACCATGATTCTATGGGAAGACACATACTTTGTGTTTCTCTAGGAGAAAGCACTAATAGTCAGATGCATTTGAATTTCTAGTTTGGGCATGCATTTTATTTAAAATTAAGTGAATCCTTAGAATTTGTGTTTTTTCTATGAAATATCTGGAGCAATGTCTCAAAAAATAAACCACCTGAAGCTAATTGATATAGAGCCAACAATATTTCTGTCTTTCATGAGCTTCTTGAACATATCTAAATATAGTAGGAATTAGAAAAAGGTAAACAAAATAAGAAAAGTCTGAATACAATCCCTGTACAATATTTATTTATATTTAATATTTTTTCTCCCATATTCTTCCCTAGGGGATATTGGGATCCAAGGCCCAAAAGGTAAGTTCTAAATTTTCCAGTAGCTTTGCCCTGTGAAAGTAATGTAGGCATAGCTTTTCATTTGGCAGATATGTATTTGTATGGATCCATAGTAGACTATCAATGGCTATCAGGAATTGCTAGATTAGAAAAATATAGTTAGTCACATATTCTTAAAAATCAGCAATCTAAAACATGACTTATTCAACAATTGATACTAAATAATAGTTGGTAAAAAAGAAAAGTTGAATACAGTACTTGTCAGGTCAATGCTGATTTTATATGAAGAGTTTAAAGCTGTAGCTTGAAAAATCTAGATGAAAAATACATTTACATTTTTTTAGAAGTCAAGTTGGCTAAGCAGGAACTTTCCAGGAAAAGCATTATTCGTTTTATCTGCTTTCCATGGTACAAAGGGGATTTTGATTTGTCAAGAGCCTTGGAACTACATATTTGTTGAATAGTGCAGGCAGGGTTAATCCAAGTTGATCATTTCTATTGTGTGTGAAGGCATTCAAATCTCCCTTGCCTTCTGCACTAGGCAAGTGTTATTGACATAATGTGGAACTCAAAGGACCAGAAAATTGCTGTTGACAAATTATTTTACTTATTCATCACTTTTTGTTTGTTTGTTTGTTTGTTTGTTTGCTTCTATAGGAGACCCAGGACTTCCTGGCATATCAGGTAGGTGGAACTTAGAAACAATAGCCCAATTTCTTGTAGGCCAACTTCTTGAGCTGCACCAGTAAATACTGTGAATATCGGTGTCAGTGGTATTGTTATGTTCACATTACCCAAGAATTCTATACTTCATTATGATTTAAAGAGAAAAGTAGCTAACTGATCAGTTATCCCTGAATTCCCTCTATATAAAAAAGTGGAATTTGAACTACTAAAACATCACATTTTGATCTTACAGGACACTTTTTATTTCCATAGTCATACATCCTGAAATCAAGCTTTCATAGCTTCTGAAATCCACATGCAACAGCAAATTTCCAGATTAGAAAAGTGCCTTTTACTGCACTGAAATTAATGCAATCTATTTTTAAAATGTTACTTTAAAGTGTTTTTTAAAAATTTGTATAGATAATATGGATTTCAAAGGTCAGAAATGAAATACAGAAAATTGTGATTGTCTTAAAATAGCAGTGCCAATGTTAGGAATAGTGCGTTGTAAGAAATTAGGGTTTTAGTCCAACATCAATTACAAGGATTTATAAATTATTTTTAAGCTAATGACAGAGTCATTCAAAGGATTATTCCTTTTGTGATTCATTTGATTCTTATTGCAAAAATCAAAATTTGAAGGTAAAGTTTAAATTACATTTTAATTTAAAATTAACTTAAATTAGATATAGGTAATTTAAGTTTTTTCTTATGATTCTTTGTAGCTGAGCATAAATAATGTCCCAGATCATTTTGTGAACATGCATTTTCTGTCTAACATGTTTTCCAGGCTTAATAGGTCACCCTGGGCCAGAAGGACCAAGAGGACCAAAAGGTAGCCTGGGTAAGTAAAATATTTATTTATTTTGGATCTTATATGGAGCACCATTTTGTCATTACAATAGATGTAATTTTCTGTAATAACAATTATAGTCCAGGAGAAGAAGTATTGGGTAAAACATAGAGTGTGATGGACCTATATTCTGAATAATCAATTCTTTACAGGTGAATCTGGCCTGGAAGGCCCCATAGGGCCAAGAGGGCGAGATGGGCCTCCAGGCCTCCGTGGGGAGCCTGGTTCCCCTGGATTTGGACAGAAAGGTGACAAAGGTAAGATTTTTTTCCTGCTTCCATGAATAACCTAGAAAGTATTATTTGGAAGAGTTTTCAAGATTGTGAACATATTATATTTGTGACTTTCATGCATTCTGTCTTCAGAAATACTTTAGCCATCCATGATGCCTGTTGAGAGATCTATCTGCATTGCAGAAGATTTTGAGAAATATTTAATCCTTCTTCTTGGAGAGGCTCAACTATAATTCCAAAGACCCAGCAATGCTATTTTGCTATTCATTGGTGAAGCCCTTCTTTTGTATGGGTAGCTGTGCCTCTACTTATTTTTTCCATGCTTTCCCTTTATCTTAAGGGAAACATACAGTAATAGCACCTAGACTTATATACTGCTTCATAGCCCTCTCTAAGCTGTTTATAGAGTTAGCATATTGCCCCCAACAATATGGGTCCTCCTTTTACCCACCTTGGAAGGATGGAAGGCTGAGTCAACTTTGAGCCGGTGAGAATCGACCTGCCACCATGGCTGTCTGTAGCAAGCAAGTAGCAAGTACTTCAGGTGCCCATCATTTAAGTTTACCAAAAATGCCTCTCTGTTTCTGGTGGACAGATTCAGAGAGAAATCATAAGAGGGGATTTAAATGACTAACAGGACTTGATCAAAAAGATAGATTCCTCCCTCTGCGTTACAAACATTACAAACTTGCATTACTTGGAAATGAGCTGAGGAGATAAATGAGAAAGCAATGGGATTTCCAGTTATCTTGGATATTGGCAAAAGTTTGAGATTTTTGAACCTCTGGCTCCAGGCTTTCTTAGACACCTACTGCATATCTATGTGTACAGTGGAAGAAGATTCATTGCAGCCAAATTACTTTTGGGCAACTGCTTGCTGACTCTTACTTACTGTATATTCACAGGAATTCCAGATTGGTTTTCAATGACTATGATCCCAATTCACTTCTTTGGCGCATATGACAATGAACCATCCTTAACTTTAGCACTCACCAATACAAAATAAAAAGCTAGAGTTATTTGCTTTTACCACAAAGGCTATGTAAACCGTTTCATCTATCAAAGTGATATAAAAATCACAAGGGCTAAATCTCTCGGCCAAAAAAGATGAGACTGAGGGTTTTTTTAATATTATATTGCCTATTGTTCTTTATATATTCATTAATCAGAAATGCAAGCAAGGCTGGAAATTCTAGTCAGATACTAAGTAAATGGGATACCAACCAACCCTTCGTCATTTCTAATGAGTAATGTGATACAATAAAAGAAAGCCATCTGGTACTTTGTTTTGTAACAGGCAAACAATGCCTTATCTGTCCACAGTGCTCTTGTTACTTTCAAATGTGTCCCTGCACTTTACATTGAGAATTAAGGAGCTGTAAGACAGAATTGAAAAAGAAGCTATTTCTGCGCCTTGGGTTCCTGTAACTGACCGCTTTTAAGAGGCGCCCCCTGAGTGTTTGTTATAACTGTTCCCTATAAACATTCCTGAAAGGAAACAATATTCCTTTTAGAGAATGGAGAAGAGAAGCATCTTCCCAGTACTGCATATGAACCCACCTCGCTGTATATGAACAATGTATTATTGCTATAAATAACAATCGTGGATTTTTATGCTACAAGATTCAAAGAAAGCAAACTTCACCAAGTGACCTCATGCATTTATTATTCAGGTTCTGCTGGGGAACCAGGTGTCCAAGGTCCACCAGGTGTCCCAGGTTCTATAGGTCCTAAAGGTAAGGATAAATCTGATGCAAAAAACTAGTAAAAAATAAAATAGGTAAGAATTATGAAATGTTTCCTTCAAAGATCACATTCCTTCCACTTCAACATGTTGAATGGTGTATGGTAGCAATAAGTAGAACTTTGTGCCAGAATCAAAAGTGGATCAGAGTGAATCTTTCCTCTCTTTCTAGCCTCCTTTCCATCTTTTTCTCTCATGATACATTTTTTCCTCTTTTCTTTCCTTGACCAAAAAGACTACCAATAGCTCTGCCTTCCTAGAAATATAAACCTTTGAAATTATAGTGCCTGAAATTAGGGCCAGAGCTTATTGGATCTTAGAACTAGTCTGGCAGCTGCTTGCTAACCAATGCAGTTGTTTCAGAATAAGGACAATTTGTGTATGATCAGATGTCCAATTCAGAAATCTGGCTGCTATGTTTTGCATTACCTGCTGCTTCTGCATTGGTTATAAGGATAGCCCTACTTAGACCACATTATGGTAAACCGGGCAGCAGGTTGTGTGTGTGTGTATGTGTGTGTGTGTGTAATAATACATCCCAAACTACATTCCTGTCTCTTTGAGGGAATGCTATCCCATTTGGAATAGATTCCCCAGTTCCTGTACTTTAGAACTACCTATCCACAACTTCTCTACTTTGTCAAGACTAAGATTTGGTTTAAATTTCCTAATATTATCAGATTCAGGTATGTGAGGCTTTTCCTATTAAGATATTATAGAGGAGTGTAGTTGGATATGCTCAGCCTATTTGATGTAGTGCCTTTTTAGGACTGAGAGTCCTGGAGCAGAATATTAATTAGAATACTACCACTATCACTACCAGGCACAACATTTTATTCCAAGTACATCTAATGTCAACTTAGGTTTCTTCTCCATTAATTTTTTTCCACATTAAATACAATAGCCCAGAGCATTCCTGGTAAAATATTTTTTTTAAATCTGAGCATATTACTGCATTCTTGATGCCATGATTTAGGGCAGTTAAGAAATATAGCCCATCAGGAAAGCACCAAGTATTGCATATTATAAAATGCAGCAAATCAAGATATTACAACTAGGCATCATCCAATTGGCTTACAAATAGTTAAATCTAAATGAAATAAAATTGAAAGGTTCCATGTTACATATTTCCTGGTCTTCAAAAATGTTCTCAGTTATCTCTTGCCTAACCTTCCTAATTATTCTTGTTCTTTCTTTAGGTCTTTCAGGAATTCAAGGATTTAGAGGTGAAGCAGGTATCCCAGGTGCTAAAGGTATGATTCAAAAACCATACATGTCTGTTTGAGAACTGGGATCCAAAAACATATACTACCACGATGTGTTGGGCATGTATAGCATAGTATTGAACAGAGGCATGGTGAGAAAGCCATAAAGGTCATTAGGATCCTGTGTCATCAGGTAAATGGTGTCAGTTTGGACACAAATGACACATAGTGTTAATTTGCATCATTTGTATAATGACATCAGAACATACATGCCTTTCTTTTAGTGAAACTTCATCTGAATGAGGCATTGGGCATTGATGTGATAACTCAATATTAAAAAAAAACAATGACATTAAGAATATAATGATTTCAATGGATGAAAATAAATTTTCTTTAAGAATTTGAGTTGTACTATACATGCATGGAGCAATTTTTAAAAAGATAATGCCTAACATTATGTTCCAAATTCAGTGCTGTTTATTCGCTGCTGTATATGGGTGTGTATGTAAATCTGTGTATATGTCTGTGTGCATTATTCTGCTCTTTAGTTCCAAAATAGATTATATCAGTAAAATAGACTTTTCATATTATAGATTTAGATTTATAAAATGCACATTACAAAAGGCAGAGGCATATGGAAACAAGCAAGCAAAAAACCACAAATGTTTAAATATACATAATAGTCCGTATAATTATTAATTGGAATAAAAGTATTAAGAAAAAGAAAAAGACAAATTAAAAAGTTCTATCATATCTCTCTCCACTGCAGTTTGGGTAAATTGGACTTATCAATTCCTTCTAGTTTATAGTTTAGGCCAGGGCTTTTTTTCTGCCGGAACGCAGCGGTACTGCGTTCCGGCACCTTTTTCGAG
>JAOYMU010000002.1:17427878-17439039 GCA_025802295.1 Psammodynastes pulverulentus
GTTGGGGGAGTTCTTTTGGTTTTATTGTACTTTATTAATTTATTTGATTCTTTTTGTTATTTTTATTGTTTTAAATGTTTTGTTTTATTATTTTATACGTTTTTTTATTCTGTAAGCCGTCTTGAGTTGCCTCAAATAAATATAGAATTAGAAGAAAGCATGACTATGCAGAAAAGCAGAACTTGCAATATTCTAAGGATACAGTGATATGGAAATTTGTAAGTAATTATGATAAATAGAAAAGGCACCCTCAGTCTATAATTTGCATCCATTCAAATTCATACGGGGCTTAATTTTAAGTTACGACACTTACTTGTAAAGATATTGATCCACTCTCTTTGTTTTTAGTGAGGAAGTTGGAAATTGACAAATTTAAATCAATGCTGCTGTTATCGGCTGTAGAACCAGTGCCTGAATCTGTATCATTTTCTTTAGCAGTCTCAGGATCAAGACATTGTGTATATTTAATATTATTCTGATTCTTTGATTTATCTTCTGTCTCATTTTCTACACAGCTAACATTAATACTTGGTACTGGAGATGCCTCATGTTCAAGAGGTTGTTTCACTGCACTACCTTCAAGACAATTTTTAATAGATAAATCACTGGAAACCACCTCAGGATCTGTGTTTGTTTGAAAATTATTCTTGTGGTTTTCTTCAGTTTTGATCTCTAATTTATCACTACGTTGTGCAACAGAAACCTCATCTTTTGTGTCGATTTCTTCAGTTGTCTTTTGTTTTTCAGCATGCATAGCATCATCCAATCCTAGCTTCTGTTTCATGACCTCCATTTTTTTTGAAATGTTGACCTCAGTTTCCTTTGAGGTGCTTCTCTGGTTAGAATCATCATACTCTCCCACTATCTGTTGCTGGTCAATATCCATATCATTCTGAATAAAAGTTGGTTCAGAAGTAATTTGTCCCTGAGTATCCTCAGAATTAAACTCTGTTGGCTGTTGGCTGCTTTCAATCACTTTAATTGAATCTGTGATCTGAACCTTGGTAGTAATATCTCCCTCTTGAGTACTATTGATCTCTTCTTTCATTGGTTTCTGCTGTTTATCATATGATTCTTCTATATCTGTCATTTCCGTATTTGCATTTGCTTCATATTTTTGGTTTTCAATTTCTTTCACAACATCACCTTCACATTTTTCATTTCCTTGTAATTCCTTAATTGCTTTACTTTTTTCTGTTGACATTTCCTCCACGGCTTTGTTTTCCTGGATGACTATGAAACTTTGTTTTTCTTCTTGCATATCAGTCTCCTTAGAAATTGTTTCTCTAATTTCTGCATTGCTGGCTTCAGTTTCGAGACTAATTTTATTTCTGTTCTCGTCTGATGATTCGTTTGACAAAGCATTTTCTTTTTCTGTTTTTAGATCAGGCTTGACATTTATTATAGATGACACTGTATTAATTTCTTTTTCTTTTTCTTCTTTCTGTGCTATCGTGTCTTTATTCAATATTACATTTTGATTAGCATTTTCACTCTTTTTGGCTTCTTCAGCTTCATGTTGCAATGCCAATTCATTCTCTCCTTTTTCAGTATGGCTCTGCTTGGCATCACATGTGTTTTCTGTGAATACTTCATCTTCATTTCTGCCAGGCTCCATACTTATCTTTTCTTTTTCAATTATATTACTACTTGTCTCTTCCATGGATGAATGCTCTAGTCTCTCCGAAACAGATTCCAGCATAGATGCATTCTGTGAAAGCTTATCCTCTTCTGAGCTGGCAATACTGAGGTCAGATGAGGCTCGCTTATTTGCAGGTAACTGCTAAAATGGATATGGAAATCATTATTAGTTGTACATGTAATTACTTCAATTTTAAATATTCACCCTATTACTGAAGTTAAAATTGTATAGAACTTATAATAACAGTATACAGGATTTATAGTAGAACAACGTCTCTGGACCAATATGCACCTTTTGCAATCGAAATTTTCTTTGAATCTGAAAATCTATATGCATACTTAACAAAAAGATATCGCCTTTAAATGTACAAGCTAAAAACTTCTGCATTACAGCATCTGCCTTCAATGAGATCGGCTATATAAAATTTAATAAATAAATAAATGAGCACACTGTGCACTTCTGATTTTTGCAACCTTCCTTAAAAGAAATGCAACTTAGAACCCATAGGTACAAGTTTACATAGATCCAAAAATCTGTTATTTTATTTATTAAATTAAATGTATTGACCATCCATCATACCACTGGATAACTGTTTAACTGACACCCATTCAACTAGCTTGCAGTCCAAAATTTATTTTTAATGTACAGATTTTAAATTTCTCACTAGAGAATTTTCAGATTCCTCCTCTTCATCTTCATCTTTTCCATCCTCTACTTCTTCAGTGACTTCAGCCTTTGCTTCTGCAATCAGCTCTCTGATTGGTTTATTGGAAGCTACAGTAACAAATGGATGCTAGAAAAAAAGGCATACAGAATTGAATCAAAATTAAAAGGCTTTAAATTAAAATCAAAAATTCGATGCAAGGAAAGTAAAAATACAGGTTTCTATTAAAAGGCTTAGAACTCATTTTCCCACTGAACACTTCCTGTATAAAATTCTAAACAGTATTTAAAAAAGAACCCTTTATATTCTTTCATAGTTTCTTATATTTGGAAGTCTAAATGTGTTTCTATTTATTTAGGCTTAATAAAACTAAACATATTGCAAGCACAAAGCAGAAATTATTTTTCTGGAAAATTGTCCTCAAATCAAAGTGGTTTCATTTATGGATATATTTTATGTTAAAATCATGAATTTGAGAAGAAAGAAAGTCATAGGCTAATTCAATTTCACAATTATGAATGAGATCTATCAGTATTCTAATTTCTTGAACAACATCCAACACTACTTGATTAGCATTAGAAATGCTGTATTTGGATATATTTTCAAAGCTGTTAAATCCAGAAATTCCTGCAAGCCTAATTTACAAATTATCCTTGTAAATATGAAACATCACCCTTTTATAACACGGTAGTGAAATCAAACATAAAAATTTTACATGTCTCATGTTAGCATATTTACGATCAATTGTTATCAATTGTTCCTTCTGAATTCTATATGATTTGAAAACAGAAGTCCAAACAGTAAAGTATTTCATTCTTTATACCTGCAGAAGTTCAGCAATGTTCCACCTGGCATCTACATTCTTTTCCAAACATTTCTTTAAGAAATCCTTAAAATCAACAGACCTACGTAAAAGCAATTAAATTGGCAAGTTATAAAGGTAAAATTTGTAATTGTAAGTTAATTGTAAATAATAGTCAAATTAAAATTCAAATATTTGACAATATTTCCATTTATTATAACAGGTGGTTTTCTTTTATTACAGTAGTAATAAATTAAGATGCCTTTGGGAAAAATTATTGTCAACTTTGGAGCAAGTACTTCTTTTTGTCAGTTTATTCTAATGCTGATAGCAAATAAAGAGAGAAAAATAACCATTTTGATGGTTGTGCCAATGAAGGTGGTTCCGACTTCGCTATTTTCAGCAGAACACGCATTGGATTTAATTCATGATGAGGTGGTTCTATTTCAGCCATCTCTATTAAAGTGACACCTAAAGACCAAACATCAGCTTTATAATCATAAGGTCTGTCCTTAGATGTCTCACACATGACCACTTCAGGAGCCATCCTAGGGTAAGAAAAAGAAAACCCCACATAGTTAGCAATAAATAAGGCTGAGCTAAGACCTAATTCAAGAACTAAGGAATATAAGATCAATATTGTTTATGTTGTTGTTACTTGAAGAATGTTGTCATTTTTCTTATTTTATATAGCTCTAAAAGCATACTGTTCTGACCCAGCCTTCGCAGAAGCAAGAAACAGACTCCTCGCAAAGAAAAACCCCGCTTTACACCCTGAGAATTAACTGCATTCACAAAAAGAAAGTCCAAGCAAGACTGCTACAAGGAGTTAACTGAAGCACTAGTCCTTAACAGCTCCTTAAGATAAATGCAAAGCTGTGAGCTCCCAGCCAGAAGGCTGCAAATTAAATCAAAGAAATAGACAAACCTCAGTTCTCGCAAGGCAGTCTTTGTCCCACGAAACACACAAGGAGCAAACTTTCTAGAAATGCCAACAGTTGTCTGCTACAATCACCCCTCCCTTTTCCTCCTATTTATTCCCCAGCCAGGGAAAGGCCATTCAGTGTCCATGTTTGTTTTGCTTCCAGAGCCAACTCATTGTCCTCTGTTGTTGCCTTGCCGATGGCTGGCAAATGCCAGACAGGCCTGGCTCTATCTCTGTGTTCCATGCTGAGCATCCATCAGAGCCTTCCCCAGGCTCCAGAACTGGCTCAAGTTCTTCCCCAACCTTCTCATCATCTGAGTCTGCCGTCAAACTCTGGCAGCCAGACTCTGGTAGTCCGCTGCAGCTAGCGAGCCACAACACATACAATGTTCTATGTATAAAGGTTATCCTCAAAAGGCTTTAAAATAACTTACCAATATGGAGTGCCAATGAAAGAATCTCGTCTCTGGATTGTACGTGTATTTTTAGCTGATACTCCAAAATCCGCTTCAACAAATGAAAAATATTGAGTTAGAATCACATAGCAATTTGCATTTATGTTTTAAAGCTATCTGCTTTGTTTCCTACATTCCTAAATGAAAAAAACATCATTTCATTCTCAGCTATCTCCTGATTCCATTTTAACTTTCCCATTTTGCTCCAAGATATATAGTTGGAATAATTACTTCATCCATTTAACATTTTAAAAAATACGTCAATTTTTTAAAAAATAAAGAGACAAATGACACGTATATCCTTTATGTTGATTTAATGTGAGATTCAGTGTAACTTGTCAAAAGTCTTATGGTAAGTAGATCAACTTTTATTGCTGCACAGAGGGAGGGCACATGCACAGGGCACGTGAATCTGTTGTATTTTGGGGATGGCCACCTGCGCTTTGGGCACTTGGTGCCGAAAAGGTTAGTCATCAATGATATGGACAGACTCAACCATAGTTTCAACTAGGGAATTAAGAATCCTATACCAAGCTAAATCAAAAAAACACTAGGGAATTTCTGGAATCTTGCAACTCAGACAAATCAACCATCAATACCCACACAGAGATAAAACAACATTATAAGCAGGAATTGACACCTGACAATCAAGAAGTAAACAATACCCTAAGCAAAGAACTACCAATGAGAAAACAACACCTCCACCAATACTGACAGGGCAATCAATTGCGTACAAATGGAGAGAAAACCCCATTTCATTTTAGCATTGAAGATATTATCTAGTTGGGTAATAAAACATCTGCAAACAAACAACTATGCTCAGAAAGCACGAAAGACTCCACAGTTCAAGCCTGGGCTACATATGATCTTTTCTATTGGCATTATCTGTATTAAGGTACTTCATGCAATGGAAAAAAGTTTCTATGAAATTGAAATCAGCTAAAGTAGATCTACTAATTAATGTCCTATGACCTAGAAATAGCTGTCTATATTAATTGAGAAACTATTACTGATACTACATTAGTATTAAAACAATGTAACTCTCTCCTACTTTAAGAAATAGAATACTCACCTAGTTTAATATCTCCATCCAAAGTGAAAAGAATGTTGCCAGCCTTCAGATCTCGGTGAATGATCTTGTTTTCATGCAGATAATGCAGCGCCTCAAGAGTCTGTCTGCAAACTACTCTGATCTGTGGCTCTGTCAGCGGTCTTTCCAGTTCTACAAGGAAAGCATACTCTTGCATTTAAATATCTCCTTTTGCCAAAAATCTTGATAATTAAAGTAAAATATGCAAGGGTTGGGAGAGGAGTATTGCCAGGTCAAAAGATCCAAAATAAATTATATAGATTTCAATATTAAAATGACATTGCTCCAAACTTTACCAAATAGACTAAGCAGGAAATATGACCAAACAAACCAATTTTATTTTATTGTAAAGTTACATTAACAAAATCTTGCAAATTTGCAAATATAATTCCCCCACCATCTTCTTTACAGCCTGAGAAGCGAGGGAGGGTTCCTTCTGAACCTCTTGCCCTGCCCACTAACCAGTGCAGACTCTATTGTGTCTTATCTGTTCCTTAGGCAGCACTCTTCAACCACCCAAGATATTTCCCGCCACCATCACACATAGGTTTAAATTAAAATTATTACTTAAAATCATAGTCTAACACTGAGCGTTCATGTGTATTCTACCTCTGTAAATTATACCCAAAAAAGTGTTAGGCATTAATGTGTTCATAGTTTAAAAATAACAGAAACTACCAATGAAATGATCTATTTTGCCAACATTTTGAATTTGTTGTACTTACCCAACATTACTGCATCGACTGCACCACCAGCACAGAACTCAATGAGGATCTGCATATTTAAAGAAAGTAATATAGATGTTTACTTTTCAATTTGGCTTATTGAAGAACAGGAATTAAGCTTAACCACCAATATCAAAAGTCTGGTTAGAAGCATGCAAAACAAATTGAATGTGAAATATTTTAACTCAAAATGCCCACTTTTAGTTGGAAAGGGTTGCTTCAAGCTTGAAGAGGTTGTTCTGTCTTCCTAGAACGTGTTCTGACCTTACTGGAATTATTGTCTGCTCAAAGTTGCTCTTTTCTTAATTCAAAACAGGTTGTCCTAAGTCTGGAACACCTCCAATATGGTAGGATCAAGACCAGAATACTTTCCATGCGGACAGGACAGCTATCGTCAAATCCTGAAATTGCTTTCAGAGATTCTGAATCAAAATATTTTGTACATCTTTACTTCTGAAGTTTCATTAGTTTCTTTTACTATTTTTTCAATGATTGGACCCATTTAATGAGACAACATGATAGGTTTCTATTATCCATAATGTTGGCTTAATCATGTAAATAAGTTGGCTGTTCTTTAGCAAGCAGTGAATTCAAAAATTTTCACTGGGCAAGTGTTGCTGTAATTTCTCCAGAGAAAACATAAATTTAAATCAAATGACTATTGTGGGTATGTTATTCCATTAAAAGAAAAAATCAACAAATAGAAATGTTTTATCTGCTACAATAATATAAGTTATTAATTATGATATCAATAATAATGTAACTGCAATTCCATTAAACTCTGGGGAAATTAATAAGTTTGGTTAATTTCATTAAAAGGCCCAAATCCTCTGTAATTCAAAAATCAAACATGGGACATAATCTTTATATGTCTTAGAATACATTAAACATAATGTATTCATTGGATGATATGTGATGTGAGTCTTGAATATGATGTCCTAGCTGACAACATGTATTCATGCCTACATTCTTTAAGAGCTTACTTCTCTAAATTTGTTCTATTGAGAATTACACAGAAAAGAGTCATGCAGTCTGGCCTCTGTATTTCTTTTATTAGATGAAATTAAGCCAGGACATCACTAATGAATAGAACAGAATATGTTTTCTTTGAGTTACTGAGGTCAGCAAATCTAACTTGCTTAGTAATCAGCTATCAGTTATGCTTTGTCGTCTTCTTTCTCCCTAGTTTAGTGTCTTTCAGACTAGTTAAGCAAATCCTGTTCTTTGGAAACATGAATGGCAATTGCTTTGTATAAAAAAACGCCATTAATCTTTCTTCCTCTTTCTAAGTGGAAGGGGAGAGAGAAATTATGATCCAATTTTTCTCAGGAGAAAAGGGAGAATAAAATCACCAATGCACATGCAGTGCTATACCATAACATTGTTAATTGTTGTCCACCAGAAAAAATATGCTTGTGCTCATTAAGACTTAATACTATATATAAACAGGTCATTATAATTTATTCAACAAATCATAATTAAGAAAATCCTAAGTTATAGTTATGTGAAAACTCATCATTCACATGGCAATGGGATGGGTATTATTCAAACTGTTAAACATGGTGTTTGACATTGTGTTCCCCTTTTTTCATATTTTTCACACATCCAATTGCAGCATGACGCCTAAGTTCACAACCAAATATGAAAGAGTGATTGAATCTGATCTTTCTACTTTGGCTGCCATAGCCTGGGCACTCTAGCCTAAATCTGACATTGAAGACAATATTTTTCTTTGTACTTATGCACAGATAACAATTTCTACAGAACGATTCTTCATCAACAGCCAGCAGAGTTTACATTATTTTGAAATGTTCACAATTTCCAATATATGCAGTGAATTGCAAATCTGTCTCTAAAAATGTATTTTTAAAAAATGCAGATTGCATGGAGGCAATGCTAAGATTTATTACACAGTACCTTTTCTCCATTAAAGCATATAGTTGTGAACAAAAGCAAACACTTACCCAAAGATTATTTTCATAATAAAAAGCATCTAGCAATTTGACAATATTAGGATGATCACAAGATGCTAAAATATCAATTTCAACCATGTAGTCTTCAAGTTCTTCTTCAGATTTAGTATCAATGACCTTTGCAGCAGCAAGGACTTTTGTTTCTTTGTTCTGAGCCTGCAGAAAACATTAAAGCAGAACTGGTTAGTTGTTTTATTTATTTATACTGTGGACATTTTATCCAAGTATTCCTCCATATTCTGGATATTTTGTAAATACATACTAGAATATACTGGATCATTCTAGAACATATTATTAGCATTTTCTTCTTTAATTTACTCAATGCAACCTTTCCTTCTTCTGCAAAGCCTTCAAATTGACACAATCTTACTGAAAAGTCTTAGCTAAGGCAGAAAGCAGAATACATCTGTGTTGTCTAGATCAGGGTGTCAAACTGGATTTCTTCAAGGGCTGGATCAGTACTGTAGTTCTTCACGGGCTGGCCAGGGGGAGAGACGAGACAAAACAGATGCCTCCTGCAGCATCCTCCCGGCCAAAACGGGCTGTGGGTGGGGCTGCTTGAGATCCCCCACACACAATTTGGCTGGCAGAGTGCTGCAGGAGGCTGTCCAGGCCAAAAATGGGGTGCAGAGGGCCATGCATGGCTACCTATATCCTGTTTTGTTGGCAGAGTGCTGCAGGCTGTCCAGGCTAAAAAAGGGGCACCCAGGGGGCACGTATGCTCCCCCTGCACCCATTTTGGCTGCCAGAGGAACTATGGGACAGTCCTTTGTTATTTCCAGGCTGGTCCCATGGGCCAGATTTAAGTACCCTGCAGGCTGGATCCAGTCCGCGGGCCTTGAGCTTGACACGCCTGGTCTAGATCGTATTATACCTTCCAAGTATCAATAGTAAGGCTTATTCAATTTCCAAATTAATTGGGAAACAAAATGTACTAAACACAAAGCACATGAAAACAAAGTCTACATAGGAATTCTATGCATGTAAAAAGCATGTGATTTACCACTATGCAATGGTTTCTTTGCAGGACTAACCATTTCCACTTTGCTAAAGATTTCTGAGAATTCAAGACTATGTACTGTATTCAGATCGTGCTCTTATACTTTAGGATAATGCTTATTAAACTATTGTAGCATACTTCAAAACAGTTTACATAATATGATAAAGTCACCTTGCTTTGCTATGATTCAGGATAACTAGTTAATAATTATTTATTTATTCAATTTGTATACATGGATATGGTAATTCTCATATAGTCAAAAGTAAAAAAAACATGAATGCTATATCAATCCAATATTAAAATAAACAACAGATGGAAATTGTACCCAAAAGAAAATTACTTCTATTCCTTTAGGATTGGGCAGGAGAAAGAGGTTCAGAAAATCTGAATATTGATTGCACCACTGTATAAACAGAATTCACATGACATATAGTTATAGTTACTGGATTCTTTTGCAATGGCCTTTTTGCTACAATAAATCTATTTATGTTCTCAAACTATTCTTGTAGTATTTTACCTTTAATTGAAAGAACTCTGACAAGTTTCATATAACTCTTAATATTCCAATGTTATATATGTTATTATCTGCAGGCAGTCTCACTCACTGGTGTCTGCATAAATACATACCGGTAAATACATTCATTCATATATTATTCCCAATAATAGAATTCCAAAGAATAATATATTATTCTTCCAAAATCTTTTGCCTACCAACTAAGTATAGCAATCTTTAATTCTATCGTTCTTATAATAGTATTTCTAAAAAAGACTTAAAACTTAATACTTAATCTGGTTATTTGATTTTTCCACCACAGTTTCACTGGATTCAACTGTTACAATGTCACAGTAAAAATAACAATAGAATTGAAACATAGGGTCCAAATTGCAAAAACAAAACTAAAGTTGGAGAGAAAAATAATTATAAGAGATGTAGGTGAATGTTACTGAATGGCTATATTAACAATTTTTTAACTTTTAACAATTTCCTAAAAGCTACCAGGGGAGATCTGTCTCATCTCAATGAACAGCCCATTCCATAGTGTTGGCACTGCTACGGAAAAACAGTAACTTGTAGATTGTCTACCATGATATTCCAAAAATCTGGAATAATGTGAAGGCCTCCTTACAGTATATGATCTAACAGGCTAGGACTAATTTACTTGAAGGCCAGAACTTTAAATTGTACTAGGAACTGAACCATAACTTGTACAAAGCTTGCCTTATAGTTGTAATATGCTCCAATGACAAGAACCAGCAGATATTGGTCTCTATATTTTAACTAACTGAAATTACCATGTAATCTTTAAAAGTAGCTCCATATAAAATCATTGTAGCAGCAAGAAATAACAATGCCACGAAAATAGAAACCCAATGTACAAACCAAACTTCCATCTTGTTTAGGTTCAATCTGAGCCAATTCTCTCCCCTTCAGACCATCATAGTCACCAGGCATTGGGATAGAACATCAACAGCATGCTACTGAGATAGTTGTGCATAATCAGCATACTGATGATACCCTAATCCTGAATTGCTGGATGACTTCCTCCAGTAATTTAATATAGATGTTAAAAAACAGGAGGAGACAAGGACTGAACCCTGTGGTACTCCTTAAATTAGGACCCATCAGGCTACCTCTTCTCCCTCTCTACAACTGATTAAAACTGTTCACAGAGGAAGAAGCAGAAGCACTGCAAAAAGATAACCCCCATTTGTTTTTTTGCTAATCTAGAATCAACTTTACACTATAGGGCAGTGATGGCGAACCTGTTTGTTGTGGTGTGCCGAAAGCGCGCACGCATGTGGTAGCACCAGGGCTTTTTTTCTGTGGGAACGGGGCGGAACTGCGTTCCGGATCCTTTTCGGAGTCCGCATCACGTGACGCGTC
>JAOYMU010000002.1:17462203-17479224 GCA_025802295.1 Psammodynastes pulverulentus
CTTTGTTAACCACAGACCTGGCATTGCATAACATCAGTCGGGTACCCAGGGCCTGAGACTCTGTACAACCAGGTCTAAAAGAACGGTCTATAGGGCCGGAGCACGCCACCACTTGGAGACAGCAGGGGCGTGATCCCTTCACTTGATATGGCCCTCTACCCCCGCCATATCTGCCCCTCCCATTAATGGTGTTGATATAATTTCCCTCTGGAACACGAACCTTATCTGCCCCCCCCCATGCTGCGTGCTCCTCCGGCACCCGCCAACCTGGGAACCCTCTCTCCCCCATAATGCCCTCCCTTGTTCCCTCCCCTCGATTCTATTTAAAAATTTCTTTAAAAATTTACATAAGGAATACTTTTTAAAATTCATTAAGATTACAATTAAGGTTACAAAAACTAAACAACTTAGAAAACTAAAACTAAACTAAAAACCCTCCCTGCCTCCCTGCCTCGTGCCTCCTCTCACGATAATAATCTGTCATTAAGGGGGCACGATGGCAAATTAAAAAATTAAAATATTCATGTAGTACCTCTTAATAGTGATAAATTTTGAATTATTTTATTTTATATATGAAATGTAAATAATATTTTAGCACTATTAAGAATTATTTCAACACCTTTCCATTTCTCATATCTTTTCAGATAAAGTTGATGACCCTATGTATGAAACTCAAATTTCCAGAATGTTAGAAGTTCCCCGTTTATATAGGGATATTTATGATAAGATATTCCAGTTCCCGGAAGAAACACAATGGTCAGTGAAAGCTATATATATTGATAACTCAGTTTTGATTTGTTAACTCATGGAAATGTGAATTCCAGTTAGAGACAATGAAACAGGCTATTTTATAGGAAGCATTGTATGTATGGAAACAGAGGAAGAATAATGAGTAATGAATAAATATAGGAGAAAATAAGGAACAGATATAATTGATGAATCCAGAGTACAGTATTAAAGAATTCTTAGATGCATTCAGCAAAATCATCTTAAATCTGTAATGAAAACTTTGGCAAATTAAAAACAAATATTAAAAACAAATATTAAACCCTTGACTATTAGTGGGCTTTCAAGATGGCCACCACATTGAGCAAAATAAATGGACATCTTTCCTTATGCCATTTATATTCTCATTTTCAAGCCCAATTCTTGAGCTTTATATACTCCATGATAGATCCCAACCAACTCTAGTTCTTTCCAAACATATTGTACAACTCTCATAATTTCCAATCATCCATGTCATATTGGAAAAACAGAAAAAGAGGTCAAAATAATACAGTTGTTGTTGTTGCTAGTTGTGAAATCATGTCTGACCCATCGTGACCCCATAGAAAATGTTCCTCCAGGCCTTTCTGTCCTCTACCATATTCTGGAGTCCATTTAAGTGTATGCCTACTGGTTCAGTGACTCCATCCAGCCACCTCATTCTCTGTCGTCCCCTTCTTCTATTGCCCTCAATCATTCCCAGCATTAGGCTCTTCTCCAGTGAGTCCTCCCTACTCCTTAGGTGGCCAAAGTATTTGAGTTTTATCTTTAGGATCTGCCCTTCTAATAATACAGTAGCTGGCAGTAATCAAATGTGTCAGCCACATTTTAAGCAGAGATGTGCTTAGTGTACTCTCTTATCATGTGTGCCCACTTCACAACTGATATTGGTAATAATCATGCCATCCAGTTCCAAAATTATATGCAGTCCTCATTTAGCCATTGTAATCCATTCCAGTGAAATGGCGTTAAGCAACATGGTTACAAAGCAAACCACACGATTGACAGATGCTGTGAAGAACACTAGATGCTACAATTTCCATTTAGATAAAGTTGTCTTGTGCATCAACAGTGGTGTTACTCTAACTCCAGTGTGCAATGTCAGGCACAGAAATTTAGTCCTAAACATGCATATTGGTGAGAAAATTATTTTTTACTACCATTTCTTTGTGCTATTGCATTTGTAAAAAACTGAGGTAATCATTAAATAAAGATTGACTATATAATTTGACACATGTATTATGTATTATGTTTTTAAATCAATGCATGATTTAAAAATGCATGATTTTTACCTTTGAAGAATGTATTACAGCTATAAAATGTTCAGCAGTTCTGGAAAGCTTTCTATAGTTTATTTAGTTTTAGACACTTTTATTTTGGTCTTTGTTGAAACTCTTTAATTTTTAATTTTGTTTATTCTTTATTAATAGTAATCATGGTGCATCAGATGAACTGGGTTCTGTCATGAATCTGAGTAAAAAAATAAGGGATTTTCTATTAAGAAACAAAATTCGGAACTTCTATATACAGGAATTAGAAACCGTTGAAGATTTGGTGTCATTGGTCAAAACGGATGAACTTAGTACCACTGCTGAGCAAGTGAGTAAAGTTAATTTTGTTAGAAGTTTTTCACTTGTGAGAATTAATTAATTAATGAAGAATAATGAACTAAGTGTTGCATATTTAAAAAAATAAAGTTCACATCAATTAATGGTGTGCCAGTCTAATAATTTGTATACTCCTAGTTTTAGGCCTGAATAATGTCAATTAAAAACTATTTTTTTAAAAAAAAAAAATTATATAAGATGTACCCGGTTTAAGAATGAGTTCCATTTCCAAAGACTGTTAAAAAATGGCATTTGTATATAAGCTAGGACAGTATCATTGTATACTATTGTTTAAGTACTATCATGAAATGAATTTGAAGCATTATGTATTTAACTTGAATCACGGTGTATTTAAATTCTGCTGCTCTATTCTTAGCTGTGGATCATCCTTAAACCCAGTGTTTTAATCTAGGCACTTGCTTTAATGAGATTTTAATAATCAGGACCTGGATGAAATAACTGATATTATGCATGGTTTTTAAGTTTCTTTTGATAAAAACAATTAAATATATAGACCAAACTACAATGCAACATTATATGTTGGATTTAAACATTTAGCTTTAACTCACTGTTAATTATATTAGGGAGTATATTAGAATTTTATGTTTTTTACAAGTAATGCCTTTTACAAGTTACTTGACTAACAGGAACAAATATTGCTGAACATAAAGGCAGGTTAATTAAGGCCCAATTGCTTACAAACATGGGATATTCAGCGTATAATGTTCTGTCAGGGCGTTCTGACATCTGCCTCACATTACATTTATTCTTCCTGGGCATTTTAAGATGTTTGGAAAAGACCTTAGGGGTGAGGG
This sequence comes from Psammodynastes pulverulentus, assembly GCA_025802295.1. Classification (NCBI taxonomy): domain Eukaryota; kingdom Metazoa; phylum Chordata; class Lepidosauria; order Squamata; family Psammodynastidae; genus Psammodynastes; species Psammodynastes pulverulentus. The sequence continues at coordinate 17,465,391 of JAOYMU010000002.1, forward strand.
ATTTGGGAGGCTCCAAGCCACTAACCTCTAATTGAAATCAGAATTGTTCATAAAGTAAGCTTGTTTGAGAATTGGACTGATTTTCAATAGCATAATGTTTCTGTTATACATTGCACTTCTGGTTAAATAGGAATTTGCTTATAAAAAGTTTATAGTATGCAGAGAATAAGATCATGAGCCACATAACGATGGTACAGATTTGCATAAATTAATGTATGTAATGTTATGCATATTTGTATCATTTGAAAATTTGGATTGAACAAACATTTAAAATCCTTTTTTTTGTAGTATTCTAGCAAGATATCAGTGTGTTTAATTTATATCTTATAATTTTCTTTCAAGAGAATAAAAATGTTTAGGCAAGTTTTTCTTTAGTCATTTTTTAAAATATATTTTATATTTTTTAATGTCAACCCTCAAAAATGTCACTCAATTGAAACCATAATAAAACTGTACCTCTCATTTACAAAAGCGTCTGTGAACTCTTACCTAGTGGCTGTTTCCGGACAACGATTTGTTTTTATAAAAGAAATGTTTGTCATTGAAATGTAATTAAATGTATTTGAATTGAAACAAGAACTCTGCTAATCTTTTTTCACATTGATATAAAACAAAAGGATCAAATAGTACAGAAGGATTCAGTTCAGCTAGTCGGCTGCCATTGTAATAAATTCTGGTTGAATTTAAAAAGTCTCACTTTTTACTTCACTTTCTAAATTCGTACTGTTTTGTTGTCTTGAATTTTCTTTTAAGGGATACTGTTTGCTGGCTTTGAATTTTCCAGCTATAGTGTACTGGCATTTAAACTCAAATTATAGATTTATCTTCTAAAAGCACCACAGTCAAACAATAAAAGTATAAAGAAGTTGACCTTTCATGATGCGTATTGAATTTCTCGTGCTTTCTGCTTCCATCTTCATTCAGAATTGCAAGCTCAGTTCCTGTGGAGACAGAATGTCTTCCTCACCTTTAATCTTCCATCCTTAGAATCAACAATTCTATTGTTCTCTGTTAGTCCTTGGATAAGGTTCCAATATCTTGACTAATTATCTTTTTTAATTTTAAACACAACATATAGAAAAACTCCATATTACAGCTGAATTAATTCTTTTCTTGTTATGTATTTATTTCTTGTACTCTATCAGCTGGGAAATAGCAAGAGCTCTTGCATAATCATATCTAATCTCAATTAATCCATTAACATGAGAAGGAACAGAAAGAAGGAACAGATTTCCTCTGACAGTTACCATATATTCTAATAGCATCCAACTTTAACACAAAGGATTCATAAACAATTATTTTTATCAAAGTATTATGGTTTTATCAGTCTATATTCAAATAATTTACTCAAAGCTATTTATGCAGTAATGCATTGCAACATACTAGTCATCACGAAACAGCATCTGATTATGTATTTTTTGTCAATTTTCAATCTGTCTCCTGTCACTATATAGTTGGAATATTGTGGCTTTTTAATTAACTTTGTTTTAAAAAAAATGCACAGCATTCAGAAGATACTAATAAATTGGGGGTGGGGGGGTGGAAGTGAACTATGTCACTTTATTCCCATGGAAAGTTGACTGAATGAAAAATTTGGTCTGATAGCAATCTTCAAATATTTAATAGAACAAATATACATTAGAACTATAGATGAGGAAGTTGATTAAATTACAGGAAAACAAATTTTAGAATAGGTTAAGAAAAACTTCCTTACTATGAGAACAGCTAGATTATCTCAAATTGTTTAGGAAGGCTGCAGGATACTAATATTTATTTAACATAGTTAAAGAATTTGATTGCTGATAGGAAATTGACTGGATGATTTTCTTTATTCCTCAAATAAATTTTAAAGGTTAGCACTGCGTATCTCTCACTTCAGATCTACCCCTGAACATCCTGACAACAAATGGAAATTATGCATATTGCAAACAACTTCAATATAGTCAGACTTCTGATATTTCAGTGTTAATAGTACAGGGTATCAAAAATGTAGTGTGCAAATAATCATTAATTTATAACAGTAGTTGCAACTGAGATTTCTATCATTAAGTGATGCAGCCATAAACTGCAATCCTTGCAGTTGCAGTTGTTGTTATTAACTGAATTTCATGGTTGTTAGGTGAGGCAGCGTAACCAAAGTCATAACCAAAGTCAGTGAGGAAGCCAATGGAAAGTTGTAAGTCTCAAGCCAGCAGGCAGGCAAGTGACTGTGGCTGAGTGGGAGAGGAAGCATGAGGGTCCATGGGAATGTGGGAAGGAAGGAGAGGGTATGGGAGGGCATGAAGGAGTGAACAAAGTTGTGATACAAGTTGGAAAGAGTGCAGAAGAAGTACAGCACAGGCTAGGGAAGGTGCTTGAGTGGTTGATGCAGTGCAAGCGCAGAGGGACCTGGAAAAGATTGTGCAGGTTTGGGTGACTTACCCCAGCAACAGCGGAGAAGTTGGTAGGGAAGGTTGCAAATGGCAATCATGTGATCGTGAGTCACTGCAATTAGTCATAAGTGCAAACCAGTTGCCAAGTACCCAGATCAAAATTATGTGATCATGGGGATTCTGTGGCAGGGTGTGGCAGCTGAAATTCAGAGGATCAATCTTAAGCATTACTTGTTCAAATGCCATCACAACTTCAGATGACAGCTGTACAAATAAATCAAAGACAATCTGTATGTTTATTGACAACATTTGTAGTACTTTAAAGAGAAATACATTTATTATTCCATACATGTATATAGATATTACTGGGTTAATAAATTATTCACTGAACTTGACAAAATTATTTATTTAAAAAAAATTGAATTTGGACTAATATGTGTATCATAATGAAATGTATTTAAAAAGAGTATATCCACTTATGCTGGGTCACGTATGCGTTTGAGTTTCATGGCTTCATGGCTTTCATAAGAATGAACACCATTCTGGCCTAAATCTTGGTTCATAGAGGTTTTGAAAGAGCATAATTTATTGATTATAGACAATACCAAAATGGTACAACTTGGCAGAGTAACATGAAGTTCAGTAGAGTCTAGTACAGTTTATATAGTATCTATATGTTTTTGTAACAAAACACATAACAGATTCCAGTATGATTATTGCTTTTGAGCTAAGAAAGCATACAAGAATTAGACAAAATATTTTATTCCTTCTAATAACTAAGCAAATACTATTTAGGACAGAGTATATAAGTTTTTACTTTTGATTATACATCCAGAGTTCAGCAGAATTAATGTTTTCTTTTTTGAGTTTTCTAATCTATCTTCTATGTGTTCTCCCTCTAATTACTTCCTGATACTTCTTTCCTCTTCTTTCAGCCACTCCTTTGTTTACATCAGGGTAATACTGTACAGCAGGCAAGAGTTTTAGCAGGAGTATCTGTAGCAGGTCAGGCTGATGTCAGGAACATTTCTGTGTCATAAGTCCCATCCTTTTTTCTGTGTATTGCAATATTGCACACTCTCCAAACTGGCAGAGCTTACAGTTGTTGTGGAGCTTAGCAGTTTCTGTGAATGAGTATTGCATTTAGAATTTGAAGAAAACATTTGAAAGTTCTCGTCAGCCATGAAGATAAGAAACTGACCTTGAGCTAGTCCTAAATTATCTTACGGAATTATTGTGATGAACAAAAGAGGAATATGTATGCTGTTCTGAGCTTCTATTTTTAGTAAAACCAAATCAGAACGGAACATTTTAACCCTGCCACTCCACTGACATATCATTACCATGCTGTCCTGTATCTTTCAGAGAATAAAAATAATGAAAAGAAAGGAGTGTGGCTTGGCTCAACCACATTGCATTACTTCTTTAAGAGGGAAACATAAAGTTAAGAAAACCACAGAAGTCCCGTTTCCTAAGATGTTTCTCTGTTGTTTTTCCTAAACTTCTACCCATTGTGTACTTTTTCTATCACTGCAAAGTATTTCATGATTTACTCCTCTGTTAAAGGAGCTGTCCAAGCTGAGCCTTATGCCAGTTTATATGATGATTTTAATTACAGCCTGACCTCAGTTATATTATTTTCAGTTATCCCAAAGGGAATAATTAGGAAGCTCTTTTCTTTCCTCTGGTAAACCTTTTAGTTCATTCATTGACTTATTGTTTCTATTATATTAATAATTCATCAGCATCGCCTTATGGTAAATTGCTTAGGCAGCAAACTTTTCTGATTTCTGAAATTCTGCTAGCTGAAGTCTATTTAATCATAAGGATAAAAGTCTTTGCTACTATTTAAAGGTAAGATCTTCTCATTCTTTTATTTCTCTAAGAAATAAAATAAACAGCCTAAACAAGCATATAAGTTGCCTCTGTACTTTCTTATGCAATTGTTATCTACTTTTTACTGTTTTGCCATCAGACAGGTTCCAAAGCTGTTCCTTGCTCCAAACTGATTAGAACGTCATTCACTAAAGCAATAAAGTTATTGCAAAAAGATGGTGTTCTTTTTCAAAAATCAAAGACTTCCCAAAATATGCATTATGTAAGTATTGAAGGCTGTAGTTTTTCTTGCATCCCACTATATTTACATTGTTATTATATGGAATATGCTGGTGACAAGCTGATGTTCCTAGAAAATGAATAGCACAGTTTGAAAGTACTGTTTTAGATTATCTGAAATAAGTAGAATGATTAGATAGATACCAGCAGATTTAATTTCACACATAACTTTGGGAGTTGGAGATTGGGTATGTTACTTAAAAAATGTGGAAGGAAAGAAATCATATTCTCTTTCAACTAGCAATTGGAGTTGAGTGCATATAGTAACAATAAGTAGAAATCTTGGAGCTGAATAGTATTGTTATATGCTGAGTTGATGTCGGCCATATTTTAGCATAGCACTAGAAAACCTGTGCCCTTTGACTCATTGTTTCAGAAATATTTCCTTACCTAAACAGAAAAACAAAACAAACATGGGTGGGCAAAAAATCAATGAGAGAGGGAGCGACTTTCATCTGTCTGTCAGTTTGCCCATTGAGTTTCCTTGTGGGAAGCTAGCAATGAGCATTGAAATATTTTCCTTCCTTCCTTCCTTCCTTCCTTCCTTCGAATCTCATGATTGTAATTTGTAAATGATTATTTAAATTTGAATCTATTGTTAAATATTTCTGATAAATCATCATTTATTCCATAAATGATGGCTTAGCACAATGTATGAAGCTGGCTATAGTATCTAAACAGGGGTTGATTTTGAATGGGATATCTGAAAAATGAAATATCACTGCATGAGGATTACATGAAAATTTTCTTCCCACTATTATATTCTTTTGATATGAGAATATAGCAGTCTCTATTTGTAAACATAACCTTTCGTTTAGCAATTTATCCTTATATTTTAGGTTACTGAACAGGATACAGAATTGCACAAAGCAACTCTTGAAGTTATCAGAGCTGATTGTAAGAGACCAAAATGTAAGTAGGCTCACTATCTTAACTGCAAACAGAAGTATATTTATTATTTGTATAATTAACACAATATAAAAAGTGGAATTATCTGCAAGCTCCTGCTGGAAGTTCTTTTACATATTTTCTTATAATTTTAGATATTTCTTGGTTTCTGTATTAAAATATTTGCCTGAGGTCAATTGCCCATACTCATTTCTTTTAGTCTCTCTTTTACTCTTACCAGCTGATTCTTTGCATTCTGTATTGATCTAAGTACATTGATCCATTGTGCATTTCTAGGAGTGTAATGAGGCATCTTTGAAGATAGAAAAGCACGATACTGAAAATGTTTTATTATGTATTTGGCAATCTGATGTTAAATTTTGAGCTCATTTAAGAAAGCTTTAATGCCTTAATAGATCAAGGTACAAAAGAAACATACTAAAGAACAAAATTAGGAATATGTGAGAATTGCATTTTCTTTTAGGACAGGGGAGAAGAATCAAAACAAGGTGAGATAAGAATGACCTTGCATATTGTCTTTCCTCATCAGTGAGTCATAGATACTGCTCAATAGATACCTCTACTAGTCACGATGGAATGCTTATCTTATGACATTTATTATATTTGTTGAAGAAACACATTTTTGCAATGCTACTTGTGCTGTTTTAAAAAAATACAAAAAGAATAAGTTTACCTTGTGGTTTAAGATATCTACCAGAATTCCCGATAGATATCCTAAACCAGAAGAATATCAGATTATTTATTTTCCCTGAACAAGTTACAAAAGCCCTTACACCAAGATGTAAATATTTCCCACCCACCTTACAATGTATCCCACCTAAAAGCTACGAAATAGTACCAGTTATGTGATGAATGACACCAATCATCTGGATTTTTTTTCCCAAACAACATGCTTCCTTCTATCGCCATCCATTTTTTCCTCTTATTAGAAAGGAAAAATCCTAAGTGGAATGCAATTATTCCTGATTATTCACTCCTTTGTTTAAAAAATAGACTTTCATGTCTGAAAATAACAAATACAAGAACCAGGACATGATGTTCTTAAGTTACTCATTTATTCCTCACTGTTAGTACTAAAAGGGAAGAGTGAAAGTGCCAGACCTGTAGATGCCAGCCTCCTAACCAAATGATGGGTTCTGCAGTTGCACCAGGAACACTATGTAAGAATTCTATTCTTTAAGAAAGAGAAGGACAACAGTCCACCATTTGTAATCCCATGCTTACTTTCTATTTGCAGATGCTGAAAAAGGGTGCCATCTTCGTCACATACTCAGTTGTATTCAGCAAAGCTATAATCCTTATATCACTGAAGATGTTGTCCGCTGTCTCCTTGATTGGTTGGAGATCAACAGTGAAGTTGTCACTACCATGGAAGAATACTATACAGTCTTTTAATCTAAGGGAATGGAAGCCTGAAGTCAAACATTATCCAGTGATGTACAACATCGCAGATTTTACTTTGTATCTGGTCAGCTATTTTTCTAATTTAGAAGGTGATGCAGAATGCAAATCGTTTTATTTTGTGGTATTTTCAGTAGATATCATGGTCTGAAGCATTTCTTCTTTGTCTAAGGCAGGGATGTCCAAACTTGGCAACTTTAAGACTTGTGGACTTCAACTCCCAGAATTCCTCAGCCAGCAAGTTGCCAAGTTTGGACATCCCTGGTCTAAGGGAAAAGGTACTAAGCAGTCATATAAAATTATGTTGCAACTGCCCCCTTGTGGTTGGATAGAATTAAAAAGAACAAACTTCGCCTTTGGACCCCATAGTTCAAAAAAAAAACCAACAGAAAGCATATACAGCTTGATTTGTTTAGCTTTCTGCCAGAGACCAAAACCACAAAAATAAAAATCCAAAAATGACAAAAACTTGACATAGCCAAGATATTTATTGAACAATTTGTGGATATAATTCCTCATTTAGCAAGGTGTAGTGTTTTGGACACTGAAGGATATCGGACATTCCTTGTTTCAGTTCTATGTTATAGCTCCCTCAAAACTTATTGAAATTAAGTATTAAATTGAGAAGCTATGCTGTTTAAAATCTAGGATCCTTTTTTCCATACAAGTTGAAAAACATCCAGCAGAATCAAAATGGTGAAAGAACTATCAATTTATTCCAAAATCTAAGGTGACAGTTTCATATGAAACCCTATAGAAACAGTCCAGATTCCAATTACGAGAAAGAATTGGGAACATTCTGAGGCATTCAGATAGGATTTTTAAAATGTTGATTGGATTTCTTTATTCTTACTTATTTGAAAAGGCAAATCTAAGCATATTAATGTCAATAGGCATATGCTTATTGCTTCTTCTGTTCAAACATGAATAAATAAGTTTGGGGCCAGATTTCTGTTGTTTCCACCACAATATAGAGAATGAAAAAAACGATTCCTACAAGAGCTAAAGTCAATCAGGTATTGTTTTATTTTGCAATAATGAGTTCAGCTAACTAAACTTTTGGTTGAAAATGCTCTTTTATCTCAAAAGAGTTGACCCATTAGATTAGTTCATAGCCTCAATTGATGGACCCAGATTAATTTCAGAGGGACTGGGACATTCCTACTGGTCTGCTGCATGGTTCATCTGAAGTTTCAGTTGCCATTTGGAATAAGAGGGTGGCTCAGGCATTGGATTAGATTGCATCTATGCGACCACTTCTCCCCATTAGTCCTTGTAGTTCACAGAACAGTTAAGGGAGTTGAAATGAGAGAAGAGACACCTAGAGTGTTGTTGGAATTCCACAGGGGACAAACTCAACCAAACATGGATTTGAATCACTATTAAGACTTACTTTGTGACAGTATGGATGGTAAAGCATTAGTACTCTCTTTCCCATTTCTTACCTAAATAAGCAGAATTCAAATTCTGTTTCATTTTTCTCTCGATGCTAGCATGTTTACACATTACTCATCCATAGTTAAATAAATCATAGCTAACTTAATTAAGTTTTCTAGATTCATGTTATTTACTAGACCATAAATTAATCAGACTTGCTACTTTGCTCAACAGAGTATTGTAAAAAAATAATTGTTTGGCCTGTGGCTCCATGTGTCACACAAATTCAGTCATGTTTTCACTAACTGAATTATTTTAGGAAGCCAGTGTAAAGATTGTAGCTAAAATAATTTACCCAGGAGCAATATTGCAGTGGAATGATGGAACTATTTTAGTCAGTGTCTTTTAGGGAAGGATAACTTCTTCCTGGGGTGGGGGTGGGAAGCAAAGCTAGGTTTCTAAAATGACCACATTTTAACACTTACATCCTTTCATCAGGTTTTCAGTAAGTAAGAGCTTACTGAATCCAAATGATACTATCAGTTGAGAGTAACTTGTTTTATCCATTGTGGAGACCGTCCCCCATGAGTTATGAGACAAGGCGTTGTCAAAGGTGAGGGCCCAGAGCAAAGCTCCCAAGCACTCTTTTATTGAGAAAATACACAAGGAAATCGATCTAAGAAAATACATGATTGGCTATATTTTGCCGCAATGGGCTGATACATACATTCCGGGTTGATATGTACATACCATATAAGGACTCGCTGCCCATGCTAAATTCCAAGGAAAGTCCTTCAGGCCACAAGCGGCACGCCCACGTCTCCGTACATGAAACTAGCCTTACCTGTCATGGCGATAATTACTCTACAAATTTATTCCCACAGAGAAAGACCTATCAGGCGTATAATATGTTGTATCATAATGTGCATGCCAAAATATATATTGTAACATTCACCAGGGGATTGCAGGGTGAAATACCATCCATACTTTTTCCTAATTCATTTATGAAATATAGCCAAGTATCTGGTATTTGTTTGGGGACTGATAAGTTAGAATGGGGTTTTTAATTTAAATCATAAAACGTCCTTTGATGTGGTCCATATTGAATTTATAAAGTGTATTTGAAGAGGATAGGTTTCTGACATTTTGTACATACAATGACAATGGTTGTGCTGGTTTATTTTTATATTCTTTAGTGATCTCTTCTATTAGGGGATGTGGTGGCACAATGGTTTAATGACACTGGATTTGTTGGCCAGAAAGGGTCTACACTCAAGACAGTTTGTACCCAGAATCATGGGATGGAGTGAACTCCAGGCACTTGTTCTTAGCTCCTGCCCACTTAGCAGTTTGAAAAAATACCATCTGCAAGTACATAAACAGGTGCCACCATTTTGGTGATGGGAAACACCAGCTGTCTTCTGTGTAGCCAGCAGGAGCTAGCACTGGATCTGCCTGGATGTGATTGATGGAAGACTGGTGGAGGAAAGCCCCAGATGATCTAACTCTCTTAAGAGTGTTGCTGGCTAAATCAAATCAACCTTTATTGTCACAGTACAACATGTGTACAATGAGATTGGCTGAGCCTCCCTTCATGCACCTCCCCAACACAATACAATTCACAGTGAAGACAAAAAATCCCTAACCTAGTGAATCCTACTAAGAAACACACAATCTTATTGCACCATGTGAACTTATTGCACAACGCGCTGGCCCCACAAGTGTATCATATTTCATTGACATGAAGTTATTTTCCATTCAGGAGTCTGAGAGCCCACAGATAGAAACTGTTCTTCAGCCTATTGGTGCGGCTGGTTATGCCTCTATATCTCCTACCCAATGGTAGGAAGGTGAAGAAGTGCTGAGCAGGGTGTGAGTCATCCCTGAGGATTGTCTTCACTCTTCTTAAGGCAGGGACCCCTAGTGATGTCATCTAGTGGTATCAGGGGACAGCCCACAATGTTTGTGCTGTGCTTACCACCCTCTGTAGTGTCTTTCTATCCGTGGCTGCAAAGTCAGCATACCACACCGTAATGCAATGTGTGAGGATGCTTTCTATTGTGGACCGGTAAAAGGAGGTCATTAGTTGTTGTTCCACTTTGTTTTTTCACAAGATCCTAAGGAAGTGGAGTCTCTGTTGGGTCTTTCTGGCCACCTGGGTTGTGGTGGCCATCTGGGTTTCACCTGATTTTCCAGGTGAGATTTTTGCTGAGGTAGACTATCAGGAATTTAAAGGAGGAAACTCTCTCCACATAGCTCCCCTCGATATAAAGTGGGGTGGGTTCCTCTCCCTTCTTCCGGAAGTCTAACACCATCTCCTTTGTCTTGCTGATGTTCAGGTGCAGGTTGTTTTCTAGGCACCATGTGGATAATTTTTGAACCTCTCCCGGTATGCTGTTTTGTCTCCACCTGGCCAGCTGGTGCAGAACTAGTTCTCCCACCCCTAGTAGAACACCAGTGCAATGAAGGGACCAGAGATTGTTGGCGGACAGAACTTCTGCCTTGTGTAAACATTGTAGACTCCCTGGCCTTGTATGCCATATGCTAAATAAATAATAAATAATAGCTTCTATTTGCAGATTTCCAAATGGAAATCCACACTCAATATTATAGCAAGTGGGAGGAGAGTTTCTATGTGATGAGGATGGGAGGAATGGAAAGGTATGGTTTTTTGGAGTTGCCAGTCACAGTGCTTTTCTTATTCTTGTTTAGACTTTTAAGCAATTTTAAGCACCTTTTTTGAGGACATCCCCCCCCCACACCAGCACCCACCTAAATAATAAAATCCTTTTTTCTGTGGGTAAAGCCATGCATTGTTCTTAACAGAATACTTTAAGTAATTTCAAAGTATTCAGTGTTGGTAATTTGGCCCTGAAAGACGAGTACATATTTAACTTCTCAGCGTCTTTTCAATAGGCAAACTCAGTTTTAAAAACTTGTTTATTCTGAGCAAAGGTTGCTTTGATCTGTGTCCAATGTAATTATCATTTCATAAAGCATAATACTTTGCCCCTGTTTTTCAAATCAGGAAGTATACAGCTTCTTTAAAACATAATCTGTAGGCATATTCCAGGAATGCTAATGTAGTACTGATACTAATGTATTTTAAAAAGAATACAGTAGAAGCTCTTAGTCACTGAAAAACAGAATGACTACAGGTAGTCCCCTATTTATGACCACAATGAGCCCAAAATTTATGTTGCTAAGTGAGAAATTTGTTAGTGAGAAAATGAGCTTTGCCTCATTTTATGACTTTTTGTGCCACATTTGTTAAGTGAATCACTGCAGCAGTTAAATTAGTAACCCAGCTGTTAAGTGAATCTGGCTTCCCCATTGAGTTTGCTTGTCAGAAGGGCTCAAAAGATGATCACATGACCCCAGGACACTGCAACTGTCATAAATGTGAGTCAGTTGTCAAGCATCTGAATGTAAATCGTGTGACCATGGGGATGCTGCAAGGATCATAAGTCTGAAAAAGGGTCACTAAGTAAACTGTTGTAAACCGAGGACTACCTGTAATCTGAGATTCTTATCCAAATCAGGATTTGAACAGTGGAATTTTCTAAACCAAAAGAAGTACTAGATAACCCTGAAGGACAAATAAAAACTAGCAGGATCTCCAACAAGAAAAATCTTAAGGGATGAAGGAAGGGTTACAAGCCACATTGGGATGGGCTGAAAGAGGAACGAAGGTGCCAGATTATGCAATGTAACCATTTGCCTTTCTTCAACAAACAAGGGGGAGGATTTGGGAAGTAAGAACAAAGCCCGGACTGGATTTTTGCAAATCACTGTAAATTTGTGATTGGCAAAACTAAGATCAGCGAGCAGTTTTCCATGTTCAGAAATCCAGCTCGACTTTTTGTGTTGACTTGGAGAAAAACTTGTATACTTTTACTTTACTGAAGAGGGCGATCTTCCTTTCGTTGTACACATACACAAGCGCCTGCTACAACCCGGGACGGGGCGTCTCCAGGGAACATGGTAGTTCAGGGCACAAGGACTTTGCTGCAGAAAATTGTGCACTGTAGCCGCCGCGTCTGTCGGGGATCGACCGGCGCGCTTGGGTGTGTCACACAGCCAAGCAAAGCGCTTCCTCTGGTGCGTTTTCCGAGCTCCCGGGCAGGGGGGATTCCTCAAGCTCGCCCCCTTCGCATAGCCAGCACTTGCGTCTCCCAGGCAGCTGCGTCTGCCGCAGGTGACTATGGCAGGGTTTTCAAGAAGTCGGTGGAGGAGCCGGATCAATTTTGGGCCGAAGCCGCTCAAGACATCACGTGGCACAAGCCGTGGACTAAAACCATGGAAAGGAAAGACCCCTTTAGCACTTCTTGGTGAGTGGCTGGCGAGGTTCGCTTGACTCTTGCTCTACCGCCGTCATAAAAGGGAGCGTCATAAAAGTACCCGGGTTTCTTCAGCTCGCTGGGCCTGTCAGAACTTTTGTAGCAACAGGACAAGTTTGTTGCGCGTCTTTTAGTCTTTGGAAAAATGACACCTGTGGAGTTTCAATCGACCGCACAGTTGTCAAGGCACGACATTCATGTCAGGAAAAGATGGCACCATTTTTTTTTTAAAAAAAGAATAAGTATCACCCATAGGATTTGTCAGAGTTGAGTACCGTTTTAAATATTGCTGGGTTCACAAATTGTGAATATGTGCCCTATTGAAACAACTGTAATGACTGCATTTCCAGTACTACTCTGTTGAAACTTTTCTCCCCATTATATTGAGGGCAATTTGTGAGTTAAGTACACCAAATTATTATGCACTTGAATAGATAATGTGCATCATATTCATGATATTAGACATATGTATTGTGTGTTGTGATTAGTTAGGTGTGAAATGAAAGATTATCTAAACTAGTGATTTCCAATATAATGCTCTCTGGATATGTTTATAATACTATCTACCAGCCAGAAGGTCACCCAAGAAAAGGTTGGCCTGATGTTCATCCCATGGGTAGATTATCCTTATAATATTAGCATAATGGACATTTGTAATTGTAGGAAACTTGGAAATTAAAAGTGGTTACACTATGGACGATATCAGTATTGAATTGCTTTTTTTTCCTTCTTCTTTGTATAGCTGAGCTCTAAAAACAGGTTTGTCCTGCTTTCAATAACACTGATTGGCGAAGGTGGAAAAACCTCAGGCTAGGGAAAGTTGTCCTAAAGTTTCGACCTTTCTGATTAGGGACAAGAACAAAGCTTCAGTAACCTGAACAAATAGTTCTCCAATATTGATACTGAGTAAAATGGACAAATCATACTAGCTTGCTGGCATTTTTATATTGAATTAATAGTATTTGGAAATTATTTTTAATATGAGATGATACCTGGAGTATTATAGCTATTAGTTTGCTGTTTCTTGGAAACTTTTCTGTTGACAAATGTAACAACCTAATTGTGTCAACAACTTCTGTGTGGACAGAGATTAAAAGAAAAAATATGGTACTGCTGACCTGAGACTTGTTGAAAGCCTTATCATATACTCTGTTTTGCCATGTGAATGTGAAGTGAGGAATAATGTACAAAAGTTGTTGTTGCACTAGTTCAGTGGTTCTTAACCTTGTTGGAGGTACTGAAGCCCACCAGTTTCATATGCGCATTCACCGAGCCCTTCTTAATTGGAAAAATAAAATATGATTTTTTCAAATTCAAAAC
>JAOYMU010000002.1:17492579-17503479 GCA_025802295.1 Psammodynastes pulverulentus
CGACGCTTTTCGCGGCGCCCTTAGGACGATAGCGCGGCTCCCCAGGGAGCCGCGGCGCACAGTTTGGGAATCACTGCACCAAGAAACTAGCACATTTAATTTCTGCCAAGTCTTTTTCTCTGTTTGAAGAAAGTGCTCACAGCCCATAACGTAAGAAAAATTTGGGTAAAACCTTTCACTTGTATCCATAGTGTATGAAGAAGCAGGTTTCTAAACATTTTTTAAATGATAAAAGTAAATATTTATTCTAAGAAAGAGAAATCTTCAGGTACTTAAACTGTACTCAAAAGCTAATCCACAAGAGACAAGGCAGTTGCCTTTGCAATTCTAAACAGTGCAATTAAAAGTTACAATTTTCCATTAAGTAAATTTTACACTTGACTAAATGTAATGTTCCTTCCAGGATCTCTTCCCTAAAATTTTCTTCTGTAATATGTTGCCATTTCAGAGGAAATTTTAAAAATATTCAAAATAGGGGTTATAAATTTTTTTTAATGAAATATCTTGTGCCCTAAACAGTTGCTGAGACATTTGCTATTCTTGATTATAGTCATGTTTGCCTTTTGTAAAACTAAAGTGACAGTCCAATTGAAAGATATGGATTTTGTGATTGTGCCTTATATAATTGTGCTGTTCTTCTAAAAGTGCCTCTGTGGTGATTGTGTTCATGAAATCCATTATGTTCATTTTCCTATTAAATATGTGTTATATATTTTTATCTGGCAGCGTGAAATTTTTTAAACTCACACTCAAAAGAATAAACATTATCACTTTCTTTTGCTTTGCTTTTGTATATTTATTTGGCTATGACAAATGATACAAGAAATCTTTTGGTCATTTGTCTCACTGATTGTCTTGCCAAAAGAGTTGAATGTGAATATAGATATTTGAAAGTGGAATACGCATGTGTGTGTAGAGATCTACCATTAGATTTCTTGCTGCAAATATCTTCTTTCACATTTGTGAAGAAATGACTGAATTCATATGTATTGCCCTATGGAAATAATTGCTTTTTTCATGGCTTATTGAGTAAAAAATATACTACACAAAATCATAAGGTATAGTTTACAAACCATAGTAGATGGGATCACACATTTCGTGTCAAACCAAACCAAACCAAACTAAATCACACAAATAGAAAAAAGATACATGGTGTGTGTGTGTGTGTGTGTGTGTGTGTGTGTGTGTGTGTGTGTGTAACTGCTTAAACAATTGTGCAGTCTTCCCCCCCCCTAAAATATATATACAAAAGCTTTTCTTCCCAAACATAATGCTGGACATACATTTAGCAAATGAATATAAATATAAGATCTTCAGCTGGGAAAATGAGGTTGCTAGAAATATGGAGGAGGAAAGTGAAAAGTTGTATTCTTGAGAGACTAGAAATTTGTCTTTAACCCCATGAATGGCCAGTGGTCATTACTTGCATTCTTCTAAATGTCTTTTATTCCATTGCAGCCAATGTCTATTTTTATTTTTTAAATTCTCTGATTAAAATCAATTAGTGTTTACTTTTTCACTTTTGTTATTTTTCCCTGATTTTATATGTATGTCTCTAATGATAAAGAATAGATAGCTGGTAGTATGAGACTGATCATTTTCATCCAGGAATCCACTCTATATAAATAAATAAATAAATCACTCTCATGCGACTTGAGCCAGCATAGTCCATTTGTGCCAAAGGTCTGGAAACATGCTAAGTTGTCTCCGTGCCAAAACTGGTTATTTTCTTGGCAAAACTCTTTTCTGCCCCCATTCTTGCATTTACACATTGTTCTATTTATATATTATTTCTCCCACTTACTTCCATATTTGTAATAATGATGGGTGTTGCTGTGGGTGAAATGGGCATCAATCCCCATTTCACACAAGGCAACAATCCAAACCCTTTACACAAAATAAAAGGGAAAGTAATTCTGGAAACAAAGTTTGACATATATCATGTTCTGTTTGTGCATCCTTTCTCCCATTTACTTTTGTACTTGTAATAGCTATTATCAGTGCCATGTATGAAATGGGTGTCAACAACTGGTCCAATCCACTTACACAAAATAAAAGGGAAAATAATTCTGGAAACAAAATTGGACATATTATATTGTGCCTGGGTTACTTTATCGCAAGGGTGTCAAACTCAAATTCATTGAGGGCCACATCATCAGGCTTGTGGTTGACCATGGAGGAGTAGGTGGCTATGGCCAGGATGGGCATGGCCAGCTTGATATTACTCATGGCTGGGGGCACCTGTGGTGCCCCAGGTGGGGCTGGGGGATCCATTGTCTCCAGCAGAGGAAGGTGAGACCAGGGCAAGCGCAAACCCTTGTCTACCAGAGCAGCCTTGCCATCCCTCTCAGGCCAAGCAAAGGACCCCTGGGTGGCAGTGCAGGCTACCCAGAGCCCTGGGCAGTGGATGACACGTGCCCAGCCCTGCTAGTCTTCTCCAACAGGCCTCCCAGCTGTGCTTACCTCCTCCTCGAGGCTTCTGCTGCTGTGCTCTCTCCCCTTGGCCAGGTTGCTCATGGTGTGTGTGGGAGGGCAAAGTGTGTGGGTCAAAGGGAGGCCCACTCCTCCATGTGAGGAGACTTTGCTTTGTAACCAAAGAATCCTCAGTGATAGGATGGGAGACCACTAGGAGAGGTCAGGAAGAGGGGAAAAGGGGATGGCGAAAAGGCAGCAAGCTGCTGATGGCCAAGTGCTAAGATAGGACTTTCCTCAGACCCTCCTTTCCTCTCATAATTTCCTTCTTTCCTTCCCTCTGTTGGAAGTTAGTACCCATCCCTCTCCTAGAAAAATGAAATATCTTAGGAAACCATTTAAAAAGGCAGAATATTTCCCCTAAAAGAAGTAGAAACTCAGAGAGGCAGAAACTCAACCCTCCCACATTTGTCAATGGGTCATTAAGGCCTGAGGCAGTCTACTCTGCATAACAAAAGTAGATTAGCCCCCTACCCATCTCACCAATGGCAACTGGAAAATTGCATCAGCCAACACTCAGGTGGGCCTGGGACACAGACAAAGCCTACAAAGTTAGCTAAGACCCTTGCCCAGCAGAGGGTATAAAACCCAGGCACTCTCAGCATCTCCTCTCTTTTCTTTCTGGACTCTCAGCATCTCTTCCCTCTTTCCTTTGCCCAAGATCTCCAGACCATGTGATCCTATTCATCCAAGCCATGTGGTCTTGTCCACCATTAAACTATCTTTCCAAGCAGTCACCATGTTTCCAGTGTCTTTCTTCCCTACTTGGAACTGAACCCAGAAGGATATTTCTTCCAACAGAAGAAATGAAAGATGGAGGCTATAGGCAAAAAGGTTGTTCACTAAAGAACAAGGTGGATCTTAAGCTGAAATGCTTACTGGCATGTTTTTATGGATCCAGCATAAGGATGTAATACATTTTTTAGCCTTTAGAAATGTGGAATAAAGGGGTTTCTTTCTTAAATCCTGTACTTGATTATTTCTATATGTTAAATATATTCTTAGGCCATGATATTCCATCTTTCCATTTTTCTGTTAAAGAATATTTGGTTTATTTCCTTTCCTAACACGTAATAATGAATGTGAGTATTTCATTTTCTATAGATAATTGTGAAATACAGTTCAATAATAATCCTTGGTACTTAACTATTAGTTGTCTTTGGTGGAAACAGCTGCTCTAAGGCAGCATGTAGGCTGGTTTTTGGTGAATAGCCATGTTTATGCTGCTTCCTCTTCACAACCATGTGTCCATGAGAAAGGAAACTGCTCATACTTAGCAAAACAGGATTGTGTTCTGGAAAGCAGTTTGCAATATTGTGCTAATATAAACATCATCAAGTGCTTTGATGTGTCTGAGCTGAGCTACCGACTTGGTTTCACCTTCAGGTACTGAAGGTAATTTGTCTTTGTAAATAGAGGAGGTTGGCTCATAGTTTGTGGCTTTGTTTTGTCTGACACAGTTATTTGTTAGCAACTATTGTTCCTGCAAATAGACATAGGACTTTTCTTTATTCTCTTGTGGATTGTTTCTGTGTGAAACACATTGATCAGACTTAGCATCTTCTCCTTTTCTCTTACTGATGAAAACTACCTGTAATTGCAGATATAAAGAAAAGTGGAAACAAGAAATATTACTGTTGTCATGTGAGGAGTATCTAATCATTACAGAAATTATTATTATTATAACAACTAAGTTTTAGTTGTTATAGATCAAGAACCATTGAGTATTGATGAAAATAGAAATTTACAGAAAAGATATAAACCAATAATTTACATATTTAGATTCCTAACTACTTTTTATGATTGTAAGCCACCCAGAGTTACCCTGTGGTATGAAGGGCGGCCAATACATATTATAAACAAACATCTATATCTATAGAAACACACACACATGACTGATTGAAAACTAATTGACAGAAATTCTAAACTCATACTATGAAAGAAAAATACAGAAAGCAATGTAAGAAGCATATGCAAACAGGGTGTTGTGAGGTGCTAGTCTTTTTCTAAATTACTAATTTCAACGAATGCTCGACCATTCAAAGAATGGAAAACAATATGGACAAACAAATGAATGCTACCCACTTGATTCCACAAGCAAAAGATTCAGAATTAGGTAATTTTCTTTTTCAATATATGTCCTGCCTTGCTAGCTCAGACTTATTCTGTTGTTAAAATACAATTCATACATGGTTTAATCCAGGTATAAGAGCAAATTCAAATGCCCAAGCTCTCCTTTCAGTAATGCTTTAGCTATAGCTGAAGAATCTAGAAGTTAATACCACATAAGAACTCAATATAATTGCTTAAACGACTGCAGTAGGCACTTTATAACCCAATGATTCTGGAGTTCTGTCTTCAGCTGTAGACAACAAAGACCACAATAGCCTCTACTTTTAACAAGCTTTGTACAGCTTGGACTTTGCCTTTGCAAATGTTTCTGCTCTTTATAACTTAACAGGATTTCAGCCTCATCAATTAAATTGGTTGTAGCATCTCTTTCAAAGTAGGAACCAATTGAGCTTCAAAGTTTTTCAGACATCCTAATTCAGTTATCCTGTTTACTTGAGATGTTGAAGTGGATCAGGCAAGTACCCTAATTTGGTGATCCAGCTAGTTATCCCAACAAAGTTACTTGGAGCCCTAAACACTCTGAGTTTATTTGGCACTGAATAAAATCAGTCAGTCATGTTAATTAGCTCTTTTCCTATTCACAACAAAGATAAAGTCAGAGGGGCCTCAGACTATGATCTTTCTCTCTAGATAATGTGTCTGTGTAATTATTTTGGTTTTTGCCCCCTCTTCTGCAGCTACATGAGAAAGACTTGGCATTGAGTACAGAAACGAATCAAGCTATATCTGATAAACATAAGGTACTCTACAATTTATATGAGTATTCTCAGCTTTGTTTTTGTTTTTTCCTGAAGGGTTTGTAAAGAGGCAAGAATAGCAGTATGGCCTCTCTCTCTCTTTTTTTTTTTTTTGGTGCCATGTGCTTCTTTGTATAGGCCAAATATATGTGTGGAAAATGTGACCAGGGAAAAGAAACTTGAGATACGGTGCCTGTTCACTGAGGTACTGAATGTTCATATGTGCTGTTGTATGACTAGAAGTATTATTTTGTAATAGGAACTTAACATTCATAATGTTTTCCAGAAGGCTGTGGCCTTGGCCACAGTTAAATTTAGCTTTAGCTAATAGGACTTCTGAAATGACAATGGAACTTGAGTTTATGCCTAGAAATCAAAACAAATTTGGGTAAATCTTACAGGTAGATTGAGGCAGTTTTCAATAGATGGTGACAATCCCACCTAACTCTCTTAGCTTTTATGCACTTTTAAAGCCGTTCTAACTAGCTAGATTTCATTTTGATTCCACTTTATAATCCTTCACAAACCAGTTTGAATCTATCTTTGATTTCTTCACTTTTCTGAGCTTCAAAATGCTAAAATAGGCCGTGAGCCAATTAGTTCTTCTTCAAGCTGTTCAAAAATGAATCTGAAACAGTACTAGCCCTCTAAGCTACTAGTTTCTGCAGTAAAAAAACAAACAAACGGTACCCCCACATGCAAATGAAAGTAACCAACCATCCAGCATTCTAAATGGAAGCTACCCTACTGTGAAGGCATCATTTTAAATAGAAGACTCTGCTAATTGTGTTATTTTAAGGTGGAATTCTGGTGTCAGGTGATTTTCACAATCTGTGTAAGCATGCGGGTGATTGCAGTGTCCATGTGTAATCCATGTGGAGGGAAGTGTTGAGTAAGGACTTAATTCAGGAAAGAATGGGGAAGTAGGGTGAGGTAAGTGTTCCCTTGCTCATCTTCTCCTTAAGTTTGTAGAATCAAGCTAATTGGGTTAGTTTTAATACTGCAAGTATTGCAGAGGTTGGTAACCTTCTTTGTAGGAACTAGAGACCAGGCAGCCACCATGATTTCCAGATGAAAAGGTGACTGGTGAAGCCATCACCAAACTGCTTGTCTGGGGAGGCAGTGAGCAAGCAAGAATATATATCTTTTGGGTTGATATAATCTTTTTGAGTTACTCAACTTACAACAGTTCATTTAGTGACCATTCAAAGTTACATAAGCACTGAAAAAAGTGACATGACCATTTTTATAGTTACGGCTGTTGCTACAGCTCCTTGGTCACATGGTCAAAATTCAGATACTTGGCAACTGACTCATATTTAGGACAGTTGCAATGTCCCAGAATCATCTTTTTCAACCTTCTGGAATGCAAAGTAATGGGGAAGCCAGATTCACTTAACAACTATGTCACTTACCAGCAGAAATTTTTGTCATAGGTTGAGGAATACCAGTATCCATTCTTATCTGAGAATATATCTCATTCAATTCAGTTGGATCATGTATTAGTCAGGTGTCATAGGATTGTGTATCAATCAGTAGACAACAAAATGATTCTATTGGATTCTCCAAAATGTTATTGTCTGAGTATAAAAATGAAGGAATACTGGTACCACCTCATAACCTCCATCCAGCAGGAAATTCATATAGTATATAGTACTGAATGTAGGATATAAGGAAAGAACCTGTTCTTTCTTCCTGATACAATGATAATAAAAACAGTAGCTGGTTCTGAATTCTGTCTGGGTGGGTCACCTAATGCTTCATATTGTTCATATCTGTCTTCTTATCTTCTGTTACATTATTAAGTAGATATAATGGCAATCCATTCACCTAGCCTTCTGATTTTTCTAAAACTTGATGCTCTACCATGCTAATATCTACCAATCATCTGATGTAAATTTAAATTATAAAGTAATAAACCTTTCTTTGCAGAATACAGAAAGCATATGATTGTTTACTTTTTGCGAGATAACATTTTGGAATCAAAATAATGTAATAGTACATTTTAGCTGCCTACTGCTTGATGTCAACATTAAAATGAAACAAAATTATAATATGCCAAGTTATTTTTTCTTGAAAGTTTCCTTCTAGAGTGATTGAAGAAATATTATGATGAAATATACGATGCTCCTTGGTGGTGAAGAACATTTAATTACCCTGATCACAAACTCAAGCTTTGTTTTGTCATTAATAGGTAGAATTTCCCTATTTGCTACCTTGTTTTCTTCTCTTTTTATTCCTGGGCTACAAAGCTGAAATTATCTACGTATGGGTTGACTACTTTAAACATAAATGTTTTTAAACATGCCACTTTTAGAGAAAGACTATTCTAATAAAAATTAAGTGCTAATATGATAATAATAACTTTATTGTCATACTTCTTAGATTAAATCACAAGCACTCATAATGCACATTTATAACAAGATCATTCTAAAAGAACTGTGCACACATACCCACACGTATGCTGAATTCTGCACAAGGTGTCATAGGATGATATTTCATTTTCAGCTTCGTGATTTTAGAGGTTTCCCAGGAAGCTTTGTTGGGCCTTTCCAGTTGTATAAATAAAGAAAACAGCAGTGTGTGAGCAGTGTTTAGCAAAAGATGCCTGGGAACACAAACTGATGACCTCACGGGAGCAGATCTCCAGTGACAAGAGTAGGAACATGTTGGTTTTTAAGCCAAGCTGTTAGTAAATGTAATACATGATACTTTGGCAAGCTAGGATATTTCAACAATTATTAGAAGTGTCTCTGCGAAAAAAAAACATCCATGATTTTTTGTAAGCAAGCCAAGAGATTATGCATTATTATTGCTGACCAGTTCTAGTCGGAGACTTTCCAGGAGTTTGAAGTCATCAGCAAGTCTACAAACACGTCAGTTGCGATTCTTTCCCATGTCAGTTCTGTCCCTGTTTCTTTACTTGGTACTGGCAGTTTGAAGAGTTATGACTACCAAGTAAAGAGATCTCATCACATGTGAACTTCTTGGAGTCTGCAAAACTTCTGTGAAGCTGCATATAGATGTACAAATGCACATGCAGACCAATTGTATCTAGAACTTCACAACGTAGCTTCAACTAAACACATTTCCAGAGAGGATAATAATAAATTGGTGTTGTTTATTTTTTGTTTACAAGATACTGATGCTTTAGAAAGTAGATAGATTTGCTTGCTTATTGATTACATTTATATCCCTTCTTTCTTTCAAGAGTTCAAGGGGGTATAAACAATAGTCCTTTTTTTCACAATGATAAATAAAAATAGAGAGACAGTGATTGGCAAAATCATCTAGAATCCAATGCTGAAATCAGACTCAAAGATATACTTCTACTTCATATTTGTAACCTCTACTCGATATTGCTGTAGAGGTTTCTGTCCTGAGAATCTTGCAAACCATTAGGAATTAGTGGGAGAGATGATTGCCAAGAGCAATTGTTTATTTTAGTAATTAACGACTGCCAAGTTTCCTTAATATTGTATAACAACAAATACAAGTGTAGTTTGCCTTTGTTTCTGTTCTAGCATTAGTGTCTGTATGGAATCATCAGGCTATCCAAAATTATAAATGTTACAAGTTTAACATGAGTTAAATGTTGTTACATTTTGAAAGAAAAAGTTAAAACTGCAAAGGAAGGGGGAAAAGGTTAAAGAAAAATAAAGATTTAAAGTAGTTCTGATTTTTACAGCAATTGTAGGTATAATTAATAATTTACTTTTTTTTCTATGGTTACATAACTATCTTCTTTCTATAATCTGTATAATCATTAAAACTTTATCATGTTTATTTTTTCTTCGCATGCAAACAATTTATAAAGGGTTTCTAGTCAGCAATAAACATAGATACTCAGGCATCTGTGTCCTGTTAAACACGGTTATTGAATAAATCACAATTGTCAATGTTTGTATAGCATACTAAGGCATAAATCACCGTTTGCCAACTTGGTTGGTAAGCCAAACTCAAAGTCATGCTTTGTCTTAGTGTACTGTGTTAACCATTGATAAAAAATCTTTCATAAGCCCAAATAAGATATAGTGTTTTTCTGATATGCAATGGGCCAGGATGGTAATTGAGTCCACTCTGCTGGGAGAGAGAGTGTCTGCGTGTGCAGGCTCAGCTTTGTGGGATTATGGTTCGTTATCTGGGTTTTATATTTTTGTTGACTTTGACTGTTTTTATGAATATATGCCACCCCAAGTAAGAATTGGGAATGTTGCAAATTCCTTAAATAAATAGATCCAAGAAATGTACTGTGATGCTTATGCAGTGAACTTTTTCTAAGTACATAATTAGCTGTCATTAAAACATGTAATCTAAAAAAGTTGAAAACTTGTATTCCAGGCCAAAGATAACTAGATAGTTCCAGTCTTGTCTTCAGAATTCTGTATGGAAATTGCATGTGGTATCTATCAATTTTAGGCTATTACAATGTATCAGAGCCACTTACAAGAAACAGAAAATGCTCTTTTGCAATTTAAAATATAAGGGCAGAAGCAAAGCAACTTTTACCTGACTTGGCACATGGATTATAATCTTAAATATTACATTTTGTGGGTTAAGGAGTGAGGGAGTGTAGAGGCATATCATAGCTCACAGACCCAGATAAGAGAATTGCAAAAACTATTTTCTTTCAGGTATCAACAATAACAAACAATCCCCTGGTAAGCAACTTATTCCAAAACACTTTAAGCTTAAGTAGCTCTGGGTGAGAATATTTCCTTCCCGACAAATTTATGAGGCACCAACAATGATGCTGAAGCAAAGAAAGCAACTTTTTTGCCAATAGGACAGTTCTCTCTCTCTTTTTTTCACAAATAGTCTTTATGATGATTGTTTAACAACTGTCCTAAGTTACCATATACCTCCCCAGAACTACTTATGATCCTTTTTTAAGTTACAGTGATTGCACACAACCCATGGTCATGCGGTCACATTTTGGAAGCTTAGCACCCATCTCTCTTTTATGGCCCAGTCATAAATCCCAGTCATGTGACTGTAATTTGTGTTTTATTTTTTGCTAGTTTCTAGCATTTATTTCTGGTTTCTGGCATAAAATACCTATTGGGAAAATAGATTTCCTTAATGACAAGAAATGTCAAGAAATCAGGTTTGGTCATGATGCCTTGACTTATGACCACAATGACGTAACCATAATTCTTGGCTCAATTATGGTAATAAATTGAGGACTATTTGTAATGGTTTTGTCTTGCAAAGTCTTCAGGGAGCATAGCTGGAAAGTAGGCAATATTTTCAGCTGTTCATTTTGTTGTTCTTTTGTTTTGAGACGGTTTGGATGCAAAAATAGGCCAAAATGAGACAAACCTACACTGTTTTTACCAAGACAAGCAAGCTTTTGATCTGTAAAACTCACATGGTGCTTGAAGACTATATTCACAGGGTGGGATTAATTTTTTTTTACTACCGATTCTATGGGCATGGCTTGGTGGGCATGGAATGGCTTGGTAAGCATGGCAGGGGAAGGATAGTGCATAATCTCCATTCCCTCCCCACTCCTGGGGGAAGGTTTCTGTAAAATCCCCATTCCCTCCCCACCCCAC
>JAOYMU010000002.1:17503579-17514388 GCA_025802295.1 Psammodynastes pulverulentus
CCAGCTCTTTTCTCCAGGTGAAGACCCAGGCGATCAGCTGGGACTTGGGAGGCAGAGAATAGATTGGCGGGACCTATCAGAGGTGGTATTTATCAGTTCTCCGAACTACTCAAAATTTCTACTACTGGTTCCCCAGAACTGATCAGAACCTGCTGAATACCACCTTTGCATATTCAGCTTGACTTATCTAAGTATGTGTGAGTTCATAAACAAAAACTTTTCTCTAAGGGGATCGCAACCGAGTTAGTATTAGCAGTGGTAAAATAATAACCGCTGAGGAGTGAATGTGAGGCTTTAACGTCTTTTTCCTCCTTTAGTAAACCTGTGGAAGATAGAGGAGTGATTAAAGAGCAGTGAGACACTGATGACAAAGATGTTTCCCCTTACTGAGATTTGCATCACATCGCAGTCATGTCCCGAGTAGCTAATTTGGACTATGTGAGGAAATTGGTGCATGATAGAAATCCCCTATCTAGCCTCTTTCCCAAGATAGTATGATACAAGTTCCCATGGCTTTGGGGTTAGGTAGAGTGGCTTCCCCAATAGGAAATTGTAGAAGTGTTTCATTCTGTTTGCCATTTTATTGCTTAGTAGGTTTTAATGTACCATGTTATTTTATATTAATTATTTATGGGGGAGTCGCTGTGCTTTGTATATTATGATATTCAAATAAATTAAAATAGGCATATAATGAGCTATAAATTGTTCCTCTCTAATCTAGACATGCTGTCAGATTGTGTAATGCCACTTTTTTTCTTTCATTCAATCGTGTCATATTCTTGAAGAATGCCTGGATAAGTCCCTGTAGTTTTCTTGGCAAGGTTTCTCAGAAATAGCTTGCCACTTCCGTATAACAGACTGGTTCTTGTTAGCTACTGCTTTGCTAAAACGAAGCACTTTGGAACCTAAGATCTGGGATGGAAAAATGATAAGAGATAAAAGTGCTTAACAGATAAATAAAATAGATTGAAGAAAGAGTCTTTTGCTACCATTAGGATATGCATTCCTTTTTTTAGAAACAAGGGACTAAGCAATATTTTTTTAAAAATTGAATTTATACAAGTAATTTAAGTTACAGGATTGTATCGTTCAGTACAGATATATTGCAGTGACCAAGTTGACTGTTCTAGAGTAATATATTTTTTATGTTTTAAGATCCTGACATATGTTACATTTTTAAGATAAACCCCTAAGGCTAAGGTTGTTTTAAAAGCATAATGCATGCACATGAATAATGTAATGACCTGGAGAAATATATCAAAGAATATTTATTCTCTGCTACTCTCTGCTATTGCCACTTAGTTCCAAGCTCTCTTATCCCTAAGTAATCTTAGGAGAATAAAAGAATGGTACTTTGTAACCTTAAATGTTAGAATAAGATAAGAAAACAAATATAAAAAAATGGGTGAAAGAAAGGATAGAAATGCTATTTGTTGGGAATTCAGGAATTTAGATAAATGGGAGAAGATGTCTTCTATATAAGATTGCATTTATATATTATATGCCAGCTATATTCTGGATTTAGGAAAACACTATCTTATTCTTACCAAATTTTAAATTACATGTTAATTTTATGTTTCCAAGAGTTCCTGACACCATTATCTTTTTCATATGTGAACTTGATTTACCCCTTAATAAAATACTATTTCTATTAAGCAGGAATTATTTTTAATTGTTTTTTAAAATAAATATTCCATTTCAAGTATTTAGATTTTGCAAGACAAACTCAAACAATACTGATAAAAACATCACAACTCTCTTCGCCCATGTTTCCTCTTGGTGGGGAAAATAAAAGCAAGCACTGGGAAATAAATAAATACATTTTGTTTTGATAGAGCTTTAGTGGAGCACATACATTTTTGTTCCAGCTGTATTTTCAGATGATATCATCAGTGGGAATGCTGTTTGTAAACCTACAACTCCCTTAATGATAGTGTTGCCTGTAGATAACATCTTTCCTTATGTTTTTGTAAGGTAGGCCATATAAGTCAATCAACAGAAATACAATTCAAGATATTAGGGATATACAACCTTGTCCATGTCAAGGCATTTTTAGGTCTTGACTGGCATTTAGGTACCATACTCTAAAAAATAATGGGTAGATCTAGAAAAAACTGATTTAAGTCTTAATTTAAATTTAACTAGATAACTTGTGACTCATTGGGTCATTGTTTCAGAAATGTTTCCTTACTAAACAGATAAACAGAATGACTACTAGTGGGCAAAATCAGGGCTGGGATCTAGCTGGGTCTGCCCGGGTCAGGCGATCCGGTTATTATGGGAAGCCTCCGTTCCACAGAGTGGAACAGGAAGCAAAAAACCTATGATGGGCCCTCCCACCTGTCCTGATTTTTATCTGTGCTTTATCTTCTGAAGCGACTTGTTCCTACAAGCTCCAGCTGGGGGCTGGGAA
The DNA here is from genome assembly GCA_025802295.1 of Psammodynastes pulverulentus. NCBI lineage: Eukaryota > Metazoa > Chordata > Lepidosauria > Squamata > Psammodynastidae > Psammodynastes > Psammodynastes pulverulentus. Next base: position 17,505,993 of record JAOYMU010000002.1, read on the forward strand.
GCATCATGTGTGTGTATTTCCAGTACGCACGCGTGATCCCGAACTGGTAGATGGCGCCAGTTACATCCCATTGCTGGGCAAAATGGCAGCGGAGCAGGAGTGACTTCCAACTTCTTGCTGGCTTTTCCATTGATTTTCCTTGAAGAAAGGTTGCAGAGAACACTGAGAATGTCAATCATGCGAGTGCGCAACACAGCAGCACTGAAGTGGTCACAACTTTGCCAAATTTCAGTCCCATAGGAGTGTTGTATTTTGGGTGCATTCTGCAACTGAGCCCTTTTAAAACTTGTTGATATAAAAATAGTTGTCCTATAATGCAAACAACCAGACACAAGAATTATAGCAGTATGTAGATAAAGGTAGTATGATTATGCTCAGATTCTATGTTTAATAATTTTCCCTGTTTTGTAACAAAATACAAATTGCTAACACTTTTGGAAGTCCCTGGTAGCTGTCCATACCCAAGCCTTTCAGCCTGGGATTCAATATATACATCATTGCTCTACATGTTTAATAAGAAGAATAAGCACTATCACATTTTATTTGTTTTCTGCTCCCTCTTTTATTACAGAGCTCAAGATGGTGCCTGTAGAATTCTCTCTTGTATTTCTCTTAACCTTATGAGGTCTCTGGACATAGAATGACTGGCTCAAAATCGTCTATGAGTTTCCATGGCTAACAATGAAATAGAACTGAGGTCTTCATTCTCTTAGTCCATAGTGTAATCACTACTCCATACTGTCTCTCAGAACCATTTACCCTCTCACTGCTATTTATATCCACTCCAATATTGTTGCCTTAAAACACTATGAGGGTTTTCTCTGTTCATGGAACATGACAAAGATTTTCTTTTGGAGTAAACATGCCTCCCAAATATTGAACCCTAAGTAATTCTTCTAAGTAGTCACACTAGGGCTTTCCTTGTTTTGATACGACTCAAATCTAGGTGCTGAATTTTGGAATTGCTTATTTCAGCTGGAAAAAAACTCATCCTGTGAAGTGCTAAATACCTTTGATTCAGGGATTTTGGAAGTTGGTGTGTTGATATCTGTGTTTGCAGAGCTGGAGGGAGGCTTGGGTTTTGTTTTGTATTTTTTTTTTACAAATCTCTTGTATTTTTACAGCTTATGGGAAGGAAAATAATTGTAGTATTAAAGTGCTGGCAAAATGCCTCACCAAGCAAAACTCATCTTTCATGTTTAGTGACAATTCGCATACTGCTTTGCAGAGAAGTAAGGGTTCCTTAGAAGGTGGGTTTATTACTAAAAAAAGTTATAGGGGCTGTTAGGATTCTCAGAAAGAAAATTCCTTCTTCTGTCTATTATAGACCTCCAACCCCCCTTCTTTAAAATCAATGGATATCCTCTCCCAGAGCTTCATGTAGACGAAATGGGATGTAGTGGGGAAAGAAGTGAATCCCGGCACTCTACAAGGGAGAATCTACCAGGGTGTCCTCTCCCCTTCACTTGCTGGACTTGCTTGCTCTGGAAGGAGTGCAAAAAATGTCTACAGCTCTGGACCTTGTAGGTGTTTTAGAAGAATGCTATGATTGAACATGGTATTGTATTTTCCCAAGAGTAGCAGAAGTCGCAGGAACTCACTCCATTTAGATACCTAACAAAGGTCATCAATCTAAAGAAGAAAGTAGTTTTACATGAATTATATAATTAAATATATAATTATATAATTAAATATCATAGAATTATCTGAAATATATCCCAATACACAGGGCTATTTTACCAAACAACTTGACTTCTTAAACTGTTCCCTGCAAAGAAGAAATCAAAAATTAATAATTAAAATGATACTATTGGAAAATATGGTGTTTTCACCAAATAAGTTGACATTGGATTCTCTGATTCTCAGAACAACTAATGTAATCGGTACTGCAAGACCTGAACAGGTACACTATGTGCTTACAAAACTGTTTCAATAGGGAAGCATCCAGCTTGAAGCATCCATTGAGTAATTTCTACCAGATTCAATTGCAACTAGTAAATGGGGATGAGACACCATGCTAAAATTGCTGTCTACAGTCTTACACCTTTACATGAAAATAAGTGATGCTGGATATGTTGCAGCGTACCTCCAAGTAAGCATACATAGGATTACATTATTAGTTTAGACATCCACATTCCACAATGTTTATCTCCAATGAGTTTGCCAGAAAGATAATGAATGGGAGAGGAAGAACAGCAAGAGGGAAGGTTATAGTAACAAAGATCTGGCATGAATAAGCTAATTTCTCTGCATGCTATATAGGTCAACTGCCTTTTTATAGCAGAATTCTAATGAACTATAAACTATGCATGTTGAAGTCTTAAACTGGAAGCAGTACTTGGCAAATTATGTGCATTGTAATCTTGCCCTTCCATTAGGTTACTAGAAGAGATTTCACAGATTCATTTAAAGCCTGTTTGTAGGTTTTGGCAATCGTAATTAAAGTATATTCTGAATTGGGATGCTTTTGTTAGAATCCTCTCAAATCCATTAGCCATAGTGATTAAAGACCGCATAGAAGCATGTTGAGATTGCTTTATGACAGCCTCCCCTAAATTAGTGCTCTCCAGATGTGTTCTATTTCAAATCATGTAGTCACCCTGCTAGTATCTTCTTTGGCTGCTTTATTTGGACAGTTTCCTGGCATTTTCACAGTTAGGCAATAACATGAGTTAGGTTGATTTGTGATAGTAAAAGCGATAAGTGCATCCTTTCTGTTTCTGCTTTTGGTTTGTTCATGGAAATGTGATACTGAGGCACAAATGTAGTGCAATATTATATACCTTTATTCCTCACTATCAAATAGTAGTAAATGCTTAGATCAGAATTTGGCTTTTAAAGAATTATCAGAGAAAGTTGTATATCAAAGAATGAAAACAATGTGATTTGCGTAAAAATGATGCTTAAGCAATTTATGTTAATAGCTATATAACTTGGAAAAAATGCATGCAGAGACTTTTATGTTGTAAAAAAATAAATAATTTCATGTGGCTTTTAGAAATAAAATCTGGAAAAACTCTGCTGGCCTGAAATATTGCGTTATTAAAAAGATGGTAAAGGAGAAAACAGTTTTACTGTTTTGATCATACCTGTCGTTGAAGAGGAAATACCAGTGATTTGACCTTAATTGTGAACAGCTAAATTTTGCAAAGTTCATTAAAATGAGGGTGGGGCAGTTTAGAATTTGTAGGTAATAAGTTATGATGACTGAGAATTGTGAGTTGATGTTTACTGCATCCAAAGGGTAGCCGTCTAGGGAAGTCTGGGTCAGCCTAAAGTTTTGATTTCATTGACCTTAAAACCTGTGATGATAATCAGTTGTAGAGTGTTAGGTTTTTAAAAGCGTACTTAATTGAAGTGTTTTAAAAGTGTAAATGGCCAATTGGAGTTCACTATTGCAGTCAGATATAGTCGGAAGTTTCTTTCATGAACTTCAGCTTCAACTTAAGAAAGTGTGTTCTGTCTATAATGGATGACAGAATATACAGAATGACGGTTGTTTATAATTGTGGAAAATGATTTTTTTCCCCTGTTTCATAAGTCGCCTCATCTGAACAAATTCAAAATACTGTACTTGAAGAAGAAAATGCCACAACAGCTTTACTAAGAGGAATTCTGGGTTAAAGTTTCTTTGGACTGGCTTAACTATAGCCAATGAATACAGATTTACAGCATTTAAAACAAATGTTCCCAACTGGACTTTAGCAAGTCCACAGCATAAAAGAATTCTGTAGTTATGAATTATTACGTAGAAATGTCCTTGCAATCTCAGTTTACTGCTTTAGAAGCAACTGCACTCTTTTAACTCTGTTAAAAATACTCTGAAAACTATCACCATGGCTTAACTCTGTGGCATGTGTGAATGAATAAAATGAATCCCCAGTGACCTATTGCATTGCAGAATAGCATCAATGGGGATAATTTGACTTAGGGAAGAGAAATCTTAGCTCTTGCTCTGCCTCAAGGATGCAAGTATTTTTAGACCAAGGACATGACTTCATTTTTGATGAATCTGGTCTCTTGTAACAGAAGAATGGAGACAGGGTAAAGAAGTGGTAGAAACAGAACAAAGTCAGCACTTATTTATTTAATAATGTACATCTTCTGACACACTGAAAATAACTGTTCAGATATACACAAAGGTTTGGAGGCTGCATCTGAGGCATTAGTGGGGAAGGATCAGGTTGCATATTTCTACTTGCCTGAGAAGGGCAGCCTGTTTGTGGCTAGGATTATAGTGAAGGTAATGATTGTGCAGACTGGGGGTATGGAAGGACTATAGTTTTCTACTTTTCTTTGATTTTTTTTTATTCAATTGAGATCTTTGTTTTGAAATTAAGCCTATTTAAAAACTGATGGTATAGTATTCCTGTATTTTTTCCCTCAGAAAGGCCAGAAACAATTACAGGTTGTCCTCAACTTACAACCGTTCATTGAAGTTACAACAGCACTAAAAAAAAGTGACTTATGACCAATTTTCCTACTTATGACTGTTGTAGCATGTCCATTGTCACATAATCAAAATTCAGATACTTGACTACTGACTCATGATGGTTGCAGTGTCCCCGGATCATGTGATCTCCTTTTGCGAACTTCTGACAAGCAAAGCCAATGGAGAAAGCAGATTCACTTAACAACCATGTCACTAACTTAATCTGCAGTGCTTCACTTAATAACTGTGGCAAGGAAAGTCATAAAATGGGGAAAAACTCACTTAACAAATGTTTCACTTAGCAACAAAAATTTTGGTTTCAATTGTGGTTGTAAATCAAGGACTACTTATACAACAAGTTTATGAAATGGACTTTTCTAGGTGATAAATGCTGCAGTCCCTGTAAAAGGGTTTTCTACCAACTAATATCTGTGTCACTTAATGAAAATAAGTATTTATTCCAGAGTTCATATTCTATGTCTCTTTGTTTGCTGTTAGCATGATAGTAATTTAGTTGAACTATTAGGGGAGGGAAAACATCCTTTGGCTTGAGTAATCAGAAAGGCAAGCTAATGTTTGCTCAAGTCAGAGGCTGTTGGTCTCATATGGTTGACATGTGGTAGTTTGAAGTGGTCAATGTGGCAATTCATCTTATGAGGACCATTCATTCACATGGATTGCCTCACCATTCAGATCACAGTGGGGTGGAAATGATTCACCACATATTCTTGTTTGAAAAGAGAAGTTTGTTGTGAACATGACTGAACTGGATATCAACAGGTCTACACAAATCAGCTTCTGTGAGTCTTATAACATGTTGAAAGATCTCAAGATTTTTAATTTTATCTCTTAGTTCAGTGTTTCTCAAGCTCTGCAGTTTGAAGATATGTGGAGGTTAACTCCCACAATTCGCCAGCCAGGGAAGTCCACGCATATTCAAGCTGATGAGGATGAATACCGTTATGAACTGAATCATATTAAGCTACATTTTCTGAACTATATATTCAACATTTATTTTATTTATGTAGCATAGCAAACTAATGTCTACATGGCAGAAGTAGTTAGTTACAATAATTTCAGTTTCTTTGACAGGAACATTTTCAGACCGTCAGCAGCAATTCATCAAAGATGAGGGGAGAGGCAGGAGGAAATACAATTCTCTGTTAATGCATTAGCCTTCCTCAAACTGTTGCCTTTCACATATTTGGATTTCAGCTATCATAATCTATAGCTTAGATGTCATGCTCATAATTTGTAGCCAATAAATTGGGGATATGTGAGTTGTAATCTATCACGATTTGGAAAAGGCTCTGTGTCAGTAATCAAGTCTCTTTTAGATATTTTAAAGCAATATCAGAATGGTTCCTCAATTGTAAATTTGCATGATATTGTATTCCTATGATGTGTTCCCAGTCTATACTTAAATCATAATTCAATTTGGGGAGGGGGGAGGTAGTCTTTTTTCAATAGAATGTGTCATTTGCAGAATTATTTGAGGCCTGCACATCTTATACTTCTCCCTTTATGATGAGCAGAGAGGCCCCACAAAGGGTTAACATGTTTCCCAGTGCTTCAACTTGCTACCAACATAACAAATCCTTAGTTTCATTTTATCCTCTAGCGGTTAATGCCATGCTAATTATGTACAAAAGCAATCAATCTCTTACTCTTCTCCTTCCTTTTCTGGACAGAGAAAAAGCAAAGCAAAGAAGGTTATTAATGTTCTTACAGACAGATTATTCAAAACATGCTTTGTAAAATCCTATAGAAAATGTAATACTTAGAAACATTTGTGCTGAAATTTCATTCATAACTTATATTTGTTTATATCAAGTATTTCTGGAAAGGAGTCGGACAGTTATAGAAGTTTGAAATATATGTGCATTATTATTCTTCAACCCCATCTCCATCTGCCAGTGAGGAGCTGTTCTGTGTGTTTAACACTAGTTTGTAAACTAGGTTTATTACAGTTGGGGGTGATGATCAAAGGCTTACCTAGTGATTTGCTACTTCTGTCTTTTATGGCCAGGAAAGACTGAAATAGTTAACACTGAAGGCAAGAACAATTGGATGCATACTAGCTACATTTCTCCTTAGTAAACAGACCAGGGTTAAAGACAAGTAGTAGTTTTGAGGTTTCTGCCTCAAAGGGTCTTGGAAATTACATGAACTTTATTTTTTCTCAAAAAGGGGGAGGGGGAACACTCCTTTTCAGTAAGATACCCTTTGAAGAATTTCCACTTGTCTAGCACAAGGAAACCCTTAGAGACTCAGTATTGTTCAACAGTGACCAAAGAGCTTTGGGACTATATGCTTTTGTCTTTCCCAGGCCCTGGGTCCCCTTGCAAGGCACTGTATTTGGACTTCAGTTGCAAGGTTAAGAGTCAGTGCTGGAAGATGTTCATACTCGTATAAATTGCACAGGATTTTGGCATAAGGCTTCCCAGAGTTTTAAGACAGGCTCACAAAAAAACTATTATTATGAAAGGACAGTCTAGAGTAGTGCTGTCAAACTCACAGCCCGCAGGCTGGATATGTCATGTGCTGGCCATGCCCACACACAGTTTAGCAAAGGGAGGAAAGTCATGATACATCACGTGATGACACCATGACGATGTGAGTTTGACACCTCTGGTCTAGAGTTCTTCTCTGTTTAAAGCACTATTGGGCCATTGCTGAAAAATCTGGAAATTAAAGTCCATACATCTATAGGGCATCCAGATTGTGGAAGGCTGATTTAGGAAGGCAAGATAATCTTAAACATATTTTGTCATATATACTATGAAGTAAGAGCAAGTCATACTATGAAAATATTTAATGGCTGTTCATATAGTATAATGTATACTAGATGGCCATAAATAATTAAAATAGTCACATAATTATGTAGGACGTGTAAGTGAAAGACATTACTAAAGTTCATAGGTGCATGATTTGAAAACCATTGCCCCCAAAGGGTGAGATCACAGGTGAGCAAATCTATCAGAAGAAAGCTAAGAAAAATATCTTTATAGTAACTATTCTCTCTAAACAAACGTAGGAAGTAAAGAGGGGTAAACTTAAATGCTGATAACTGTTGTCCTGACACCTTTACTTTACCCAAATGTTTCTCTTGTATAGGAATTGGAGGTTCCAATCCACAACAGGCCTTCCTGCAAGATCATTAATCAACCATAGATTAAAAAGCAACTTAAGTCATAGAACGATCTCATAATAGGTATCTAACTCAGGGCTCACAACATGTAGTATGAAAGGCTGTCTTACTATAAGAAAGGACAAGATTTCTAAATAAGGCTAGCTAATGATTTCACTTTGCTAGTTTTGATTATTTGAGGATCTGCTGATGTAGGAAGTGGCATTTGATCTTCCAACAGAGGAACTTATGACCTCTGCTAATGCAATGCTTCCCTTCTGATGCACGTATCCTCTTTAGAAGAGCAGGGATTGACATCAGGACATGATGTCATGTGACTCTCTGGATTAGTGTCAAGGATAGCTGAATGTTTTCCAGAGAAAATAATCATTTGGATGATGAATTCTTACTTAGCAGCTTGTTAAGTGGATATTTGTGACCTGTTACAGTACAATTTATTTACTTGTGTGCCCTTTATAGAAAGAAAAGAAATGTATCATCATCTGTTAATCAGATGTTTTACTGGGCTTGCTAATATCGCTTATGGTTTGAAAGCTACTTCTAAAAAATATTTAGCAGCTAACCTGCTGATCATGAATTCCTCTGCTTCTCATTGACTAGCTGTATAACACATATATTTCAAAATATTGTTCAAAAGCCTTTTAAAAAACTTTTAATCAAAATAAAAATAAACATCACTATTGAACTGTTATAATTTGAGGTTGTGGGAAGTTATTCCTACATTTAGTAAGAAATAAACTACCATAAAACCTCTATTTGAACGCCATGGCGCTCTATTTTTCAACCCTTCCGCCGAGGTGGCGCTCAAATAGA
>JAOYMU010000002.1:17525469-17536967 GCA_025802295.1 Psammodynastes pulverulentus
AGCGTAACAGCCAATCACAACGTCCTATTTTCCCGCACTTTCTATTTAACCGTTAGACTATGCTAGTATGTAACACTATTGATTGACCAGGTGCTGGTGATGTAAAGCCATATTGCATCTTTCCTGCTGTAGCAAACCAAGAATCGCTGAAGTATTCAGATGGCCAGCAGAACAAGCATGATAGGACAGTGATATCTGTTGACCGCAGTGCCTTGCTGCAGTAGAAGTCTGATGCCATCAGCTTTGATATGTCCAGCAACCAAAGCCTCATGTATAACATACAGACCTTGTTTTGTTTGTTTTTTGAAATACAAAATCAAATTCCAAATTCAGGGTATTATATTTGTTATATTGCAGGTGTGTTTGAATGTATTAGATTTAGATGCTACAGTGTTAGCTTAGATAACCCATTATCTGGAGGATACAAACTCTCTCCATGATGCCCCTCCTTTTGTAGAAGAGCTGGCCCCCAAACACCCAATTCTTGGGATTCTAGGGAACCAAAAGCACCTGGCAGTTCAGGAAGGCTTTTGGAAAGTGGCCAATCTCCAAAGCTGGTGCTATCGTTAGTAATTGACACAGTATTTAGTAGATAGATTATGAGGGCTTTTGTCACTTCTTCTGGTCCCTAAATTGTGGGGAATTGTGTAGGGTTCTGAAATAAAAACTATGCTGCAGTTCAGATTGCAAGTGAGAAAGGAACCAGCAGCACACAAAAAGTAACCTCTATTAGACGTGCAGAAAAGGTTGTAATGCGTCCTGTGATTAGATAATACTGTTCATTTTGTGAGATAAAACAGCTTTAGTTTAATTTAGGTCTTTGGCAGAAAGAAATTGGAGGAAGCTTGGAGATAACAGAATCATGAATCATTCAAGCACGGGATGTGCTTGAGGCTTCTACCTCATCAAGGCAGCTCCGTGAAGGTTTTTGATTGACTCTGAAAATGAGCTGACAGAGATTCAGTTTACTTCAACAGGTCAAGCGCCTTAGTGTGATAATCCCAATGAAAAAATAGTGTTTTTTTAAATGCAAGCATATGTACAAACTGTGCTGCATTCATTCCATAAGTTAGAGTTGCCCTGGATTTGGACATTGTTTCAAAATCAAATAAACCACAATATGGTTTAGAACTATATTTAAACTCAGACGCTGTGGTTTGTAAACAGTTGTTTGTAGTTTAGAATAATATGTGAATACAAATGTAGACAATATTACATATATGGATTCTGAAGAAATAAAGAAGATTCAGAACTGAATAATGTATTGGATGACAAGCAAAATGTTTTCAAGGATAAAATACCAAGAAAATCCAGTTGTCTTTTGGAAAAGCACCTTGGAATAACCATGACCCAGATGATTGAGAATCTCCATAGGTAGACAGAATAGGATGTGAGTGCATTCCTGTGTGTAGTATGTAGATAGTACAAATCCCATACATACATCTCAACATCTGATACGTATATAAAACATGAGCTTTGAAAGTATATAATAATGGACATTTTCATTTGTTCACCTTGTCTCCACCACTCTTTCCACTTGTGTATGCAGGGTTAAGCAATTTTATGAGACATATTTGCCTCTTCTGTAACACATTAAATGAAAGATATCAAAGATATCAAATTCAAATAAAAGTTAGCGAGAAAGCAGGTTTGGAGATGAACTTGCCAGTCGGAGATTGATTTCAAAGAAAAAAACATGTGAAGGCCACTGGGGAAATGGAAGCTCCTGGCTCATGTTTCATCTTTAGATCAGATCAGGATATTGCCACCTGAGGCTTCTTTTGCAAGTGTTCACTTATTAATGAAGCAGTATTTTTAGCCCTGAGGTAAACTGAGAATTTCCAGACATGATGATTCTGTAAAAAGTCTTCTATTTTATACAGATATCTTCTGAATTCTTGTGGTAAGGTGCAACCAATTCTTATCAGAGAAAGCAAGAGTTTGCAAGGATTTTGCAATACTAAATATATCTGCATATATGTTTTCAAAAATAATTGTTATACATAGTAGAAGACGTGTACATATACATATACATATACATTACATACATATACACATGCACTCCTTTGTAGCAGATGGGACAAAATCAGTGAGCCAATTGGCATAGTACCAAGTGGAATACAAATTGAATTCTGAAACCATTTTACTTTTTGGAGAAATGCCCAAGACTATATGATGTGGTATTTTTGTGCCTTTCCCAAAGAGATCCATCTGCAGGACATAGATTTTTATCGATCTTATTAATAAGCTGTTTTTGTTCCAGAAGTATCACATGAATCCCCAATTCCCTTGTTACATTTGTACTTGTAGACTTTCATGCACTCTCTTTCAAAATCTAATCAGTGAACATACCCTTTAAGAGTTATTTTGAAAGAGGCCCAGAGGCTAATGACATCAGATGGAAAATTAATTCATGCAGTTAGCATCCGCAGAATGATGGTTCCAACCAAAGAATTATGATGATGTATTAACTCCTTCATGAAGTAGCAAAAGTGAAAACACATCCTCCAAATCTAAAATCATGCACCTTTTTCCTCTGCTAACTTCTTTGTGGTCTGTTATTTATGGTGCCAGAAAATAGTATGGTGTTGACGTCCACAGCCCGAAAACACAATTCCATTTTTGTGCAGTGAATGCAGCCATTCACTTTTGTAAAAGGGTGCAGAGAACAAGATGAGAAGTACCTCTTGTGCTCACATTCTTTGGCTTACGCGGAAAGAAGCTCTTTGCTTTCAAAAATATCAAGCACAAGATTATGGGGTATTTATATTTTTCAGTATAAATGCTATTTGGAAATTGCCCCTCCAAGACTGGGAAAGTAACCAGGGAACCTGCAAATTACCATTTCTTTTTCACCTCCATGGATTTTTTGCCTGCTATCCTTCCCCTATTCAAGTATTGCTTTGCTGTAGAAAGTGGATGGAAGCTGTATTTCTTCCAGGAAGCATTTAGTTCTCTATTATTGTCCGGAGACATTTTTTGGTGTTTGTAAATAGGAATGGAGTTCCTGAATGTTTTTGTGAGTGGAAATTATGCTATATATTTTGAAATTGAAGTTTTGAGGTTACCTGCTGCATATGCCACTGCATTTATGTTCCACACACAGTCATAGAGCTAAAAGTCTTTTTTCATTTAATAGAAGAGAGGATATATGTCCTAACCACATTATTAGTTGGCAGTCCTGATGAAAGTGCTCCCCTCTTCAATTATTGATCCCTGGAGGAAGTTCTTTTAATGCTAATGGAAGCTTCCCTCTAGGGCTGATAGGAAAACAATTTCTTCAGGCTCAAACTGAGAGAGAATTATAGTAACCCTTTTCTTCCCAGGATTTCTGGTCTCAGTAAAAATGGAGTCACCAATACTAATTGATACTTTAAAAAAATGAAGTAGGTGGATCAGGAAGCAAATATTTCCTGGCCACACCTAGGAGAAGAATTAAAAATAGCTGCTTATAATTTCAAGTGAAGTCTAACCTGCCCAATTTTTAAACCCAGCAATATTGTCATTGTTAAAGTTAATGTAACATTCCATTTTAATTGAACTTCTGTTTCCATCCTCACAGAGAAACAAAAGATACTGTAGAATGTTAGCACCCAGCCTTCTTCCAGAAGAATGAAATATTTTGGGAAATATTTAAAGGGCAGAATATTATATTTCCCTAAACGAGAACTGGAGAAACATGGGTGTTTTTAGAGGCAGAAAGCAACTCCCACTTTCCTTAATAGCCCCAGCAGGGGCTAGTTTGAGGAAAGCTTTTAGAAATGCAGGTTTAGTAATCCATTCAAGACTGGATATTTTGAAACAAAAGCAGAGTGGTAGGATTAGAAGCAGCCATCACTCAAGATCCAACACAGGAAAAAGCCATTAAGTCACAATAGGAACCTTTTCAGAATACAAACCCTTCATTGCATCATCCCAAACTTCAATCAAACTTAGCTCAGACAAACACCTAGGATTTGTACCTTGCCTCTATAGCCAGCAATGACCCCTACATAACCCCTACATGGCCCCATGGGAGTCTGACAACAGTCAATAGAATACATGTTCTTGCACAGGAACAGGAAGTTCAAGTTCAAAGCCCAAAGAAGGTACAAAAACCCCTCACTCTCAACTCCATTTTGTCAGTTGCTTAAAACAAACTACTAAAAGTAATCATGGCTTTGGTAAAGAAAAAAAAATAATCAGTGATATAGTGGCCAGCAAAAGCCTTTCTGTAATTCAAAAATAAAATATTTTAATTGTCTTGAAACTAATGTGACAGATCCACTGTCTTTTTCTGTTGCCAGGATCAGCATAACAGGATTGCAAAAATCCCCAAAATTGCTACTTCATCTAGTGGTTGGCCAGAGTTTTGGAAGTCAAATCCTGTTTGTGTCTGTCTTTTTGTCCTGTTATCCCTGCTTATACTGTTTTTGCAGGACTGGAAAAAATCTGTTTCATTAGAAATAATTATTAGAAATTATTGATCTGCTGTTCAGACCAGCTTGAGAAACACTGATCTAGACCTTCAATTCTCATTATCTACATAAAAGATGTAGTTTGTTACATTTGGAAGGCACCAAGCTACAGAATATTCACAGTTTAGCGTTTGTATCAAATATCTATTGCACGTTAATAGGATTAATACATTTGTTGCCCAATATTAGAAAGCTACTTAATTCAGACTTTCTTCCTTGGCTCCTATACTGTGTACATGAAGCTTTCCAAAACTTTGAGGCTGTGAGTTGTTATGTTTTTGACTCTCCTCCCACCTTCTAGGAGTTACAGGTTTTTTAATGGAACTTACACCCAATTCCTGTTTTCTTTGTTGATAAGGGTGTGTTAGACAAACCAGTGTTACCTGTAGAGTTATTGCCTTTGGGTTTTCTTTCAGTGTGATGTAATCAAAAGCATTTGAAGGTAAACAACAAGAAAATTTTGGTTAAGTTAGTGCGTGTGTGCGTGTGTGTGTGTACTCTTATGAGAGTGAGAAAAAGGATCAAAGCTAAAAGAAGCATTTTCCATGCAATTTTAACTATTGAAAACGGCTTATAAATCTTACTACAAGAAGAATGATGACAGAAAAGAGACTGTTCCGAAGAGCAAAGGTGAGTCTGGTACCCAAATTTGTTCTGTCTGAGATAGAGGAGAGAGTTTATGTTTTTTCTTCCAGAGTGGAAGTCTGAACTACTGCTTAATTTAACATGTCAAAATAAATGGGTCTCACTCAAAATTTCTGGGGTATTTGGACTCTGAAGCTTTGTGGTCTAGATGTTCTTCAGTGTTTGTTTTATGAACCACAGAAAGGAAATATCTACCTTGCTAGGAATCCAAACAAACTTTATTTATTTTTTATTTCATTTATTACATTACATTTATATACTACCCATTTAGCTGTTTGGAGCAATATTGTGCAGCTTGTTGTATTGTACGTTGTACTGTATAGTGGTAAAAACAAAACAGATTCTACATCCTAATGATGTTTTACTCTTTTAATAGGTTTGGATATGCATACAGTACTTTTCTTGAAATGTGTATCTGGTGGTAACAGTAGCAATGTTCAGATGGACAGCTGTAATCTATTTTAAGTCTGCATAAGAAACCAAGTTTAGAATCAACTACATAACTGACCAGGTTTACAGTGTTTGCTAATCCAGTTTTGGATTGTTGATTGTGGTTTGATAAATATGCCAAACCACATGAATGTGTGTGAACCCATTTTGAAACAGGGGGAGAATTTCAGCAATGGAGAATGCCAACATTTTTGGAGATTTCCGAAAAATGAGAGATTTGGGGAATATGAATGGGATTGGCAAGAGTAGAAATATACACCATTCTTATGTTTTTTTCTTCAAATCTAGTAGTTTGGTAAGAATGTATAGTTCTAAATCAAGGTACCACATTACATTATATTTGCTACATTTAACGTTGTGTTCAGAGTTCACTTTGGAGTGAGCTTATTGTCAGTTGTGGGTGTAGTACTACAGCATCAAAAATGCCAAAATCTTTGATATGTATAACCCAAATTGTGGATATAGTCAGCTCAAAGGAGAAAAATAGAACAAGGGAAGCAGCTGTAATTTTTTTTCCAAATATCTGCATAGATACACTTCCTCATTCCTTGGTTTGTCATCAAAAGCTTGCCTACAAGAGCTTCTGCAACTATGTCATGGTCACATGTCCACAATATTTTAAAGGAAGAACATCGGTCTAAGTTGCATACGAAGCAATAATGGATCAGTTTAATTTTGGCTTGTGAACCTTTAATTTTTTTATATAAATCATGATTTCTGTTTTAATGTATGAGCAGGTCAGAGGTGGTAGGCCCATATGAGTTAATCACTATTGTACAAAAATTAGCCTTAAAATTAACAGAATAACAATGTTGGAAAGGACCTTGGAGGTGTTCTAGTCCAACCTATACCAAATCCATTCCAGACAAGTGGCTGCTCAGCCTCTTTTTATAAGCCTCCAGTGATGTATTTAATCATACAGTGATATATTTACAGTATTTAAAATATTTCCAATTATTTAGGAATAACATTTCACCTGACTTCCTCTGCTAATACAAATTATTCTTCGAATGCAATCTTTTCCATGCAACTAGTCAAGGAAGAGTAATCTGACAATCTTATTTTTGGTCAAAACTGCTGTACTCCTCCAACACTGGATTTATATTAGGCATGATCCAAAAGATAGAGCAATAATTTATTAACCCCCTCCTATCAATGTTCATTGTGGAGCAAAAAATAATTCACTATTTCTCAACACTCTGCATTTTCCTCCTCCTATTCCACTGTTCTCTCTTTGTGCAATTAGTTTGTAAGCTCCTTGATCAAGGAACTCCATTTCAGAAGAAACAACTATATAACACGTCATGCTTTGAAATTTAAAGTTTAGTTCTAATTAATTTACAAAAGATTATAGAAAATCTTCATTTAATAATTCTGGGCTATATTTGTTAACATTGATCTTTATTTGTGGGTCAGATGATCATCAAAATGTCAGGCTGAAATCTCACTTAAGATATACAGCTAAACTGCTATTTCTTTGGTGTATTTGAATAATCAAGTAGGTGTGAAGAAGCTGAAAGGAAACAGGAACGGTGCAATGATCTATAGGTTTCCCATTAGGCAAGTGATCAATGATCTAGGCTTTTTCACTTAATATCTCCTTCGACTCTAATTAAGAGTTTCTTTGAAGTATGGCACTTTGAGATTCACTCTTTCTTGACTTAGCTCTGACTAAAGAACAGTGCAGAATGAGAAACAAGAAAACAGTGAAGTAAGATTCCTTAGAAAGATATGCAGAGGAAGAAATTACCCTAATTTTTGATGCTAATTTTGCTATGAAAAAAAGTCAGAAAGAAAAGGCTAATTGGAATCTTAGAATCATGCAATATTTATCAGTCAAATTATGACTGATAAATTGTTATTTTAGCCATGAGTAATGGAACAAACCACACTTGGGTGGTTTAATTCAATATCCTAAGACATCAGCTATAGTTTACACAAGTTTTACAGGGCATCCCAGCCACAGAACCTCCAACTAGTTTCAAATGTATTCTACAGAAAGTGTAAAAAGCTGTGTCTAGGATAAAACAGACAATCATTTAATATACATTGAAGACTATAAAATGAGTCAATTTATGTAGGCTGAACAAGCTATAAATGTCAAATAAAGGAGCATGGGATGAATTTGTTCCCAACTTACGGTAAGTTGCATGTTTCTATCCATCTCATGGCTCTTTCAATGTATACCACTATATGACGAATAGACTCAATAGCCTGAGCCTGTTTTTGTTCACTTTTTAATAATACTGAAACATTCATAGTCCTATAGTTCTGTATTTTGATCTTTATTGAGTCTGTAGTGTTCTGAAAGTCCAAACTTATTTCAGTTGGTTCTAACTTTAGAACTGCAGCTGCAACTTTGGAGGACTAACAAAGTTAATTAACACCCAGTACAAACAAACAATAACAGTAAATATACAAATATACATATAGTGGCAGACGAGAACAGCAAACATGAAATAATGCCCCATGACTAGGAAAAAAGTGCTGTTTTTAAGGCTTTCAAAAATGCCAGCAGATATGAGGGACTATGGTATTTCAGAGAATAGTCACTTCATCAGAAAATGCCTACTTGCTAGGCCCTTCTACATTAATAGCACTTAGACTTATATGCCATTTCATAGTGCTTTACAGCTTTCTCTAAGCTGTTTACAAAGTCAGCATATTGCTCCCAACAATCTGGGTCCTCATTTTATCAACTTCTGAAGGACGGAAGGCTGAGTCAACCTCGAGCCAGTGAGGATCGAAGTCTTGGCAGTAAGCTGAATTAGCCTGTAATACTGCATTCTAACCATTGTGCCACCACAGCTAGATCACATGTGCGTGATAGATGGGACCCAGAGTACAGTCCTTTTATTGGACCTAGAAGAGCAGGTAGAAACTATTAGAGAGAGGCATCCCTACAAATAACTTGGCCCTGCCTATGAAAGGTTTTATAGGTGTCAATCAGAAATTGAATCAGTGTAGCTCATAGAACAGAAGTGTAACATGGTGTACCAAGGTGTGCCTATAAATACATATGCTTCCACATTCTATATTGATGCATGTCTGGATCATGTATTCGTGCTGAAAACCACCAAATTAGATCTTCTTATGAGAAATGTGTTAATTAGTACAGTCTGACTAAAATGAGCAACTTTCCATGGCAGAGACGAAGGTGAATAAAAGGTCTTTACAAATCTCTGGAAATTCCTTTTTCTGACAAAGCTGCTGCTGAAATCTTTTCTCCTCCCACAATTTTACAACTGCCTTGTTTGCTTGAATCAGGTCTCTTAGAAGCCACAATACTCCAAAAAGAAACTGGAGCTGTTAATCATTCCATTTGATCCAGGACTGCCAAGCTAGCAGCTGTTGCTTTCTTTAATTAGCACAAATGAAGGCTTAGATGATAGAAACACCTGGGTGTTAAATATATCAAATATGATTCCTAGATTGAGTTTCCATTTGTTGTGCAATGTTTGTGAAGGAAGCTGCACGGTTTCCTTTAGGGTATGGAGTTGGATCTTCAAAAGCTGTTTTTCTTGTACTCTTCTTTGAGATTCCTTTCTTTTAATAAAAATAAAATTAATATTATTTTCCTGATCTCCCATAAAATCTCTCTCAGGTCATAGATTGTATTAAGCCACAAGAATTATATTGCCACAATCTACAGGTGCCAGAGGACTTGGCAAAACTACAGTACTGCTATCTGTAATTTTACAGTTTTGTTATTTTTTTGGCTAATATCCCAGGTACTTTTACAGTGTTTGGCCAGTAGGATTGTAGGGACTCTGTCTGGATAAAAGCCATCACATATGGGACAGGGGAAAGTTAGTTCCCCTCTCCCCTTGTGATTCTGATACATTTTCAATTCTGATAAGTTTTGTACCAGGTTTTTTTTTACACCCATAATATCTTTGGATCAGTTTCCTGTTTCAAGCTCTTATGAAAACTGGCTAGGAGCTTATATCCAGAAGACCAACATGAGATTCCAAGATTTTTCTTTCCTTCCTTCTTCCTTCCACTGAAATGCAGAAGAAATGATGATAGGGAAGAGAGTGGGGAAAAAAGGGGGTGGGGTGGAGATGAATTCAAAGTTGAGTTGTACTTTTCCATACTGGAACAATCAATAAATAATTCTTAGGAGAAGCATGGGCATCATGTGATGGATGGACAGTTCCAGTTGTGACTGGAAAAAAATCTGTTTAACCTGACAGAACAGTGTCTTGTTTCTCAGTACAAAAGAATTTAAATGGTAACAGGTAGCTGGAAAGACAGAGATGGAAACTGATCTCAGTATCCCGTGGAACAGCTTTAGCTACCATTAGAAGATTTTTTAAAAACCATAAAAATCTAGTAAACAGATTTAATAACTAACTGAACAACTGTTGCAGCATTTAAATTAGTAAATTATAGATCTGGGTGATACATTGTGCTAAGCCATTGTTAATTGTGATTTGTCGAATAAGCCAAAATTGGTTTCACACATCTCATTAAGTCAAATCATAATTTGTAATAACATGGGAGGGGGGTATCACACAATAATGGCTTGGCATATTAGGCTAAATAGAAAATACTATCTTTAGCACAGTGTATGAATCAGATATATTTTTTTCAAATGTGGTCAGACTTCATTGAGCTATTTTTAGATATTCTAATCTGGCTTCAGCAGAATTTTAACATTGCTGCAAAGTATAGTTAGCACCAAGTGCCCAATCATAAATGAAAACATGTATGAAGGAAGGAGGACATTAAATGATCCATCATGTCTCAGGGCTGCTTCATACCATTTCACAAATCTGTGAAAGCCGCTTAAATTGCATTGCTTGTCAGATACACTCAAGTGCAAGTTATTCAACCACATTTTAGTTTTCTATACTTTATGCACTCAGCTAATGTGGTCAGTTTATGATTCATTGTGACCATTTAAAAAATAGATTAATTGTATAAAAGCATGTTTAAATAAACTATAGAGAAGTATTACGACATTCTATTACAGGAGATTGCTCTGCAAATTGGGTTGGTTTCTTTAAGCCTTTCTTAACAGTACTTGTTATTGTGAAGCTTGTTCTTTGTGGTGATGAGTCATTGCCCACAACTGGTTCCCCATATAATGAAAACTACCCACATGAAATGTTTGAGCAGTCTCTGTGAGGGATCAAATTATTTTTCTTAATAGGAGGCTTCCTATGAGATAACATGAGAACATCAATTGCCCAAAACTGACCTAATATTCTGTCTCTATATGGAATGGATAGTCAGCATTTCATTCTTGTGACTCTTTAGTAGCTTCCGTAGGTATTAATAACCAAGGACACATATGGTTTTCTGGAGTCATTTTTGAATTCCAAATAAAGATGGGGAATTATTGTTCTCTTTGCAGAAGGCACAAACGATTAGGTTCAAGTTACCATACTTTGGACACATTCTGCAAATGTCTAGCTCTCTGAGCAAGTCTATAATGTTGGGAAAGAGAAAAAGAAGAAGTGGATGCCAGTATTACAGAGTCAGTGGGTGCACAAGTGGAAGAGCTGAAGGATCATTTTGGCCACAGATCATTCTGGAGAAAGCTTATGTAGCTTCCAAACTCAAAGACTAACAAACCATTTCCTTTTCCTATTTGGCTTTCTGCATCAGTGCTAATTTCCAAGGTTCCAGACCAAGGAGACTTTTTAAAGATTCACTCTGCTTCTTATCTTGCCATTTCACATCAGAGAAAGGTTAAATTATAGAATAAACAGCCCTGTATTTCAATACCTGCCAGAAAAAGATACAAAACTTGCATTGTCTTTCTTTTTCCATATATACAATATTTTCCTGAATGTTCCTGTTTACAATACTATTTTAATGGTTTGATATTTAATTGCTCCAAAATTTCACTGAAATAATAAGGATCTACCCCAATCAGAAGCCCTGGATGACCAAGGAAGTCCAGCGCCTCTTGCGTGACAGGACCAAGGCCTTTAG
>JAOYMU010000002.1:17542806-17553606 GCA_025802295.1 Psammodynastes pulverulentus
CCTGGTGGGATTTGAACTGCCAAATTGCAGGCAGCCGATAGTCAGCAGAAGTGGCCTGCAGTACAGCACTCTAACCAATGCATCACCAAGGCTTGTAAGGTACTAATACATAGTACAGCCTCTCTAATCATGTCTTCACCGTTCATGCTTGGGCTTTCTTATATATTCACAGTTTAAAATCTATTCTTACATACATCAATATGATCATACATGTTTGCCCTAGATCAGAGGTCCTTAAACCCAGGGCCACAGCTTCCTGCCAGGCCTTGAGTCGTTCAGAACCATGCCGTGGAAGTGGTGTGTGTGCATGTATGCATGCACACCTCCAGTCACACATGCAGTGGGTGAGTGTGTGCACATACCTCCACTCGCACAAATGCAACTGTGCACACACAGAGCCATCCCTTTCCCTGCTGGTCCACAAAGCCAAAAAGGTCATGGAACTCTACACTACATTTCTAGCAATTTTGTTGCTTCAGTATTAGGGTTATTGTGATGCTTCATTAAAAAGCAAGTCCCTGAAAATTTCATTTGAAAGGATTTTTTTCTTTTTTTTTCTTTTTTTGCTTATTTTGGGGTGTTGCTGAACTGATAATATGTAAATAGATTAAACATTTATCTATCCTGTGACTAAAAGTTTGGCCAAATGTTCTATATATATGATGAATGTGCTGTATGTCATTTGCTATGACCACACACTGAGTTAAGCATGCAGGAAGTGTGTGGTCAGCAGGAAAGGGAGAGTCTTTCAGAAAGGGTGATACAACCTTCAACTTTATAAGAACACATTTTGTTCCAACAAAGTCCAACAATTCCATTGAGTCAGTATTTCCAGATCCCTAAGAAACTTTTCTGCTTCATATATGTCTCTCAAGATACATGGAGAAGCACTGTCTTGTGTGGGGGATAAGGGAGTCTGCCAACAACTGTATTTAATGCTTCACTGAAATTCTCTGGTGGTTCTGAGGCCGTAGTTTTTACTAGGTAGGTGGTCTGTCTTAAATTGTGGGTAAAACAAGCTGGATTGTTATTCCACGAGGTAGAAAATGTCCAATATAGGAATTGTTGGAATGCCAGACTTTAATTCTATGCCAGCTCTGATGTAATTCACCTTGATTCTTGGGAACATGGATTCTCTTCTGAGTTACATTTTTTTTAAAGAATATGGTCTTGTTTTTAACTGATTCTCTAAATGTGTTATAATCAAGAAAGAGGCCATGCTGAAGCTGGGTTTTGGGAAAGTGTATGGTAAATTATGGTTCATAGTAAATATTTCTTTTGCAGATGCAACTTTTGGATAAATTTCCTGTTGAAGGAGGCCAGAAAGATCCCAAACAGAGAATCATCCCATTTCTTCCAGGTAACACCTTAGTGATTATTTAAGTATTCTGACAGACTGATGGCATTAAAATCACTAGGGAAAAATGGAAAATTCTGCTTCAGGTGGAGGCAGGTTGTTTGATGCAGTGCCAATTCCTAAGTTGCTGTATAAATTGGAATATAGAGCAGAATATAAAACCGGATGTACAATAACTTTTGTTCAGTTGGGAGGGTGATTTTTAAGCTTGGCTTGGGGCTGATTTACTGTGCAAAAAGAAAGCTATGTTTACAACCCATTTACAGGATTTTATGTAGTCAGGAGAAACATTTTGAGATTACGGTTGAGTGAAACATCTCTACAGCAAAAAAGTATACATCAAATGCCCTGTTCAAGATATTCAAAGTAAATATTTTAAAATGGAAAAGTATTTAAATCTATACTCTATATTTAAAATAGTGTATATAATTCTATAAGTTTGGAACAATCGTGCCAATTCTAAAATCATGTCAGGTCAAAGAAGAAATAACAGGACATATTATAATTATAGATTAAACTAAAGAAGGTAGATACCAACTTTTGCTTTCTAGATGTTGCAGGTCTCCCAACTTACATCATTGGGAGATTGTATGGCAAATGATAATGGTTGAAATTGCACTTTAAAATAACTGGACAGCCTTGTCTAAAACAATGCTGAACTGGAGAGAGAAAGACCTGGAAAGCATCTGGATCAATAATGTGAATTCATATTAGCAGGTTTTCTGGAATTACCCACATCAAATTGCTATTGTGGGATAGATCCATGCAAGAATTCAACTGATTCCAAGCAGATATCAATGGTAATTGGAAATGTCTTCCAGTGGCTAACCCTCCACAAACACACATTAAAACTAAATCAAATTAAATGTATTTATGATCAGTGGTCAGCAAGGTAAAAATACAGAAATAATGACTACATTGAACAAAGCAGTGCATTGGTTATATAAAATCCCAAAGTGAAGATTTAAGAAAATGGGAAAAATGAAAAATTGGACAAGATACAATGGAACTATATATAAAAAAAATAAAGTTGAAATTAAATAAAGTAAAGGTATATAAAAGATAAGGAAGAAAACTTAATGTCAGCACTCCATTTTATGCCTTTTTATCAAAATTGCTGTAGATAGAAACTTAGCAACTCTGTTGGTACTGGTGGGGTTCAATTAGCAAATGATAAATTAACCAGCTGTCTCTCGTTACACACTTGTTTTTTTGTTAGAGGGATTAAAGCTATGTCTGCATGTAAATCAGCATATAAATGACACTGGATAAATACATGTAATGGGGCACAATATCACTTAACGAATGACATCCTACTGCACCTCCCATTTAGTACTGCTGGGGATAAGACTAAAATAAACCAGAGAAAATTGTACTGGCAAACAAGATTGAATAAGTAGTTTGCAGGAATAAAAGATTTCCAATTTGGAAGTGACTACCGAAGCATTAAAACTAAAGGATACAACTGATAAGGGTGTAGATTTTTTTGGCCATCCTCCCTTCATCATTTTATTATTTCTGCATTGCTGTGATTTAATATGCATATATCCTTTTAATTCTTATGCACAAAGGAAGCTGATGTGTACTTGAGAGTTTCAGTGGTTCAAGCCAAGAGCAACAATATTAATCTCCTTTATTTATTTCTTAATTTACTGATATGTTAATTTACTAATATGTTAATACAGGTTGCTTCATTAAGAGTGGTTTCATCCATCTCTACGTGATTGTCCCTAGAACTTTATTAATTCCAAGAGCTTATCATTAACTACTGGTACACATACCAATTGAGACCATATGACAACTTACGTTGGATGCAGTATGACTCATTTTGACTCACTGTTGTGAATGCATGTGGATTTGAAGCTCATTAAAATATTAACTTTTTATTTTAACTCAAGGGTAAGAACAAGTTATACCAGAGGGGTTGGAGAGAGACTGAAAGAAGGATGTAGAAACACAGAGGCTCATGAAAGCTTGTCTCAAGCTACTTTGTCTTCAGGAAAAGCAGGAATAACTAGTAGTTACTAGACAAAGATAGCTTAGTGCAATCCAGTTTTTATGCTGTGTAAGAAGTAAAGTCCTATGTCATTCCTAATATTAGGAATTTTTTAAAATAGGGGCACCAAGTTTCCTGGGCAAGTGTTGAAAAACACATGTTGCTCTTCTGGAATTCCCATTCTTACCACTTCTAGTTTCCCAATAGGTATACATCCACATATATTCTACCAATTATTACTGTTGCATTCTAGTTTATGTTCAGTAGCCATTAATTAATGCTTATTTTGATAAAATGTTTATTCTTGTCACTATCATCTTGACTGGCTCCAGCTGAGTTACCCATTTCTCCTTATCTAAAGCTGTTTTCTTGGCAAGCGGGTTTCCTTCTGCCCTTCAGACTGTTATCTCAGTGTTGAACATCTGTTTTGCACGTCAAAGGTTCCAATTTCAACTTTCAGTGTCTCCATGGAGAACTAGGAAACATTCTAGTTAGAAACTTGGAGAGTTGCTTCTATTTAGTGGCTGGGGATACACAACAGATTGAATGAAATGTGATTAATTGGTTGTCGGTAGTTGCAGTTTGTTTATGATTCTTTGTATTTTACAAAACTAGGCAAAACTAGGCAATTGGGTTAATTCACCATTATGAATATAACCTGTTTTAACCACATTGGGATAGATGGATCACAGGTCTGCTCATTACAAGTCAGCTACCTCAAGCAGTTTGGATTTTAGAACAAACACCAATCCCCAAAACAAATGGATAGTTTAAAGAAGATGAATACAGTTCAAAGCTTACTGGATAACCCATTGATAACATACATGTTCTTTATACAAACTGGTGGTTTTTTTAGTGGGAAGGAGGACTGTAAGTCTACAAAAAGTCTTTTGACCTTCCCCAATATGCACACACTCTATAAATCTACAATATTCTCTCCTTTTCATTTCTAGTCTGTTGGCTTTTGGTTAGCAACTCAGTCTAAAAAAAATCTTATTTTGCGGTCTGTAGCTTGTAGTTCAGAATCTCTATAGAAAATCAGATCCTGCTGGGTCTAGAGGGCACACAGTATACTTGCCGTTTTGTGTGCCTTCTTTATGGCAAATAGAATTGCTGCATGCATATACACACCAGCATTTGCTGCAACAAACACTTGAAAGGCATATTTGGAAGTCTTGTGATCAAACAAGTATGTCAGGGGATGCCAACATTGCTCATTCTTGGCTTATCCTTTGGGTAGAAGTTGCTAAACAAACTTTCTGTCTGTGGTTTGTTTGTCATTACAAATACAGCAGTATTAATATAAACAAGCCAACTTTTATCTTTTGACTTATGACTCTGAATGTTTACAAGAGGAACCATCCTGTAAACCAGTTATGAATGTATGACAAAAAAAATCCTGGAAGATAGCCTTTCTAGCTTGCCTTAACACTGGAACTAACAGAAGTTAAATGGAAATGATAAGTTTACTCAAGTTTGCGAAGATAGAATACTGAAGCATTCTGACTTATTGTGTAAGTTATATTTTTTCAATATTTTTTCATTTTGTTTTTAAAGTTCAGTTTCTAGTCTTTAGAAGTTGCTTTATAGAATTCTTGAGAAATTCAGCTTCATCCCAGTGCTAAGTTACATATACATAAGACAATTCATTGTCATAGATGCATCCAACATTATCAGATTACCACAAAGTGAGAGTGATAAATTGCTTGAAATATTTAAAATATTATTGGACTAGTAATAGCTATCATTCAATAAGCCAGAAGGTAGACAGTCGCCTATAGTTATAAGTCTTACACAAACAATTGTAAACTGTTCAATGTTTTTTGCTTTTGGAATAGTGAAAAACAGAGTTATGATAGATTACAACACATAGTGTTATGATTTGTGCAGTTACTGTTTTTGGTTAAAATGAAGGGCTAAATATTCCGTAATTACTCTGCATCTCCAATAAAACAGCTACCTGATGACTTAGGAACAAATACTTTTGTATATTCTATTTATAAAACTGTCTACCACAGCTCATGGTTCCACATACCAAATTAAATATTTTCATTGTTTCCTTCTTCAGTTTCTTTAATCTCCATTTTCATTTCTATAATAGTCATTAGCTATTTTTTTTTCTGTCACAAAGATCCCATGGAAATTTTCCAGCAGGTAAAACTGTACTAAAACTTGGTTCTTCTCCTTCCTCAATGATAGGACTTATAATTATGATGCCAAATGCTAGAAGCACAGTAGCCTATAAAAATGACTGGAAAGTTTCAGGGTATTATTTCTGAATACTCAATGTTTCCATGGAATTTTAAAGCCATGGAATTTTAAATCAATTGCAATTTAAACATGAAGTTTAAAACAACTAAAAATTGTCAAACTCGTGGCCTGCAGGCCAGATGTGTCATGCATTGACCACGCCCATGTCCGGTTTAGCAAAGGGGGAAAGTAGTGATACGTCACATGACACTGTCATGATGACACAAGTTTGACAGCCCTGGTATAAATAATTATACTATGGGGGTATCTAATTTTTAGCTGTTAGTAACACATGTAAATAAAGAGAAGTCAAGTGAACAATATCACTGTGAATTGAGTGAGAATATTTCTAGAATTTAGGAGAATAATGGAAAGATATTTGAAAGGTGAGGCTTTGAGAGGGAATAGGAAACAACCTTTAAAGATTGTTTCCAAATTGCATTGTGCATATAGTAAGAGTAAGCAGAGAGGAAACTGATCAGGAGTAAACAGGACAGAGCTATGATGAACCCAATAACCTGTATTCTACATTTCCTTACACCATACCATCAGATTTTCCAAATGAAATAAAATGCCTTACATTGGCAATGGTTAACTCATAATTCTGGGTGATCTCCAGATTTCATGGAAACAATGACTCAGAAACATTTTTCCCCATACCTATATGTTTGCCTCAGTTTTGTCTATGCTCCACCCAAATTCCTGCAACTGGCAACAGCAGTAGGCGAGGACTGCTATGACGCTGGGAACTGCCCTAGTTTAAACAAGTCTGCAAGAACCTGAATAACTGCAAAGAATCTTTTATCCTTCTTCAAGACGTGTCTGGATTTTGCTGCGTCTCTCATTCACAGGAAAAGCAAACTTCTAGCCAATGAACTGCATCTCAGGTGGATATGTATTATCTATACCTTTTTTTTAAAGAAATGGAGAAAATAGAGCAACTCGGGCAAGACACTTGGGTAGTCTTTAGTTACATAAGGAGCTTTTCAAATGTCTGCATGGCAACATTATCTAGATGGTGTAAATAGTTATTTGAATGCTACCTTTTCTCTTGAGATTGGATTGTGGTGTTTTGCAGGTTTCATATCAGCTCATCTCTTGGTGATAGAGCCGAATGGGGAGTTATTAAAATCTTTTGATAAATACTTCAGCAAACCCAGAGCATTTCTTTTCCTCCACTGTGTAATTAATATTTTCAGGAGGCCAAGTTTTCAGTTATTTCAAACTTTATAAAAGATTCAACATTTCCAAAACAGACCATTTCAGATTAACCTCTAAAGTACTAAATATAATTTCCAGATACAGTGGAAAACATTTATTGTACATTCCAAGGTAAAAGTGTGTCTCATTGGGTTGGTAGAGTACTGGTCTGTCCGTGACTTGCACTTTCCATTTTTTCCCCTTCAGATAGCTACCACAGTCTGTCAAAGAAGGGTTGGAAATGATGTAGGGGATCAACCAGTTTCTCTGCTTCCAGGCTTCTTTTTGCATTAACCCAATAATCTTTCAGAATACAAGCCTATACATGTTTATATACAAGTCAGCTATCCTGAATCCAAGATGATAGTGTAGTCTTTGTTACACCTTGACAGGCGATGAGAGGAATATAGATATTTCTGCTCTTAACATTATATTGGCAAATTTTACAATTTGGCACTCCAAAGATAGGATAGCACCTAAGATAGTGCCAAGCTTTGCAGTAGTGTTTGTTATTAAGATAAAAATCATATACTAACTTTAGACCGTTTCTGTTGTCTTGGCTCAGATATTAATACATAGTTCCAATATGTATTTTATATTTAATGGATTATTTATTGAAATATTCTGTTATTAATTATGGGTTATTAAAATGCTTCCCATATCAAGAGGATTTCAAAATGGAATACAAGAAGAAAAATGTTAAACATATAAATCTGATAAAGTTAATATTTTAGTATTTAAATATATAAAATGAAGAAAGAGAAAGTGTGATGTCTTCAAATTAATATTCAACATTTATGTAAGAATGTTCCTGGTTGAAATAACAGGATCTAATTCAGTCTGAAGATATTTGGACATATTTGGCAGTATGATTTTCTGAGTGGTTTTGACTGAATAGGCCTGGACTGATTTAGAAGGCTGAATATTCACATAGACTTAATGAATAAATTTTGACCAAATATTTAAAATACACCACAATTGGCATCTTGCTAAAACCTGTAGAAATAGTGTCATGTAGAAGACTCTCTTTGAATAATGGGCTAATACTAATGTGAAAGTTGTGGTACAATCAGCAAAAGGAGTCTTAGTGACCACATGCTATACGTTTTTAGTAATCATACAAAGGAAGAGGCCACTTGCCAAGTAACTCCAGGGCTATGTGTCAATTATATGCTAATTATATGTGCTAATTATATGCTAATATGAAGTAGGATTGCTTCAGCATTGGAATACTATGTGCATGTCCAGGACCCATCAATTTTTTGATTGCTGCATTTTTGGCTCAGACCAAAACCAAAAGTAGTTCCACATAACATGCATAGCTATGCTATTTCTTTTAGATGTTCTGTGCAACACTGTCTTATTGCTAACAGGGTCCATTTGTGCCAAAATTGTGACTTTTGGAGTTGAAGAAGGTATTTGGTCTTCTTCAAGGACAAGAGGGAAGTGACTCACTTTGTAAAGCACTAGAGGTAGTAATCAAAATTGATTGGGAGGAAGAGCATCTTCTGAGATCTTTTTTTAAACGTTTCATGAAAGGCTTTCTTGGAAGCTTCCAGAACAAAATACCTTATATATAATTTCATAGTTCTGTTCACAGAATTTCATCAAGATTTGTCACTTTGTCTCCTGAATAAAATATTTGGAAATTCCAGTATAGACAATTCATTATTCTTCTGCAACAGAAAGGTTGTTTAAATATTGATTATGTGTTGGTGTCAATAGATAGATTTTATCCACAATCCTAATTGGTCCTTTATAATCTTTAAAAGCTACATGAATTGTAAAGGAGTCTTATTTTCTTTAGGTAGCCTCTCTCAATGAACAGGCCCTTTTGTTAAAAGTATTATTCTAAAAAAGTCAACTCTTCACATGTAATCATGATTGAATTATTCCTTGCAAATTGTAGTTCAGGAGATATATTTGTAAATTTATCTGTATAACACCATTAGTTGTCTAATTTCTGTAATGATAACAAAACCACACTAAGAATTCTTACTCCATGTAGACATAACCTTTGAAAAAGTAACTTGTAATGGAAATAGCATATATAGATATAGTATAGTGAAAGAATATGTTAGACTCCCCAAGATGTTTGAATATTGACAATTTTTATAAGCAGACTTTTAAGAGTTTATTCTAAGGGTGATAGAGCCCTACTAACTGCTCTAGTAAGCATTAAGTATTTAAGTATTTAAAATTAAGTATTTTAAAGGTTTTAAGAAATCCTTTTGGTATGCTAAAAGTATCTTTCCGCAGTTTGATGGAACCATCATCAAGATAAGTAAAAGACAGATGTTTTTACCCAAGGACACTTTACAGTTGAGTGGAAGCTAATTAAGGGATTTCCCTTCTCTAACAAAACATTTGAGGATTTGCTCAAGCAATACACATTTTTAACAGCATGGAGCATTATATTGGTCCTTTGGATATTCCAGTAGTGTCCTCATCACTATAATGTGATGCCTTAGTAGAGTATAAGTAAACTGTTTTGTTTTAAAGATCTGCTGTTCCATTTTAGCTGCTGTGATAAAACTGTCTTTTGTGCATGTTTTAAAAAAAACATTACAGAAAAGGTAAAATATATTACCTTTATTATGATATAATACAGCAAAAAGAGATTTTCTGTCAGCTCTAAGCATATAGGAATTGCATACTATATTAGAAGAAAATGGCTACACTTTTGTGATGTCAAAATGTCTCAATGTAAAATGAGATAGGATAAGCTGAGTAGAACTTTCTCTGTCCAAAGATATTTTTAGAGCTTGGCTTTTGTACAGTTAGAAGACTAGTTAATTGTTGAAATGTCACAGGAAAAAAGATGTTTGTGATGCTATTATATTATGTAGTCTTGAGGCTCTTGGTTCAGGAAAGAGATAGTTTAGACCAGGGGTGAAGAACTATGGCCCTTTTATGACTCGGGGACTTCAGATCCCAGTATTCCTGATGCAGTCATGCTCAGGAATATAAGTTCACAAATCATAAATGAACCATAGTTCCCCACCTCTAGTTTAGACAAAGGTATGGAATGAAAGAAATCCAAACTGTTCAGTTTCTTCCAACCTGAATAACAGAAGAGACAGAAGTATTTGTTCTCATTTTAAGAGCTAAGGCTCTCTAGGTGTTAATATTGCAAATTCTTGTCACAGGCAATGTAATCTAATGAAGATAAGATGGATTCTTCAAAAGAGCTAAATTTAAACACTGAGATTGTGAGAAGATTTGTTTTGCTGCCAACAGCATTGCTCTTTCTTTCAGCACGTAGAAAAATGGGGGAAGGCGTCATATGACATGTCAGGCACAGTTAAACTCCCTAGGAACCTTTGCAGCTCTTATTACGTTAATGAAGATTATTCATTTAGAATAGGAAGCCATGTTCATAAACTGGTTTGTCTACAATTCTTTCTATTATATTTTTATATTTCTTTTTCTAATGACTTTTACCATTGACTTAGGTATATTTTTTTTAACACATAAAGTTTTTAAAACGTATGAACTATAATTGGAGAGAATTGATTCATCCCAAATTCTGTAAAAGGTGCAAAATGCAGTCTATCCTATAAATAATGGTTAAACAATTCTATTAAATGATACAATGGAACAGATGAAATGCATGCTACTGAATTTCTCAATGGTTTCATGACACAATGAAATTATTATAACGAGAAGATTAGTAATTTGATTAATATTTTATACTTCATAAAGATAATCTGCTGATGAGGACCAGCAGGCTATTTTTACTATCTTAGTTCTGTCTAGAATTGTTTTTTATATTGAAAAATCTTTAGAAAGTCACTTATTACAATAGGAAATCAGTGAATGAGTAATCTGAAAACATAATTTGCTATTTCAGCATCAACTGCCCTGAAGTGTTTGAGACAAATGTAAGGCTTTGGGGTTTGTCTTTGAATGATTAAATGATTTAGAGCAGGGATGTCCAAACTTGTCAACTTTAAGACTTGTGGACTTCAACTCCCAGAATTCCCCAGCCAGCATA
>JAOYMU010000002.1:17574303-17590497 GCA_025802295.1 Psammodynastes pulverulentus
TAACAAAGCTCCGGATCGATTCAGAGCTCTGTTATCAGCTGCAGAGGCCTTCAGGAAAGCCTTGCCGGCCGCAGAAGGAGAAGTTCCTGAAGGCCTCTGACATCAAAAAGGAGGCCAGGGGCGACGCGCACAAGTGAGGTTAGTCAATGGATGACATCCCCCGAAAATAAATCCTGGCGCCTTTTTTTGTTAGCAAAAAAATTATAAGATTATTATTCTTATTTTCAGGGAAACACAGGGATATATATATCCTGGAAAAGATGGTAATGGTGTGTGAGAATGGCCTTGGGAGACAGGAGGAAGAGTCACAGTCTAGACAACTTGTCCTTCAAAGCTAGTTAGGAACAGGGTTGATAAGGAAATCTGGATTCCCCATCAGAAAGTTGGAAGAGGGGATCGCATGACCCTGGGATGCCAAAGCCGTCATAAATATGAGTCGGTTGCCAAGGGTCTCAATTTTGATCACATGATCCCGGGGATGCTGCCATGGCCGTCAGTGTGAACAAGAGACGTAAGTTGTCGAGGCCGTTAACTTTGGAACTGTTGAACTAAAGGAACTGTTGTTAAGTCGAGAACTATCTGTTGTCATCTCCGATCCTGGAGGATTCATGGAGCCGACATTACCAAGTGAGGGGTGGACGCCGACTGAGCTCCTGGCCGACCCGGGCCGATGCCTGAACAGACACCTGGACTTTACCCCATTGAAACATCTTCTGGAGCAGCCCATGCACAGCAACTGGCATTTGGGGAGAGCATGTGACCAGCTTTGTCAATGAATACACAAACGTGAAGCAGACGCGGTTAAACTAGAGGCAGCGGAGAATGGAGCTGGAAATGGAGCTTGTGGGGGTGGAATTGTTACCAAGAGCTGTTAATTATGGGGTTTAGGGGGGTGGGGTGCTCAGGTGAATGGAGCTGGGTGTGCTGTGCGTGCGCTCATCACGGGATTGGTGGGAGTGGTTAAATAGCACTGAGTGGCAAACAAACTCTGTGCTGTCTTTAACTGGGATTCCGGTGTGAAGTTTTCCGGAACAGTTTCTCCAACAAAAACTCCCATTTCTCACTTTGTTTCAAAGCACTAGAAGATTTATTGGAAAAAAAAACATGTCGGCAATACTCCGGCGTAAATCCATCTGACCCCCACCCAGCCAGTCTTCCCCTATGACCCTGTTATCTCCCACCCCTCCTGCATCACGTTCTCCAATGATTTATTCTCATAGCTGGCTGTCATCAACGTTGCTCTCCAATGATTTTTCTACGCACCAGAGTCAACGTCCTCTGCATTCCAGAGCTGGGGGTGATGGAGCAAGGGAGGCTCCTCCCTCCTCTCTCTCCTGCATGGCAAATTATATGTCTGCTGTAGAATTTGACATCCGGCTTTGCTGAGTGCTACATTAAACGTATCACTGGAAAAAATTGTGGATTGTGTGAGATATTCTTTCCGTTAGCAACTCAGAGCTAAGATCTGTATGGAAATATTGGGACTTTTTGGAAATCGGAGCTGACCGTCCAGAACCGTAAAAGAATCCCAGAAGTGTCTTTTTTTTCCGACTTGAACGAAGCCAAAAAAAAACAGCAGGGGTGCTAAACAAAAAAAAAATCAGTTTGCTTAACCGAGACCAACAAACACAACAACGAGCCACAACAAAAATCCCACCCACTTTGCTATAGCTTAAAGCGATGAACTCAGCGGTAGCTGTGTTTACAGTATATTAAGTGCTTAACCAGATTGCTGAATTAACCCATTTTCCGGGCTTACACAGTGCATCAAATCATACGTCAACCAAATGGCCTAGATTCACACAAGGCGGTAATTCACACACACACACACACACACACACACACACACACACACACACACACAAAATGTAATTCTTACATTTCTAGGAGACAGTATTTGAATGATGAAGCAAATAAGATTACTGTTTTCATTGCTTGTTTAAATATAAAAATATCTTTTGCTTGTTTGAATAATTCAGTTGTGATGTTGATATCTCATTGATATGTCATTGATCAGCCTTTTTAAAAGCACCACAAATGGAACAACCCTGTAATTCCCAAAATCTCATGCCAATGTTTCTTTTGGTTAGGATAATAGAACTGAAGTGCCCACCATTAAATGATGCTTCTAAAAGTATTAGAATGTTTATTATGAGCAGCAATGAGAAAAGGAGACAGTACTAAATTTGCTTGGTAACCAGGTTAATAAGATCAAATTTTAAATTTACTTTCTGGTATTTGTTTAAATAAAGCAGGTCAACCATTTTAAAATACGCAAAATGTAAAATAATTATAACATTAGTATAGCTAATTTTAAAAATCAAATCAATACTAATTATTAAATTATTACAACATTTGTTTATTAAAGCTTTTGGGCAGTTCTGTTTGTTTACCCACAGCTGTCAATTAAAGTATTCCCAGTGTTTCTCATCTTTTGATTCTTAGACTGCTTGTATGTTCAATTTCTCTCTCTTTTCAATAGGCGCTGGTAAAGCTTCCACCTCACATCTCACAGTGTGATGAAGTCTTCCGTTTTTTTGAGAGCCGACCAGAGGACCTAAACCCCCCTAAAGAGTAAGCTTCTGTTGATTTCTGTTGCTGTTCTGTGTAAGGAAGGAAGGAAGCTAAAGGTCAAGATATTTTATCACATTCAAAAGGTGGAAGAGCACCTAATTTTATTTTATCCCTTCACATCACAGAGACATGGGTTTGTAATTTGACAGATACAAATGAGGAATGTATGTGTGTTCATTGTGCAAGAAGAAAACTCAAAGAAATGTGCCCTCTGATTCATCACAGGCCAAAGTAACTTTTCTCGCTTTAGTGATTTGCAGAATCATTATTTGCTATATCCTGAGGGAAATCTTGCCAGTTAACAATAAATTTTTAATTACCATCAATTTGCCTGGATGGATTAGTGCTCAAAGATGGTATGCAAGACTTTGATTATGATCTGTGTCACAAGTAATTTCCGAAAAACTATTATTTTTGGAAACAGAAAGCAAAAAGAGTCACAAGGAGAGTGGAGGCAGAGCAGAGCTTCTGATCCCTATATTACATATAGTAGTTAGATGTACACGCTTCAGGCTATCAGCAATTTAAAAATTGTTCTTGTTGGGAATTCTGAAAGATTTTACAAAACAAATAACATACTGTATATTATCTAGTTTGCAGAAAATAAATAATGCATGGAAATTTCCTAAACATCCCGGTTTGTAACTCCTAAATGTAGTGAACCCAGTCCCAACTATTTCTGGGGATCCTTGTTTGGTACTTGCCTAATAATCATGTAAAATAGTGAATGTCAAGATTGTATTTATTTATTTATAATATAGGATGGCATAGAACAAAAAAGAGATTTGCAATATAGATAGTCCTAGACTTGCTTGTTTAATGGCCATTTGAAGTTGCAACACCACTGGAAAAAAATGACTTGTGATGATTTTTACACTTAATAACCATTGCAGCATCCCCAAGGTCACATGATCAAAATTTGGGCTCTTGGCAACTGGCATGTATTTCTGACAGTTGCACTGCCCTGGGGTCATGTGATCACCATTTGTAACCTTCCCAGCTGGCTTCTGACAACCAAAGTTAAAAGGAAAAGCTAGATTTGCGTCACAACTGCATAATTGAATTGGCAACTGCAATTATTTCCTTAACAGCTGTGGAAAGAAGATCATAAAATAGCGGTACAATTCATTTAACAACTGCCTTGCTTAGTAACAGAAATGTTGGGCTCAGTTGTGGTTATAAATAGAGCCCTACCTAAACAATTAATGACCAGTTGAGGCATACCACTATATGATCAATCTTGTGGGACAAGCTAGTCTAGCATCCATGCCCCAACACTCAAAGAAACAGTCAAGATGTCAAGGCCTTCTGGAAGCTAATAAGATTGAGACAAGTCAGATAAAATGTTCTCAATTCTTGAACATTATACCCTCCTTAAAATGGAAAATGCATATTTTATATTTTAATTCACTATGCAGAGTTAATAAATTAATAAATAAATACAGAGAAATACAGTAATCTTTATGATATCTGCTTTGTTCAAATTGCAATGATTAAACTCTTTAATCCTGGTTGCTTGGGCATAATTATTTCTAATAATATTTGCCAAGCACCCAAAATACAATCGTGTCCATGGGGGAGGGGATGTGGCCATTGTAACATAATAAATGTACCATCACTAGCTCTGGAGAAGTCCATCGTGACTTTGAGAGGTTGCTAAATAACTGGTAGTTAACCTGAAATTATTATGTGGTAATTTGAATAAAAGTTTGTATTAATCATATATAAGCAAAACTGTTGGGTTAATAGATGAATTATGTAAACTGATACAATTAATTAACTAAGGTTTCTATTAGACCTTTCCAAGAGGAAGGCTTCTTCTCTGAAAGTTATGATTACAACCTATTTTGCTGATCTAACATGATTGGCTCATGGATGTTTTTATCTTGCTTTCAACTAAGACTGGCCCAATATCACCTACCAGCTTCCATCTGTAATGGAGGACAGGATTTTTGTATCCCCACTTCTATTCTGTTTCAAGTAATAGCTTGGTTCTGTTTAAATCAGTCAGAAACCCCCAGACAGTATGGCTATTGGCTATGCTGGCTTGATAGTTTGGGGTCTATGATCTCACCACATCTTGAAGTCTATTGATTAGTGAAGGCTCTTTTAAAGAGCACTGTATAAGCTCAACTATATAAACAAATGGTGGATAACTACTTTTTGGTCTGCACTGAATGTCTTGAAAAATGCTTGATAAAATCACTGCTACACCATCTGTCTTTAAGCTGTCTGCACTGATGGCTTTGATGCCCTCTGTCTTCAGAAATACAAACAGCAGATCAAATAACCTCATGTTTTGACTCAAAACGACAGGCAGCTTATTGAATTATCAAGGCTTCTAATTTAATTGAAATTTCAGAGATAACCTGAGACCTTCCTTTAAGAACAAAGGATCAGCTACCAGAGGAATTGCATTAGAAGTGTGATCATATAAGAGAAGGAACTGTTCTTAGACGGCTGATGATTGAAAGAATGGCCATGACAGTGAGGGAAGCAGTCAACCCCAATAGAAGTTAAGAAGGGGAAGGAAGGTCAAGAGGCAGATGGATCAGTGAGGTATTCAAGTTACTAAAGAATAGGGTGAGCATGGGAAGGGTAGCTCTTGTTTCATGTAGAATATTTTGAAATCTTAAGAAGTGCTCAATAAGAGGTCATTTGGAATCTGTGATGAACTCATGTGGTCTATTTCAGTATAGATAACATTTCAAGATAGTTGCATTTCCAACTAAATGACATTTGTTCCATAGATACTACTCTGAAATTAGAGTGCCAAGGTTCAAGCCCTTTTGATTTATTTTCAATTGTAATTATATAATGACATTGAAGTTCTAACCCTACACTAATGAAGGCGAGCTATGATAAAGGCTTCAGCAACCTTCCTGTAAGGTCAGCTTCAAAGCAATGTGGCCAACCACAGGATATTACATATGACCAATCACATTTGCTTTTAATTACAATCTGAAAAATCATCAACCTTCCAGTGGAAGCTACTTACTAGTGTTCTGATCTTTGAAAGGAAATTATAGGCTTAAAGTTAGAATCCAAAACAAATAATTTTTGTATTACTGGGACAGAGAAGAACTCAGATATCATGGAAGAAAGAACAATATATTGGAAAGTAGTTTAAAAGATCTTAAAACCCATCTATGCAAGAGACAGCACTGTTGTGTTAACAAAATGGTTAGGAAAAAAGACTCTTTTCATCGTGTGTGAGTTCTCATTTGATGTGCTTATCAAATACATGTTAGTGCATAGCTAAAAAGTGATTGACTAGTTTTGGGCTCAGGTAGTGTGAGTCATTGGATTAAAATATGTTAATTGGAAGTTAATATCTTGTAGAAAATTGACTTAGGATACACTATATCTGTTCAAAATATTTGGTAGGCTATAAAGAATTCTTGCATTTCTTTGTTCTTGTTCCGTTGTCAGATAACTACTTCAGGATTCCCACTTTTGTTTAAGGCATTTTTTTTCCTATTGTGTCTTTCCCTGGCGTATATAATTTGCAGCCAGAGCTGACAAGCTGTTCTTTCTTTCCAATAATTTATGGCAATTATAGTTCTGGGATAAAAGTTTTCAGTATTCAGCAAATGATGATGCTGAGCTTTCTGGAAAATGGTATTGCCTTCACTTTCTTCTTCCATCATTATTCAGTTAAAAGACTTAAGGAAGAGATAGAGAGTTGTACATTTATTGTTGCTGTATTTATGGAAAACATTACAATTTTACAACTTCAACTGGACATGATTTGTCTTTCACAATAATGTCCTTAACAGTCCACTAAATCCTTGTATTGTGTACTATACATATATTAATTCAGATTTAAAACATTGGGTATGCATAGAGGAAATGCATGGCAAACATTCTCCATTTTTTCCCCAACTACTTCTGGCATAATAAAATGTTGGTTAATAAAATAAATATTGTGCTTTCAGTGACTGAAGTTTAAGTTGACACTTGAGTATGAATGGTGACCCTAAATAAATGCATGCATGTGCACCCTTTTAAATGTGCGCAAGGCTTGCCATCAATCTGCTATTCTGGCCTGCTAAATGAAGAGAGTATTATAGCACAGCTGAATTCCACTCCTGAAGCCTTCTTTATACACAACCAGAAGCATAAAAACAAAGCTGTTTTTAAAACCCTTTTAAAGAATAAATGGCATCTCTGTTTTCAGGCTGTGATGATAATGAAGTAGTTGCAATTTGTTTTCAGAGGAATTATGAAAATTGAAAAATAGATTCTGAAATGAAATCCAAGGAGATGATCTCTTCCTTGGTATTCTTGTTACCTTATAATTTTTCTTACTGATCTTTTAAATCGGTAATAGAGAGGGTTTTTTCTTAATGTTAGAATATTTACTGAGAAAGGGAGATATACCGAAGCTATCAGTTCTTTCTAATCTAAAAGACCAAGTATAGTTAGTCTTGGCTGGTTAGTACTTTGATGGTGATCTCTGAGATATCCAGGGCTGTAGTCTAGACTAGGATATAAAAAAAAAAAATCCTGAAAAAAACAGGGGAAATAAGTTCTGTAGTTTGCAAGTCACCAGACACTGACTCAAGGCAAATTTATGTTTACAAAAATAAGCATGTTGTTGCCATTTTAGAAAGTATCAGTACCTTTGCAAAACCCTGAGCCTTAAATTAACAGAGGAGTTAGATCAAGGCAAGCAACTTTTTTACAGATACAGTTTTGGCTACAATAAGCGACAAAGGAAGCATGGACTGAAGTTTCTGCTTTTTTAAAATCGGGGATTTTGTATTAAAACTTAACTTTAAATACAGTTAAAGTTCAAAGTTTAATATATTTGTTTAGGAGGTATGTGTATTTAGATATATACAATATACAAAAATTGCATTATCTTTGAAATATCTTTAGAAATATGAAATATAAATAAATAAAATTGTGGTGGTGCAAAGGTTTACTTATTTATTTTTATGTATTTGAATTTATTACCCTCCAAATTCGAATAGGACCTACTCTGAAATGCAACAACCAAAACGAAAAGTTGGAATCCACATGGAGTGTGGAACTGCAAGCAGTGGAAAAAAGTACCTCAGTGGGAAACAGAGATTAAAAGGTTATTTTCACTCTAGGAGGACAGCTTAATGGGGGAAGTGCTTGCCTCTTCCAGATCAAAATATCAGTGAGTGATTGGATAGTAGTCTAGGATTCCTGCAAAATATAAAGACTTTTCTGCAAGCTTATGCTTTGGTGTTTCGGGGTTAGGAAAAATAAATATTTTTTAAATATTGCTCTAATCTTATGGGATAAACCTAGTCTATTTCAATGTTTCTTCTAATTTCAGGACAGTAATCATTTGCTTATCTTCAAATTATAGCATCCCCTTGCAAAAGTCATTTTATATGGGAATGAAAATAAAAACAGAAGGCATATCCAAAGCATGCTAATCTCATGTTAGAACAAATGCTGTGTTCTCACTCATAAGACATTCAAGCTAAATTTGGATATATATGAACTATGTTCTATGGGAAAATATTTTTCTGTCCTGCCCCCAACTATTTTTCAAAAAATGCTTGTAGACTTTACTTTTGAATCTCTCTCTCTCTTTCTCTGGTCCACTGTCTCTCAGGCATATGGTTATGATGCAGGTGCTAAGGATTTCTGACTGTTGCAGCATCCTGCAGTTACATGATCATAATTTGCAACCTTCTCTGCCAGCTTTTCCCACAGAAGCAAAATCAATGCAGAAGCTGCCAAAAAGTCAGAAATTGCTATCATGTGAAGTCCTCACTTAGTGACACGCACACAGTCTTCACTTAAAAATGATTACTGTGGACTGCCAGAACTGCTATTGCTAAGTGGCATGGTCATGTGACATCAGACTTTATGAAAGCATCACTTCATGTTGCAAATCCTGGTCCCAATTACTGTTGTTAACTAAGGACTACCAACTATTATGTCTCTCCTGCACCTACTAGTTTGCCCTTAGCACCCCAAAGATTGATCAACTCATGTCCCAACACACAAAGAAAATATTATGTATAATAAATATATTATTGAGCTGTCACATAAAACGTATTAGTGGTATGTATTCCAATAACCTGCATTCTGATACATTAAATTAGCTCACATGCAAGTCACTTTTCTTCTATTTTTTGGCAATAGGGGAAAGGTGTTATGATTTGGCTTAGGTGCATTTTCAAATTTTGCATGTTATAACTCAAAATGTATTGAAGTTGGAAAGTGAAAGCATATTAGACTTGCTTCTGGGAATTAAGGCGATATACAGTTAAACTTCTCTTCCTTGTCTTTTTCACTTTCCCATGACCTCGAAAGGGGGTAGGGAATTACTATTTTTGTAAAGGTCTTTGTGGGGCAGAGGTTTAATGCTGTACTATATGTGTTTAATGATGTCCATATGGATTTGTGGGCATAGGAATTAAATCCATAATAACATCCAATGACATGACATTGAAGTACAACTCCAACAGAGCCTGCATTTATACATTAAAGGGTTATTAATACAAATGAACACTTTAAATAGGAAAACCAATTTAGCAGCACAGAGTTGGCTTCCAGCCCATCTCTGAATAGCAGCAAGGAAAGAGGTTTGAAAACTGTGGCCATAGCCTGATGTATGAAAATTAACACCTTTTGCATCATTCAAGGCTCAGTTTACATGAGGTGCCTGGTGCTTTTCAAAATTTCAGCCTGATTGCAAAGCTAATGATGATGGTGGAAAGAAAAAGTAAGACTTTGCAAATATATTGAGTCCAGAGCTGGGCCTTTCAGTTGAAAGTTTCAAAGGAAATTATCCCATTTTAATCTAAAGCATTATATTTCCTTTGACAGATTCTCCCAGAGAGTTACTTCTTAATTTGTCAGAAAACAAGATGTGCTTTGTTTCTAGGCAACCCAGAAAAATAACAGCAGACATGATGCGAACACAATTTGAAAGAAAATGCATAAACTATATTTTATTTATTTATATCCTGTCTTTATAATTTTTACAGTAGCTCAAGGCGGCAAACATATTCAACACATCTTCCTCCTCTATTTTCTCCACAACAACCTTGTGAAGTGAGTTGGGCTAAGAGAGAGTGACTGCCCAAGATCACCCAGCTGACTTTCATCTAGCCTGGTGCCTTAACCACTAGACCAGGGGTCGGCAACCTTAAACACTCAAATAGCCACAAAGGTCCTAACCGGAAGCTCCCTGTTCAATTCTGGAGCCAACCGGAAGGCCATTTCACCCACCATAAAGTCTCTTCTTAGCACGGCATTCTTTTTCCTCTATCTGTCCTAACCGAAAGCCCTATCAATTGTGGAGCTGACCGGTGACAGGGAGCCGCAGCAGATGGATGAAAGAGCCACATGCGGCTGACCCCGGCACTAGACCAATTTGCTCTCTGTATTATATACTACTATAAAGCTAGTCCTTGATTTATAACCATTCATTTTATGATGGTTAAAAGTTACAACAACCTTGGGAAAAAAGTGACTAATGACTTGTACTTACACTTATGACTATCACACCATCTCCACCATCATATGATCATAATTCAAGAGTTTGGCAACTGGCTTGCATTTACACCAGGTAGCAGCATCCCATAGTCACACAATCACTGTTTATGACACTTTTTGCTGATTTTCAGCAAAAAAGCCTATTGCGGAAACTTGATTTGATTAATAATTACATGATTGACTTAACAACTGCTGTAAAAACTGTTATGAAGTCATGATAAACTTGACTTACGTTTGCAACATCTTATGATGTAAACTCTGGTCCCATATGTGGTCATAACTGAAGGCTAACTGCATAGTGTTGTCTTATAATTGATAGTATTGACAGTTATAACTTCTTTGACTTCTAAAGATAATTTTTATTATCTTCAAGATTCATGTTCTCTCTCCTTTTTTTCCTTAGCAGTGTGATACAGCAGAAAATAACATATTGGATATACACGTATACACAGATAAAGCCTAAAAAGCTTAATTTTTGTCTAGCTCATATGCCTTTTTCATAAATACTAAAAGCTATTGAGGAGAAGATTCCTCTTTGCCCATGGTTTTTTTTTCATATCTATCACCAATTCCTAGTTTATCTAAGACAGTGATTTATGGATTTTTTCCCTGTAAATGGACAACTACCAGCTCATTCTGCAAACAGTGCTAGATTTGTTCAGCCTGTTTATTTTTCGTTTGGCATCTCCTGGCCAAAAGGCCTAGCAAGAAAGACAAATATAGCAAATTTAGAATATGATTGTTCTATTTAGGTTGAATCAACATGCAAAAAGAAGAAACAAAACAATTTCCTCTATACATGACACTAGAATTTTTTTAAAAAACCTACTTGTAGGGAACAAGCATTATTTACAGTGTTCAGAAAACATATTCTGTACCAAATTTTACTTCTATAGAAGAGGAAGGGAAGGGGAGAGATGGACAAAATCAGTCCAATAGTCTTTCCTTTGATCCTTTAGGACATAGTAGATCCAATACAAAGAGCAAGTGGACCATTAACTTTTTTTTCAGCAACAGGGGAAAGTAGAACTGGGAAGAACGAATTGGAGACAGTTCCAATTTAATCTTGATAGACAAGATTCTTGGGGATAAATTCCAATTTGAAATCTGTTAATATTATAAAATAGTAGAAATGTGGTGTTGTGCATACGGTATATAAAGTTATGTAGATACAGGCAGGGCTTTTTTTCTGCCGGAGTGCAGCAGAACGGTGTTCCGGGACCTTTTCGGAGTCCGTGTCACGTGGTCCGTCTCCACCAATCGCGCTCTATCATTTCCGGTATATTTAGCGTGACGACGGGGGATGCGTTCCGGCACCTTTCTTCGGCGAAAAAAAGCCCTGGATACAGGCATTATTTTTTATTTTTCCAGCAAGTTTCTATAGCATTAGCTTTGTCATAAAGGTGGAAGAATAAATGAATGCAAAAGTTACTGTTAGAATAAAATTTAAAATATATATATTTCATTTTTTTTTTTAAAAATAGTCCAAGAGAGAAAGAAGTATTCAGATATTGTGTCAGATGAGACAATAACTTGGAGTAGTGCTAAATTATTTACTTTTAAGTTATGGGCTTCCATTATGTTTGCATCTAGTCTTTTTTTTCTGACTGGTGGTATGCCATGTCTTTATAAAAAAAACCAAATTTCTATGCATTAAAATATTCATGTATGGCCAGCATAGTATGTGACTTCAGAAAAAAAAGCACAGTATCTCTATCAGACAAAACAAGTTTACAAAACATTCCTTAAATAGTACATAGACAACTCTTCTATCATGCCCAAACCAAAACTTGCTTGGTTTTTTCCTAGATTGGTAGAACCTATTTTTGATATCGGATGAGAGTGGTCCTTCAAAGCTAGACTGCAAAATATACAGTATAAGAATATCATTCCTGTTCCCCCTCCCCGCCACTTCCATTCTGAAATCAGATTCTACATTGCCATTACTTGAAGCTGTTAATGACAGTGTTGTAGCCACATTTGAGTCAGCATACATAGGCAATTAATAGTGACATAAAAGAAAGACACCTGACTGTATCTGATCACAGAAATTGTTTTTTTTTTTTAAAGAACTTGGGTGAGTCTTAACATCTATTCCATACCCAATCAGATTAAAACTGTGCAGTTTTGATTACTGTAATGTTGATATCAGTGGTGGTTTCCTCTCCAGGTTGCTACCGGTTCAGTACTTTTGCTTTTTTGCGAACCGGTCGAATACCACCACTGGTTGATACTACTGCTTCTAAAGGATTAAATTTGAATTTTGGACTGTACCACTTCTGACATCTAGTGGGGAGTATTATATTCTTCAGTGCCTTTCATGTAACTCCCTGAATGTAGTGGATTGGCACAAAGAAAATAGAGATTTAGAGTAATCCCTTTTTGCAGTTAGCAGTTCTTCATTTTTTATCAAATAATTTTATATTCCTTACCATCATTTTAAATGTTCTGATATGTCAATTCATTGTGTTTACTATCTGAAGTACCCTT
Organism: Psammodynastes pulverulentus; assembly: GCA_025802295.1. Classification (NCBI taxonomy): domain Eukaryota; kingdom Metazoa; phylum Chordata; class Lepidosauria; order Squamata; family Psammodynastidae; genus Psammodynastes; species Psammodynastes pulverulentus. The sequence continues at coordinate 17,586,862 of JAOYMU010000002.1, forward strand.
CTATAATTCCTGATAGATCAAAGCTTCCACTCTTTTCTTCAGCTGTTGTCACTGGTTGCAGAGGATGTTTTATTCCAGTCTTGTCTCTCATTCCAAGTACCAGTGGGAGTAAGAAACATTGATGTAAAAATGCATTGTTTTCTGTGTGCTGAGACGCACGCCCCAATTCCAACTTTCAATAAATACAAAGAGGCTTTGTATAGATAAGCTAAGCAGCTGAGTATTTCCCGGCTATTCTTTAAAGGAGAGCTACATGCCTTAATTCTCATGTAAGTAAATCTACTGATATGTGTTAAGATAGATAGATAGATAGATAGATAGATAGATAGATAGATGGATGGATGGATGGATGGATGGATGGATGGATGGATGGATGGATGGATGGATGGATGGCTGGCTGGCTGGCTGGATGGATGGATGGACGGACGGACGGACGGACGGACGGACGGACAGACAGACAGACAGACAGATAATCTGGTTGTGTTAGTTGTTAGTTTCCTACACTGATAAATCTGAACTACCCTGGATCAGACATGCTATCACTTGATTTCCTGACTTAAATAGTTCCAATGGACTGAAGATATATTTCTAAATGTCACTCAGCACAGAGGTTTGTGGAGTTTCATTTTTATTTGAAGATGAAAAGTAAGCGTTCTTGAAATATCAGAGTTTAAGGTACTATTGTGTAAATTGAAGCTCTGTAAAAAAATAACTTGGGCTGATTGACATTTTTATATTATTTTATAATATTTTTTATTAATAGTACAGTCACTTAAGTGAGACGGGTGGTATAGAAATTTGATCAATCAATAAATTTATCACACAATGGGGCTTGAGGATGCTATGAAGACAATTTGTTAAAACCATACTATATTTTCTTCATTGAGTGGAGAAGTCCTTTTAAAAATTCTACCCCTTTTTCTTTCTTAATGAAGTATCATTTAAGTAAATGACAGGCTTGGAATTATCCCTATATTCCTTCCAAATATCTACTTTATTCCATCTATATCTGTCTGTCAGTCTGTCTATCTATATGTATGAGAGGGGGGTGGGAGCGAGCGAGAACACACTGGAAAGACAATTATGATTCTCCCCTCTTTTCCTGCCCTGCCTAAGACTACCTCTGTAACTATTGATGGATTTATCCATATACTGTATAGGAAATCACTTTCATCCTGGAAGAAGATACTCACACATACCACAAACACCATGTATGTGGTATGTAATTGATAAGAACCTTGTGCTAACATGGATATCTTTGAGAGTTCCCTCAAAATGTCCTGTTGATATCAGCTGTTGAAGTTTACCTCTGTTTTTGATTTGGAGTTACAGTAATTCTACAGTAGGCATCTATCCTTCCCTCTGTATTCATAACGGCTCCTCCATTATCTGTAAAGCATTAGAGAAAAAGCAGGAAGAACCATCCTAAATTATCCTCTGACTGACTCTTATTTCAAATCAGTTTCTAAAATGTAGCAATTTTATGAAATACCCCGCTCATGAAGCCAAATCAGCATGAATGTAAGCTTCAAGTCCTTAAGTTAGGATTTAATGGTGGGAATAAAAATTCTCTCATCGCCAGGACAATGCACAGAGAGAGATCAGCAGAAGGCATTCATGGAAGTATTTGTGCATAGACTTTAGCTTCTTTACTGAGTGAAAATGACAGATCTCATATACACATAATCACGCTTTGCTTCTTGAATTCTCATCAACAAAATAAAACATCCGAAATTCAACTGACACTAATACCTACCTGATCAAAAACTTATAGGACAATCCAAATGAAATAGTCCTGCTAAGCCTATGCTAACTTTATTAAAAATAAATGAAAAAGAAAACATTGGAGAGGAATGCAGAACGAAGGAAATTCGCAAACGGGGAGGCTTAACTGAGAAGGCTTTTTAAAAACCTTCTGGATGACAAAACACAACACCCACATTGTTATTACTTTTATCACCCTGTTTCGATTCTCTTGGAAACCTGGTGGAAAACAGAATGGATAGATTCACCTTGATGAATTTCTAGGTCAGTTTGTAATAAACAGCCGAGTAGAAATCATTCTGCATGATGATCCTCACAATTTTCCTTTCTTTTTTTTTCTTTTTTCTTTTTTGGTTTGTAAGAAGATTTGGGGCCCTTTTTCCTTGGGTTCCAAAACAAAAAGTTAAGGTCCCACAACATCAAAATGTATGTATTTATTCCTTTATTTATTCATCTATTATCTACCCCACACAATCGAATAACTCTCATGGCTTACTACCTGACTCTGTGGTCTTTTCCCCTAATCCCAAAAACTTTAACCTTAGACTGTCTTCTGTTGACTTCACCCCATTCCTAAGAGGTCTGTAAGGGGTGTGCATAAGTGCACCAACGTGCCTACCATCCCTATCCTAATGTTTCTTTTATTCATACTCAGGGCTTTTTTTCGGCACCAAAAGGTGCCGGAACGCGCCCCCCCCCTGTCGCGTTAAAAAAACCCGGAAGTAATAGCGCGCGTTTGGTTGAGATGCGTCACGTGACGCGGACTCTAAAAAGGTGCCGGAACGCAGTACCCCCGAGTTCCAGCCGAAAAAAAGCCCTGGTTATCCTAAACAATACTTAGATACTATATATGCCTCTGAATTTGGATCTGTATCCAAAGAGCCCTTCTGCGTGTGAGTTTTTGTTTTTCTAGGGCTGTGTAAATCCTTTGAAGAGAATTAATTTTGGGCAGGTGCTCATATATACAAAGTGCCTCTTTCTAGATTGTTAAAGCAGCTGCTTCTAAGCTCATGGACAAGGAGTCTGGGGCAGGATGCAATCTTTCAAGCAGATGCACAAGCTTGGAAATAGCACTCAGTTTACTTTAATAATCTGAAAAAAAGATGTTTAATACAAACTCCCAAATGTTTTGAAAAATCCTTTTTGAAGTGATTTTCCACTTCCAGCTCTAGGGCATTTGGCACAAAGAATGCGAAGCCAAATCTAAATGTGTTCTGCTACTGTACGGCTTGCACAAAGAAGGCAAGAACTGGTTTTTGTAGAGCATTCTATGGTAGCATTATGCTCTAACTCGGGGATCGGCAACCTTAAACACTCAAAGAGCCACAGAGATCCTAACCAGAAGCCCCTGGTTCAATTCTGGAGCCAACCAGAAGTCTGGTTCCCCCACCATAGAGTCTCCTCCTAGTGCGGCATCGTTTTTCCTCTACCTGTCCTAACCAAAAGCCCTATCAATTGTGGTGTCAACTGGTGATAGGGAGCCGCAGCAGAGGGATGAAAGAGCCACATGCGGCTCCAGAGCTGCAGGTTGCTGACCCCTGCTCTAACTTTATATCAACTCCTTGCATGAGAATGTGCAGAAGAATGGCATAGGGTAATTCCCATTTTAGATATAAACCAGCCTGTGCATATTATTTGTCTGCATAAATAACACACAGCCAACATGGATTCCTGGAGGAGAGGTCAAATGCAAGAATCTTTTCTTCTTGCCTGCCTCCAAACTTCTATCCTTCTTTAAATTGGGGCTGCCAGAAACTGCTCTATATGTCTGCCATGGTGTTAAAAGCAAGAAAAGATAGCAATATAGCAATAGCACTTAGACTTATATACCGCTTTATAGTGCTTTTTACAGCCCTCTCTAAGCGGTTTACA
>JAOYMU010000002.1:17624024-17634981 GCA_025802295.1 Psammodynastes pulverulentus
AAGGAGCTCGGCTCGGCCGCGCATGCGCGCGCGCGTCACGGAGCCGGTGGTGACGTCAGCCGGATTTCACCGCTGGTGCTGAGAAGCAGGGCAGTAACTAGTGAAGATCTCTGAAGAATGAATGAGATAAATTTCTAATTTTTTATTCTAGCTAGTAAAAAGCATTGGTATTGGACTAAGTGAAATATCTATCAGAAATAAAATGTTACTGACTTTCCCCTTTCTTTTAATGCTGATTAACTAATTATATTTTTACAGTATTTTGTGTGTCTTATAAACTGCCCTAATCACAAATGACCTGGGCCAGCATACTATTGTCTGTCATACACAGTTTAAAACATAATAAACAAAGTAATAAAATTGCAATATAAGAACCCTAGAATATTTGTAGTCTACTATTCCCTCTTTAGTAATAGTAGTTGCATTATATTAGAATTCTATTTCACCACAGTCTGAAGAATTATGATCTTCAAGCTATACTAATCCTGGATAAATTGAGTCTATTTTGATTGCAATGAGAAAATGAAGTTGTGAGGAATACAACTGGCAACCTGTGATCCTCTCACTGGCATATAGAAGATTGATCCTTTTGGAGAATCCCATGTTCTAACATATATACGTATAGGGAATCACTTCAGTTCAGACCGTTTTAAATACAATACATTTTTCTTTGGGTTCAATGGGGAGTTTTGCTTGGCCATCCCAAGCTATGTCTTTCCCTCACCCTCTGCAAAGTAGTCACAAAGAAATATAAACAAAAAGCTATAATTGAAGTTTGTGTGGTTGGCAGCTAGGCATGGATAGACATGCTGGCTTGCTCTCAGATCAAAAGTGCACTTGCCTCTTGAAAGGGAACACTGTCAAGAAGTTTACCCTTACACTACCCAGATCTAAAGGTTTTGGGGTGGTTAGCAAATTCTCTCCACCAGGTTAGAAAGTTCATCATTTACAACTATGGTCCATACATACTATTTTCCAGAAGCTTCATCTGCAACAGAGGAATGAACAAACACCAACTGCTTCCCTGTCAGAGCAAAGGAAAAGCTGCTGGTCCTGGTCCTGCAAGTCACTTCTTTTCCAGACTGCACAAAAAATGTAAACTCAGCTAATTGTGGTTTATTCAGGAAGTCATGTTAAAAACATGCATAGACACTAAGCATCATGCTAGCTTACACAGATGTGGAAATAATAATGTACTGTATGGTATACTGAGTCTGATTAGTTTTTATTAAATTTATTTGGCCACCCATCTCACATACGGTACATGACTCTGGATGGCCAACAATATTAAGAACAGGAAAATCATACACAAGAAAATGATTTTCACTGTAGCTGAAAGAAATTACACAACATAGGTCAGCACAATAAAAAAACAGCCTCTTAACTAGAAGTGGGAATGCTAATGCTCAATGCAGACAAGTCAATCTGTCTCTTACGTTTAATACATCTTCTATGGATGCAACTATATATAGTGTCTCTACAAGTGATTTGCTAGATTGGGTTCTATAAGCAAAATGCTTAAGAAGTATGACATTCCAAAACCTTTGGTTGGATCCCTCACCAGTCCTAATTGGCTATGGAGTCAATATAACGAAGAATAACTTCAATATTTCACAATAGTTCACAATATTTATTGGTTCCATCCTGTGCTTGATTAACATTTGAATAAATCAAATGCATTTATAATCTTTCATTTCCTCAAAAAAAAAAAAGTCTTTGAGGTCCTAAGGAAGCAAATTACTCTTCCAGAAGGCATGGGCCAACTCTTAGGGTGTTTTTGTTTTTGTTTTAAACAGAGCTTTTTCAGTGGTCTTTATAAATGTCACTTCCAATTGGTAAACTGGAATGATGGGATTTGTCAGATGTTCTTATACCAGCTTACCTCTCGGACAAGATGTGCTTGGAAGATTATTTTTTTAGAAATGCAAGGATGGCCCGTCTGTGGAAACAGTCGCTTCTTAACTACACTCTAAAAGGGAATTGGACTAGTTTAAATTAGGGAAAAACTGTACTTCAGCTAGTGGAAATTTGGGAAACAAAGTGCTGCACATGATCAGATCGACCAGTGCAGCTGCCAGAACAGAAATAAGCACATGCATACTTTATTAAATAACAGCCTAAGAAGCTGGATTTTCTTGGCCCAGCCAAGAATGTGGTATCTTAGCAATCTATATATTAGTAAGGTACATTTGCAAAGACTCCAATCAGCTAAGGGATACTGTCTGGTTGTAAGCCAAGGGCTCCCCCACCTCCACTCGCTCCCCTTTAGCAGGCATTTAGCTCTTGCCAAAGTTCCTGCATTTTCCTCCTAGCCTGCATAGCTGTAAATGTTATTGATGGCAATGAAATTATCCAGACTCTCTGCAGCTTACAGCTGTAGCACTTAGACCCTTAAAATAGTGGTGTTACAGCTCCTTGAAATCTGAATGTGTGTTGTCTTAATATAGCAGCCATATGAAGAGGGGGGTAGGTAGGCTGGGGGTTGTAGTCTGTCTTGGCTCCCTAAGCCAGCCTCCCCCAGATCTAGACTAGCCTCCCCCAGACAAAACAAAACAAAATAATCCTATAGATGCCTGATGTCTTAAATAAGATCAGGGTGGGTCCCCTCCACCTCCTCTCAAGGATTAAGGGCAAATATATTATGTTATACAAAAAAACATATCTGTGGTAATTTTCAACCTTAATTTCCTTGGACTAGGAGGCTCTATTTACCAGGAAGGAATGATATGCTTGAAAATCAATTTCAATAATGCAGAATATGCCTTATTTATGCAAAGTGTGTGCAATCCTTCTCTCAAATTACAGTCTGGAAAGATGGCTCTTCTGGAAAAAGAAAAAATAGACATTCCTGAGATATTTTTTCCTGTTTCCCTCTCCCCATTTTGCAGTTCATATGACCAAATATTTTCAAACTGTGTGTGTGTGTGTATAAGAGGTAGCACAAAACTAGGCAATTCTAATTTTTTAATTTTTCTATGTGGCATGTTCAAAGTAGGATCTGGTGGACTTATGAAGTGGCAGCATGGTTTTTTGTTTCAGGTTGACACAAGGCTGAAAAAAGGAGGGCTAGAGTAATTAAACATTTGCTTCATTGTTGCTTTTGTGACATTTTAATTTTCTGGTCATTCTGGTCTTCAAGATTTAAGAGCTGTTTAATATAAAGCTATAAAGACACCATGAATGTCTTTTAAAGATGAGAACTGTCTTCTGAAGAAACTAATATAGGTAGTCCTTGTCTTACAGTTGTTTAGTGACAGTTTGAAGTTACACAACACTGAAAAAGATGACTTATGATTTCACATTCACACTTACTGTATGACCATTGCAGCATCTCCATGGTCATGAGATCAATATTCAGATGTTTGGCAACCTACTCATAGCTATGATGGTTGCAGTGTCCCAGGGTCATGGGATCCCCTTTTGCAACTTTCTGACAAGCAAAGTCAATGGGGAAGCCAGATTCACTTAACAACTGTGTTACTAACTTAACAACCGCAGTGATTCACTTAACAACTGTAGCAAGAAATGTCATAAAATGGATCAAAACTCACTTAACTAATGTTTTGCTTAGCAACATGATTTTTGGGTTCAATTGTGGTTGCAAATAAGGGCTACCTATATCCATGGCTTAAAAGAGTTTCAAATTTCATTTCCATAGGCAGAAGACAGAGAAGGAACAGAAATTCTTTTTAGGCTATGGAAACCAACTGTGAAAATGAATGATTGGGTAGACATATTGTATTCAGCAGAAGGTTGGCAGTCCTAGGCCAAGTGGAACCCCTGAGTCTCCAGAATCCACTTTAACATGACGGCTAAAAAGTCAGCATTATGGTTCCTCACTACCCTTCAGCCTGTAATGTGAGCCTGAAAATGAACTTAACATTCCTACCAAAATGAAGAAAATAGTTTCACTCCCCAACCAAGAAGAAAACCCTGACTACTGTAGCTATTCTTTGGCTCCCCACTTTTCCATATATGAAGCTCAGTCTCTGACTATTTAGCAGAAGTGTCTAAGAGATAAGGTCACTTGAATAGTTTCGACTTAGTTTATGGTTTGTATCAAGATTTGTTGAAATATCTTCCTCTGTGGAAACTGCCATTTCCATTTTATAAGAGTCATCCTCCCGGGTATCTAATGACAAAAGTATGTGAAGCATTCAAGATGAGGAGCAATGCTGGGGTTTGTTTCAGCCATTATTTTCCAGGTATTGTGGGCTTGGCAAAATTCACATGGCCTAACACATGGGTGTTAAACTTGATCGTGTCACATGACGTATCACGGTGCATTGTGACATTTTTTGCCTTTGTGGAGCTGGGGTAGGCGTTGCCTGTGCGTGAGGCAGCCAGCCCATGGGCCTCCAGTTTGACACCCCTAGTCTAATCCATTGGTTTTGCATCTTCAAGAGTGAATTTTAAAAACTCACATTAAATAGTTGGTTTTGAAAGATAAGATGTCAGTTCAGCCAAAAATATAAGGGGGGGGGGGACATGAAAACTGCATAATATTTATTTTATTTTATTATTATTTTGTTACCTAGGATGGTTGCAACAATCCTGGTTTATGGCAAAATGTAATATGTAATCCAGGTATTGTCATTTATATAGCCAACTTGATTATAATTTAGTAAGATGATGAATGTAAAACAAAATTACTTGAGCAATCCAGATTAGAACCTGAGTAAAGGAGTCAAGTCCCTTTTGGGCTAATAGTTGAATGATAGATTCATTTGCATTTCTGTTCTTTCATTCTTGTCATGACCATCCATTATAAATGACACTATATAAACTGTTTGCAGTATAAACTGCAAAACTAGACCAGTTTTGTCTAGTGGTTAAGGTGCTGGTCTAGAAACCAAGAAGCTGTGAGTTCTTATCTACTTTAGGCATGAAAGCTGGTTGGGGGATTTTGGATTACCGTAATCACTCTGCCCAACTTTCCTCACAAGATTGTTGGGGAAATAGGAGAAAAGAGAAGTATTAAGTATGTTCGCTATCTTGAGTTATTTATAAACTATAATAAAGGCAGAATAAAAAATAAATGACATGAAAGTGATTCAACATCTCATGATAGTTACAACAGAAACTCAAGGTTTTTCCGCAATTGAGTTGCAAAGCCATGGATCACAGGATTTGTATCATTGCAGATCATATTTCATCATTCTTTCTCCTTCTTTCCTTCCTTGTAGCTATCTGTATTCCCTTTCTTTTCTGCCCAGCAGGCTGCTAAGAAAATAACAAATTACTTTTAGCAAGTTCTGAAACTATTTTTCCACTTCTCCTTCTGGGTACTTTTTATTCCAATGAAATAAGCAGAGTGCTGCCTAAATCTCTGTTTTAGGGGTTGAGAACAATTAGAATATGTATGATTGTCATGCTATTTTTAAAAAATGAAATCCTTTGAAGTAATGTTAAACAGATGTTTCAAGCTGTCTTCCCTCTTCAGAAGCACTCTTCTTTCTTAACTCTTATTTCTGGTAGTGCTATCAGATGAGTTTGGGGGGGAGGAAGGTAGTCTGCTAAATTTGCCAGAGGCAAATGTATCTTTTCACTGGAAATCTACAATGTACTCTGCCAGATACTCACTTCTCAGTTCCTAATTTCTTGTGTTGGGAGCTGTTTGTATTGTTTTGCTTCAGTTACTATTGATGGAGCATGTGCAAAAGGAGAAAGCTGCTTCATTTAAAAATTTACAACTACCATTCAGGGCAATCTGATTAAATGGCAATTGTGTGAAAAACTTGTTTACACTTCAGCTGTTCTTGCAAAATGCAGTTCAAGGTTAAAAGTTTCCTTTTCTTTTTCTCTAAATTCTCTTTCTGAAGTAGGTCAGTTGCATACTATTTTAAAAATTACGTGTTGTGCCACTGCAAGAGCATATGGTTCCAATATAGCCTAAGCCTTAGGCATTTTCTTATTTCAGATATTTTTCACCCGTGCCAGGTTTTTTGGGTTTTTTTCATTATTGTTTTGGCAGAGGTAATACAAACTCTGTTAGGGGTAGGTGGAGAGTACTGAATCCCCCCCCCTCCATTGCAATTATTTTTTGGCTTTATTTCACTATATTGTCACCTTGGTTTCTCTTTATCCAGACAAATCCCAAAAGCACAACACAGAATGTATTGTTAGGTTTAGTGTTTTAACTGCTCTTCACAAATTCCTTCCAAGTCTACCTTTGTACATATATAAGATAAGAGTATGGTCAAAGCTTTCCAGTAGAATAGATGCCTGTTCAAAAATTTGTCTTTTAACCAAGGTACTGGATTTTATGAGCAAACCAGTAATTTCCAAGAAAAAGTGCAGTATTTCACCTTATAACAACCCTTCTGTGAAGGAGATGGATGGATGATAGATAATTTCTGAAATGACTGCTAAGACATGGTTGTAGAAGTTATACTAACTCCTATTCAGGCCAAGATCAAAGAGAACATATTGAATGATGAAGCACCTGATTCAGTTCTTTTAGATTATACTTTAATTGAGGAGTGCAAATTAAACCAAGAACCTGTTATAACAAAAATGGCTGCAACCTGTAAACATAAGATTACATGCAGCACTCAAGATTTCAGTGTGGCTTTCAGAACCTTCCAAAAATTTGTTAAATTTTAATTTTTAAGGAGGCAGAAGGGGAAAATGATCTAACACATGAAAGTATATAATGCTTTCTATTATATACAATATGTAATTGTATTTAATTGTATTTTAGCTTAAAAACATTATAAATTAAATTAGATTTAATCTTGTTCTGGTCTTTTACAATTTTAGAAATGTGGCCTCTGATTTGCACTCAAAGACCAAGTTTGATTCTTGGACTGAAAAAGGATACATTCTTCTGTATTAGGGACTGTATTCAGAAAATGCTGCATGCCGCCTCCTACACAAAAGCCAAACAACAACCACCTTGCATCTAGGCCTCACTGCAGCCCTAGCACCACTTCTGCCACTCAAAAAGGCCACTTCACACTATTCCCTAAGATGTGAGCCTTGGGGAATGGTGCAATTGGCCTCAGTGCTCCCAAGGATCTGCCACCTACCGCTTACTTTCAGACAATGGTCTTTTTCTATTGGCTGGCCCTGCCTACCTGAGGCTACTGTAGGTCTGATGAGGCCTATGTTCTTGAAGCTGCTTCAGAGCGTGCTCTTCTGCAACTTCTGCAGGCTTTGAAAACCTCATGAAAGCCCTTCCCATTTTCATGTAATTTTGGGAGGTTCAGGAGACCTCCAGAAAGCTTGGTCCACTCATGTGATTTCCAGATGGTCCAGAGGCTGTGTGAGAGCATATCCCATTCTTGCATGGTCACCACAGCCTCAAAAAAAAAATCACACACAAGAATGGAACATTCTTTTGAGAATAGTTGTTGTCGGGCATGTATAAACACTTCCATGTCATCAAAGATGTGGCATGTGACATTTGACACGTGTCATAGAGTTACGATCACTACTGTAGATAGAATATTTCAGCTCTATAATTCATAACCAAAGAAGTTCAACGTTTTTTTAAAAAAATTACTTGGGGAACTGTTCAGTCCTTTTAATAAGGTTTCTGGTTGCTTGGAAGATGGCAATTCTGAAAAATAGGATTGTAATATTTTTGTTCCACCTGAAATGAAGCACTGAAAGGAAATTCTTCTCATGGAGTCCTTTTTTTTTTTTTGCTACACAAAGTTCAAGTTATGGTTCCTGCTTGAGTCCTGCTTCACACTTGCCAGAAAGTCCCTGTGTGGCATTAGTTTTGAATGTTACTACAAGTGATTTATGCTTTGGTGTGTCTGGAAATGTCTGTAGAAGTTATATGTGATTCCTTCACAGCTCAATTTTAAAACAGTATGTGCTAATATAATAGTTAAAAGTTGCATTATTACTTTTGTATTTGTACGGCTGTTCTGCCACCTAAAAAGCTGGCATTGAGACAAGGCAGAGATTTGATGGGGTTTTTTCAGAGCCCATCAAGATGTCCTTATGGACCATATATATAGATTACAAATTGTGTACGTATAGATTTTTCAGCATTTTATCTACTGTATGATAGCAAGATTTCATCAACAAATTGAGGTGGAAAGTCATATACATCTTTAGATGTCACAGGTTTTGTTGGTAAAGTTGCAAAAATGATATATATATATATATATATATTTTAGACTGGTTCTGAGAGCCTATGCCACCCATCTCATTGTCGGGTGACTCTTTATTAAGTAAATAGAAATAAAAATCTTGATATTTCCAATTATCTCAGAATAATGGTTTAAAAACAGTCAATTCTTTCTAAACAGTTCAATCATTTCAGAACTGCTGTATAAGTTGACAGTTCTAGCATTGGCTTACGATGAAGTGGGTTGAAATGATTCACTGAACTCATGGATTAGTGTCCATTCTTGTTGTAAAACAGAGTAAATGTTTGGCCTTGTGGTAAAACACCCAGGCTTTACTTTATAAAAATGGCAGTCTGAATGGTTTCAACATATTGCCACAAATGTGAACGATTTCATTGTTGTAAAGCAAACCTTCTGACTAAGAGAAACATCTAATGCTTATACAAAATAAACATATCTGTTGTTTGCAAAACTACCATGGGAACACCTTTGTATCAGCGGATGTTCTCTCTAGCAACATATTTGATTGTTTGCCTCCTGGGAGTTTAATGCAGACAATTTCTCTGTATGTATTCAAACAAACATAGAATTAAAACTATTCTGTATTTGCATGGTTACAAAACTGCTTCTCTCTATCTCTAATCCCTCTTTTGCTTTTCTTGTTTCTCTGCTGCTTCTTTTCTTGGCTCTGAAGTTTGGATGTCGAGCCTATCTGATTCTCCAAAGAAGGCTATAGCAGGTATTGCATGATTTCTATGTGTAAATTTGTGTTTGCTCTTTCTGGGAATGTTACAACGATACAGAAGAAAATTAAGATTGTAGGAACATTCTAGCAGAATTATATGTAGGCATTACATTTAATAATCATATCATCATTAGCTATGTTTGCCTAACAGTAGTTGTAATAAGGAAAATACTACAGGTAGTCCTTGACTTACAACCTTTCTTATAGTGACCATTTGAAGTTATAACGACACTGAAAAAATGTGACTTATGACCATTTTCACACATACAACCACTGCAGTATCCCTATGGTCAATGATCAAAATTTGGATGCTTGGCAACTGACATGTATTTATGACCGCTGCAGTATCCCAGGGTCATATGATCACTTTTTGAAATCTTCTGACAAGCATAGTCAATGGGGAAATCAAATTTACTTAACACAGTGTTACTTACTTAACAACTGCAAGAAGAATTGTAAAATGGAGTAAAACTCACTTAACAACTGTCTTGCTTAGCCACAGATATTTTGGGTTCAATTGTGTTGAGTGGGATTTCTTTAATTTACTAAACATACAGTAGAAGAAGCAGATAGAGATTTTTTTCCCTGATTAATCTTTGTTATATACAGGGAAAATTATTATCATAATAATCTCTCTTTTAGATAAAGGTGACTATGAAATCCAATAGCTGTACTGCATTGTTTTTAAATATATATTGTTTATATATAATTTAGAAAGTGAAATATTTGCTGGAAACTGTCCACTGCCAATCACCAAGCCCAGGTGTCAGCAACCTGCGGCTCTGGAGCCGCATGCGGCTTTTGGGGCCCTCTGCTGTGGCTTCATGTTTGGTGATCCCACCACTGGCTGGTCTCACCCTCCCCTCACCCTCCCCTCCCAGTCACTCCTCACCTGGCTTGAGAAGGTAAAACACAAGAAACAGAAATGAGAGGGAGGGAGGGAGAGAAAGAGAGAGAGACCCATTTCCCACAGAAAACACCGGCTGGGGATTACGTTGAGTTGGCCACGCCACTCAGGTTTTGTGGCTCCCGGTGTTTTCTTTTCTGTAAGAAATGGGTCCAAATGGCTCTTTGAGTTTTTAAGTTGCAGACCCCTGACCTAGCCAAAGGAACTGTAGGTAGATAATTTTTAAAAAGAAAAAAGAAAATAGCAGATCTTTTAAAAATGTATAAAATGGTTGTGATTGGAGCTATGAATTATTCCAATATATGTTAGGAGGCAATTCTGCCAAGCATGGTATTTTTAAGAAATCACATGACTTGGCTTGAAATTTTTCTTCAGATAGTAAAGAAGGCACACAGAACCAGCTATCCTTGACTTGTTTGTAACTAATAGGGAAGGCTTAGTAAACAAAATGAAAATAGCAGAAACACGGAGAGGAGACAGATGCTGGAATTCTTCATTGTAAGGGAAATTAAGGCCCTGTTTGTGCACATACACACCTTCAAGTCACTGTTGACTCCTGGCAATTTCCTGGACAATTCCCTGCAGTTTTCTTAGTAAGATTTTGGAAGTATTAGGGAAGAGAACAATTTGCACCGGCCAGAGAAAGAGCTCCATTTTTCAGCTAGTGCTTAGTTCATTTCTTTTACAATTGTAAAGAACAAGAACTCTTCCACTCTCTGTGCAAAGTCTACTAATACTAGTGCTAATTGTTGAGCCTATCTGTAGAAATTATTCCAGACAAATTGTTCCACTAACTCTAAAGCAACCACAGACCTCTTATTGCTCAGCCTTGCATGGCTGAATGCCACTTGTATCTCTAGATCACACAAATAAAATAAAGTTGTGTAATTTTTCAAAATACACAGCTGAAAATTAGGGGAGGAAATGAAGTAAATAATTTGGAAGTAGTAGTTTGTAATTTGGGAGACTGCTTCTCTGAATCAAGATGTAGTAACTGGAATGTTGAGCAAATTCTAATAATGTTCTTTAGTCAGGAACAAAGTGATCTGCTATGTTGACTCCAATATTATTTACAATAATATTATCAAACCTAAAAACCCTGCTATTTATTCAGGCAGGGTTGGCCTGAGTACCCCCCGGCCCAGTTTCTTGGGTTTTAGTTAGTTGGGGTTTAAACTTTTTTAAATTTTTGGGTTTTAATTGGGGTTATTATTATTA
>JAOYMU010000002.1:17644273-17655973 GCA_025802295.1 Psammodynastes pulverulentus
TTCTGAACTTTATTTTTATTTGTATTGTATATTACAGTAAACTCGAAAACTAAATCCCACTGCAAGCAATTGCTCTTTTGATTTCATCTTATATTCCCCATTTTTCTGTTCTAACAACTTTTGAAAAGTTAACCATTTTTCTTTACTTACTGTTTCCTTCCTATAAAATATTTATTGCTCCAAGACACATAAAGGTATTTTCAGGCAACTCTTCCATAGTCTCGGTATAGCACTTTTAATATAATGATTCTGAAAATCTTCATGCACCTTACTTAACTTTACTGTACCATAGAAAACAATGCCATCTGAACTTCAGATCCATTCTCTTCGAATTCTAAAATTCTCGTATTTTTCAGCAAAACCCACTCTTTTATTCAGACTGAGTAGTAGGATGCAAAAGACTGTTTCAACTCAAGCGATCCCAATTCCCGTTCCTTTGCAACTTAAGTATTTTATATGTAACTCTTGGTTTTTCCCTCCTTGCCATATATGTTGGATATAACGTTCTGCCATTGCTTAAAATGTACCCCAGTTGTCATAATAGGTATCATTTAAAAAACATCATTCTTGGCAAAACAGTGACTTTTTAACAGAAATTCTCCCCAACGTCAGTTTTAATTTCTCCCATTATAACATGTCTTCCTGATTTCATTCTATGTCTTAACATAGTTATTCTCATACAACATACAATTAAAGATTGTCACAGACCATACGTATTTCACTATTTTCACTTTTAAAACCATGTTTATATCAATTCTCATTGTCACCATTAATGTAATGGGAGAATTTTGTTTCCTGATGATTTGTTCCTAAGTGTAAGAAAGAACACAAATAGATGAGTGTTTATGATGTTTGAATGAGTGTGTGGAATAAGTTATTGTTTTAAAAATCTTTCCATTTCATAAATTTAACTTCTTAAAAGAGTGAACCAGTTAGACAGTTTTTTTCCCCCTTAGACAGCAATATGACTTAGGGAACACTAGCTGAAAAGATAGCTATTTTCCTCTTTGAGATTACTGAAAGGGATTTTTTAATTTCCTCAGTGTAATTAATGATGGTAGGAAGCCTTTTATTTTGTAAAAATTAAATTGCAATTTCATGTCGCCATTTTTAAAATATTTCTGAATACCTTCTGTTTTGAAGATAAATTATTCTTACCCTTGTAAAACAAAAGTCCACTATACTAGTCCAGTATTTCTTTTTTACATTTGCAATTTTTTAACATAAACCTGTGTCTTTCATCCTCTTGCCTAAGAAAGATGAGTATTTAGTATAGATAAATTTAAGTATTTATCAATATTTAGTTATATTTGGAACATATGGTCATAATATATGGATTACTCTACCTTGTTCCTAATAACAGGTTCTGTCAAAGCTATTTCTACTTCTCATGTTGATTCCTTGACTATGTTATACACAGGGCTTTTTTTGAGCCGGAGCTCAGCAGAACAGCGTTCCGGAACCTTTTCGGAGCTGTCGTCACGTGCTCCGTCTCAACCAATCGCGCGCTATCACTTCCGGGTTTTTTTAGCGCGCGACGGGGGGAGCGTTCCGGCACCTTTCGGCGCCGAAGAAAAGCCCTGGTTATACATTTGCAATATTTAAACTCTATAGTTTTGGAATTGATCATATACTTCAGCTTCTCTTTTGTGCACATTCTAACCCATACTGTTTTTTAACAAAAAATGTGATTCAGTCCAAAAACCCTCCATATAATTTCTTAGATATTCTCATAATTGTTTAAAAAGTTTTATCAGAGTTTTGAAAAATTATATATCTATTATGACTATAGTATACTTCTGTCTTTAACCTAGCTCTTGGCAATTACTTGGACTAGTTCCTGAAGTTGCCTTGGTAATGTTTTTTGGGGGAAGTAATTTGCCATTACCTGCTTCCTAGGCCCAAGAAAAGTGACCGGCTCAAAGTCACCCAGCTGTCTTGTGCCTAAGAACAAGATTAGAGTTCATGGTTTCCTAGTTTTAGACCAGAGGTCTCCAAACTTGGCAACTTTAAGACTTGTGGACTTCCAACTCCCAGAATGCTTTAATGTGGCTCTCAATATATATACCATACTTTGCCATAATAAGGGTGTGCTTTGATTTAGTGTATTATTTGAATCCAAGCATTGCCTCAGGTTTATTGTGTTTATCATGTTATATCAATCCAATGTATCATGTTTAAGTAATGTGATTAAAACAATATGTGAAGCCAGCCATTTTTTAAATTGGTTGTTCATGAGCTAATGTTGATAAGAGACATCCTAGTAACAGGTAAGCCTATTTATATAGAAAGATGTTGAAATATCCCTGAAGTTGTTGATGACATTATTAGGCATAGAAGGTAAAGAAGAGAGTTGACATTTGGTGTTACGGAGAATCTGTGTTTGTTTGTTGCATGCTTGTGGCTGTCTTGGGCTGTGAAAGTTGTGAAAGGGAAGAAT
Source organism: Psammodynastes pulverulentus (assembly GCA_025802295.1). Lineage (NCBI taxonomy): Eukaryota > Metazoa > Chordata > Lepidosauria > Squamata > Psammodynastidae > Psammodynastes > Psammodynastes pulverulentus. Next base: position 17,646,714 of record JAOYMU010000002.1, read on the forward strand.
TACTGGCCAGGTTGGGTTATAGTACTGTTATAGTTTGCTTGGATGGTTTTAGATTAGACCTGTTTGCAGTACAGTAATAAACATTTAAGTGTCAAGGGTTTTTTAATGTATGTCCTATATAAATTCTTCCTAAGTGGCTGTCTGGCTTTGTGCGTATGTTTCTTTTTTCACTACAATTCCACCCAAGGAATTTTTTAATTAGAAGAAAAAGCATCTGCTAGCTAAGGCATCAAGTGACAGATTATTTTCCCTTAAGAGCCTTTTAATATCCCTTTGTAATCGGGGATAAAGTGCTTCATGGGAATGATGATAGATTTCTGGTTAGTATCTCATGGATGGGATAATAATTCCCTACCCATAAATACTTGAAAAGTCCATTTCACATACTTTATACTCTTGGTGTTTCGGCATTGAAAGAACTCTGAAGCATTCAAAATATAGGTTGTGTAAGATAACTAAAGCACTGATTTCACTTTTGCTGTTGTGATACTTTAAATAAAAAATTAAAGCAAACAAACAACACCAAGCTCTAAGTGCAGGAGTATTGATTATAAAACAGGATATGCTTGCTTGTTGGAATGCTACCTTAGATAAATGTAGGTGGTTCTCAATGTATGACCACAATTGAGTCCAAAATTTATGTTGCTAAGCGAGACCTTTGTTAAGTGAGTTTTCCCCCATTTTTCTCACCACAGTTGTTAAGTGAAATCATTGCAGATGATAAATTAATAACAGGGTTGTTGAATGGATCTGGCTTCCCCATTGCCTTTGCTTGTCGGAAGGCCGCAAAAGCTGATAACGTGACCCCGGGGACAGTGCAACTGTCACAAATATGAACCAGTTGCCAATCCTCTGAATTTTGATCGTGTGACCATGGGGATGCTGCAACAATCGTAAGTGGGAAAAGCAGTCACAACTCACTTTTTTTAGTGCTATTGTAATTTTGAACGGTTACTAAATAAACTGTTGTAAATTGAGGACTACCTGTAATATAAATATGGTCATCTGTACCACCCTTGCAAGTGGAAAAAAAACTAAATACAGAAGTGTGGCTTTGAAGATGTAGGTAAGAATGCACAGGGACAAAAGGATGCCATTGTGCTGTAGGACTGGGGTGGGGGAGTGATGTGCACAATTAGATTCATATAATATGTTAGTCAACATCTGTCAAACTTTAAGTACTTCAAGTTTTTTTTAAAATAAATTCTTGGCTTCTTTTGGGTTTTTCAGTCTTTTGTTCCTAAGTATGCTTATTCCTAAGTATGCCTGTATGCTGTGAAGTGGAGTAAGAGTTCAAAAAGGGGAAAAAAGTTACTGGTTTAAAAAAAATGCTTTTGTAGCACATATTTCTCCCTTGCAGGCGCCAAAGGGCAGTGTATAAGAGTCGATTTTCCTGTGGGTGTTCAGAAGTGGGCGGGCTAAATCCTTGTTTATGTTCTGAGTGACTGATGAGCAAAGGGCATGCATGTTTCTGCTGCAACTTGCTGTGGAAAGTAAATTAAAAAAAACTGTCCATAGTGGCAGAATATGTTTATTATTTCTGTTTCATATAATCAACTTGTGGAAAATGTAGCAAAAATAATGCATAATAAAATAATGAAGCAAAGAGAGAGGGAGACTTAGGAATCGGAGGAGGTGGTGGAAAAATAAGGCAGCAGGTTTTGCCAGCACTTTGCAATGCTAGAGTTGTAGCAAGAGATTTGCTATGCAGTTTACTTTAAAGGGACACGTCTTTTGAGTTGTGTTTAGAAGAAGGTGAACAGTGGAGCAGGAGGGGGGGCTGTGCAAGCAGGATTCTGTGCTATAACTCTTCTGTTTCAAGTAAACAGACCATTGCACCCTCCCCTCTTCCCTTCCTCCATTCCCTCCTCCCTTTTTCAACATTGCTCATGTGTTTTCTATTTAAGGGCTGCAGCGAGAGGCAAATATGATTGGCGTCCACAACCCTTTTTTGCCTGTCTCAAGCCTCTGTAAAAAGCAAGCAGGAGCTCAGTTTATAAGGGGAAGAAATTGCGGACTAGACCGTTCTGTTTTTTTACCCCATTTTATCGGAGCAGCCCTGGCTTTCCTTTTTCCCCGTCCTTTTATGTTGGCTGTGATTGGAATGGATTTTTCTCTCTGAATGGGAATGAGTATGGTGTGGAACCATGTTGGAAAGAGGTTTATTTTCAAACTCCATCCTGCATTTCAATGTCTGCATTATGCTGTTGTGTTAAACACTTGAGCGTGGGTTTTTGTTTTGTTTTGCTTTGTTTTTAGTCCCTTCCTCAGTCACTCTCCAATGTTCCTCTGTTCTATTGAGCTGTGGGCCAGAGGAAACTACTCCTTTATGGCCAGCCATTTGGGGATATGCTGTGAGCCACAGTTCTGTTCTGATTGGCTTGGCCTTGGTGACAAGTCAGCCTATCCTGAATCGGATGGACAGAGGTGACTCTCAAGGAGCCATGGCTGGAAGCTGGCTCACAGCTTGCTTTTTCCCTTCTCCAGGTGCTGACGCTAGCTCTGAACCTATGATCCTGGAGCAATATGTGGTGGTATCTAACTATGAGAAACAGGAAAACTCGGAAATCAGCCTGCAGGCCGGCGAAGTGGTGGATGTAATAGAGAAGAATGAAAGTGGTAAGATGTCACTTTTTGGAAAATACATATTTCTCTTTCTTAACCCTCTCTTTTCTCCATAGTCTCATCAGTCTTCCTGAATTTTTCTGCATTGCATGTAGATTTCTTTCTCCTGCACCATTTGATTTGGGCTAGGGCCAGATTTTCTATTCTAAAAACCTCTCCTCAGCTTTTCATTAATTACTCGGTGTACTTTAATGGAAAACTTTGGGGATGTGGGGAAGAAGAGAATCCATTAGTATTTATTAGTATTATATAGTTTCTCTACTGGAGAAAATGTCACCATTTCCATTTCTTCCCACTGTTTTCAAAGATGCATGGCATGAACTACTTGAAAACAATTCACTCTAGGGGTGAAAATTTTGCATAAGTCCACCTTTGTCAATCATAGAACAGGGGGGAAAGGTGGAGAGTTATAGATTATATGGCATGAAAGATATAAAATACTTTTTAAAAGCTGTGTATTGTGAAATTTTTAATATAATCCATAGGAAAGTAGTACAATCTGTATGCTAATTAGCAAAGAGCAATTTATCTTCATTAAAGAATTATGTTGGAATGAAATGAAAAAGCAACTTGATGTATTGTTTATCAGTGATAGGAGTTGCAGGTCAAACATCTGGAGAGCATCAGGTTGGGGAATGTTTAATGTTAAATACAATTCAAATTGAAACATTTTAACAAGAGACAGGTCTGATTAGAGCACATCCTCTGTGATGATCAAAGTTCAAAATAGATAAGACATATAGATATAGATTTGGGGGTGGGCATGTGGCTTTTGCAACCCCAAGGGTTTGGATCATTTTATGAGACAATTTTCAATGTTCCAGAAAAACTACAATTACCTTTCTAAATTGGAATATATTTTCACCGTAGATTGATTGAAGTGCAGTCCTATATTTTGTGGGTTCAGCTTAAGTTTCATATAAAGAGACAGTATTATACTATTAGCCACTTAAGAAATCTACATACTCAAAAGGCTTAAATCAACTGTACATGAATGCCAATAATTCTATCATTTACTTATGGGAGTAATACAAAAACTGAGGTGGTTGTGGAATGTCTGGTAAATTGCATTTTCACTGATCCAAATATTCTATATAATCCTTTGAGAATCCTTGGACAAAAAGTCATGAACCCCTTATTTCTATACTTTTCATTGGATGATATGATGTAAATGCAGACACATTGGATAGCTTTATACATTTTCTTTCATGGGTTACTGTGAAAAGGCTAAATGAGACTGTCAGCTGAATACGTAGCTTGCAGGGATAAGAAAAGAAACAGGTCTGTGGCTTCTGAGGTGCCCCTTGTTCAGGAGTATAGCATGGAATGATAGATTCCCATAGAATATTTCTTGACTGGAATTCTTTTCAAGAGTATGGAATGCTGTGAAATAGAAATAAATAATTATTTAAATGAATTATTTTGGACAGCTATATTCAGGAAAAAAAACATGGCTCCAATTACTTCTTGCGAATCACAAGGATTAGGAAGTTTATAAGTTCTTAACAAATAGATTTATGATTTGTGGCTCAAAGGGGAGAGTGGGAGAGTACAGAAGAAGAATTTAAGACTGATAAATCAACACTAGTTCATTCACTGAAAATAGCATGTCAAAAGGGCTTAAGTGAAAGTAAGATAAGGTTGGTCACAATTACAAAAACAAAAATATAAAATGAAGAGAAGCAAGAGAAGACATAGAAATTCTTTATATGCATATAATTAAGGTACCAATTGAAGGACAGGGAGCCAGCTGAGTGGATGGGACAGTAAATTCAAGGAGAATAATGTGATATTCATGGAAGGACTCATGATGAAGAGCAGATGAAGAATATATCCAGGAAAACAACGGGCATTCCATTAGAGTGGACATCTGGCAGCCAACTGGGCATTTTCAGAAATTTCCTTGTCTTTTTTTCTTCTTTCTTCCTGTATTGATTATTTACCTTCAGACATAACAAGAATTGGGAGGTCCAGCATTCCAAATAACACAAACTGAGTTTTCAACCTTAGCAGTTCAGAATCACACTTTTTAAAATAATTTGGAACATTAAAGTTATTGAAGAATATAGAATTAGAGTTTTGTTTTCCTTTGGTTTGGGAGCAATGATTGAACATTTTTGGTATACTGTAGTAAGCCAAACGAAGGCTTACATACCAATTTTTATTGTTTGTTTCTTGGAAATTTGCTATCTAAATTCTAGAGGCATATACATATGCCTGGCTTCTGAAAGAAGTGTAATTTCCTATGTGATTTCCCATAAATCAATAGATTTACTACTACTGTTGCTGAAATATAGTACTTGTAAGTTTCTTATGGGAGATAAGAATAGGCATAGATCTTTTCTGCACTTACAGGAATCTTATATGGTCTTGCCTCAGATTAAATATCATCAAACAGTTATTTAAGTACTTCCGTTGCATCTTTTGTAGTTTGCTGTATCTTTTGTGGAACATTTTTTGCAAAGAGTACATACTAGTTCTGTGCTTTTGCTTAAAAGACAAAATAAGTTTGAGGTTATTCATGTTATGTTTTGTTGTTGGTTCTTTAGAGTTGATAATATACATCTAAGAGATGTATAGCTGATGATTGACATTTGTATGATTCTGCTTTGCAGTCTAATGTATACTTTTTAATTCACAAATTTTATATTTCACTCTGAAATCAAAGAAACTCCCATTGTTTCTACATCCCCTTCCCTAAACAATAGGGTCTTGCCCTCAGATTGACAAAATAAAAGACAAAAGAGGTTAGGAATTAATTAAGGAGGCAAGATAAGAAATATCTTGAGGATGGGATTTGTTTTAGTTTTTGAAATAAGACTTCTTTCTAATTACATGCAAGTTTGAACTCTGTTCTCTGTCTGGGCTAGTCTGTTTCTCCCCCTATTTTTCATTTCATTCCATTCTTGAGATTAAACTGAAATTGTTTCTATTTCCTTTACTTAGAGAAAATGCTGAAAAACTCTGGTTACAATTGGGAAAAAGAAGGTCTGCTATTAAGACAAGGGAGGTGTCAATTTACTGAACTGTGTCTCCTCTTTATTCAAGGCAATATGGTTTCTCAAACATTACATCTGGAGTATAGTTGCAGAGACAAATGAGTGGAGAGCTTTGTACACTGAATATCACTTGAAAAGCTCCTTTTTAATCCTTAAAATGTTGTTTAAAATAGTTTTCCCTACTTTACAGTCTTTTCAATTATATGCAATTGAAACTTTTAAAGGGGAAGATGGGGAGAAATCAATGGCTTTGCCAAATCTACAATGGATCTACACCAAAATGATTAAGTTATGAAATAATTTATAATAGAAATGCTAACATATTCTTGGTGGGTGGGCTCTGAATGGTTTCTTCAGAAAATCTCCAACTGGGATTTTCTCTTGATGGGATAAAAAAGCACATTTGGATTGATAGTTTTTTTCAGTAGCCAAGTCATTGTTTTCCTTAATAAGAGTAAATAAATTTATTAAATCCAAAGTAGGTTAATCAGGCTTCGAAATGTTTTTGCATGAAAGGAGAGGGGAAGGGAGAGAAGAGCAGAGGACTGTAGGTTTCAATTTTTTCATTCCTCCCTCACCTCCACCCCAATTTGAGGATGGTTTATGATAATGCCTATTCATTCTTTCTTTGTGTACCTTTGAGTCATTGTTGGCTCCTAGTGATGGCCTGCGCATGTCTCTGTAGTTTTCTTGGCCAGATTTCAGAATTGGCTTGCCCATTGCTTATTTCTTTGGGCAGAAAGAAAGTGACTGGCCCAGGATCACTCAGTTGACTTTGTTCCTAAGGTGGTACTGGAACTTTTGGTCTTCTATTTTCTAGCCTGATGCCTTAACCACTATATCAAACTTGCTCCTACTGAAATATTAATTAAATTAATATATATTTGCATGTGCTTTATTGTTAGAAAGATCTACCAATATTGTATTTATTTATGTATTCAAGCTATATATGTGTAACAAGTAGATGTGCCAAGAATAAAGAGAACTCTGTCTCTATTTGTGTCACTGTTGCTAGGCTTATAGCATATTGATAAATTGACCTATGTATTTATTATGAGCTGTCTCCTTTTATCAATATTTATTAACGTAAAAATAGGCTTCCTTTCCAATGTTCTTCTTGTCATGGGTCTCCATAACTATTCTTTAAAATCTCATTTATTCTGCTGGGACCATCTCATTAGCCAATGATAGATACTGCTGACTCCTCAAATTAGAATTTTAATGTATTTTTAAATTTTTTGTATCAGTTTTACTGTGTATAATTTGTCTTATGCCTATCTAATGTCTTGTGAGTCTACAGTGATTACAAAACCTTTAAACTGAAGTACTAATATGCTTAAGCTTTTCTTATATCATTTTTGTAAAATTGTGATTGATATATCTCTTGGCCTAGCTGAAATCTCTAACTTGCAATATACAATCCTTGGTGATTTTTCTATCTCATTGTTCAAGCTTCCCATGTAGTTGAAACCTATTTAATTAGAATGTTGATATTTCAGACTAACTTTTGGAAAGATTTAGGCCACCTCAGTGTGTTTTCTCTTTTGATTGCTTTTTTTTTCCTGGCAGCAGGATTTCCAATAGGATAAATTTCATTTGGAACCAATTGCTAAATCTCATCTTACATCTTTCCTGCTGAGATTAGATAGGGGAGGTTCCAATAGATCAATGTGTAAAGATGCTTTATATTGTGTCAAAGAACTTGCTTTTTAAAGACTCTTTACATGCACATTGAGAATAGACAATACAAATTAACTCTTTCATTTCTGTCCATGGTATTCTTTCTCTGTTATATTAAGAGAGAGGGAGGGAGAGAGATGGATGTCATAATGGTGATTTCAGTTATGTCTTAAACCACATTACAGTGACTGATGCATTACCAAATATTTCAGCAAACAATTTTTCTATAGGTATTCTTCTGTGTTAAGAAGTAGAAAAGGGGATATGTGATATTTAATATCTTAATTAAAAACAGATTGCATATTGTAATTTAACAGCATCATGAGCTGCCATGCATCACTTATTCATTCCTTGTCCTTTGTGCAGCCATGCAACTTGATAAGCTATTAAAAGGTGGCTATCTGACTATCTTAATATGACAGAAAGAAATCTTAAAGGCTGGTAATATCAGTGGTTTCAAGTATTCTGTGCTGTTGCCAAGAAAACTGTCTGCCATGCCCATAAAGGTATTAGAAGATGAGCTTGACCTCAAGGAGATATTATTTTTATTTCATGTCAATAGTCTTATTTTTTCACCCATCTTTGACCAACAAATACTGCATAGATGGAAGAATGTAAATCTCTAAGCACGTACTCTGTTAATGTTTTATCAATTCTTCAATGGTAAAATTAGTCAATAATGGGTGTGATATCTTGAATATAAGATCAATGATACAATACGATTGTATAAAGAGAGCAGATCATATATTGGTTATAAATTATAGTATAGTCCTGAAGGATTATTCTTTATTTAAGAGGAAATTAGTTGTGTAAACTAATCCATAAGTCATACAATTGATTTTAGGTGCTTATATGTTATAAATAACCACTTGATATAGTGTGTGTTTGTGAAAGAGACTTTTTAACATTGAGAATCTCTCTCTCTCTCTCTCTCACACACACACACACACACACACACACACACACACACGAGAGAGAGAAACACACACACACACACACACACACACACACAGGGACTGGGAAGGAATTTTTTTTTTCAACATCTATCTGGCTTGTCTTTTCACTTTCAAATTTTGAGTGGATTATCCAGTGTCATTGAGTTCTAAACAACATCCGCACTTCCCTCAGTGCTTAGTTGGACTATAGGACGATAATCATTTATTAAAGCTAAAAAACAGCACGAAAGTGATTGTCTTGGGGATTCTGGAGGAAAAGAAATATTGAAATGTATTCCCCCTTGCATGAGGAATTAACACGAATAGATAACGTTCTGATCTTTCCAACCTATGTGTCTTCCAAGAGCTCTGCAACCATAAGTTTGCTTCCTACACTAGAAAAGATTGCCATACTTGCTGTATCACTTTTAGTGTCTTACATTCTCTACCCTAAACAAATAAATGATTACATGTTCAGAAAAAATAACATTTTAATACCAATCTGTTGATATTTCTGTGGCATATCACTACACTCAAATAAAACTGTATTCATTTTGCATAGATTTCCTTCCTTGTTGGCTTGCTAATTGCTACAGCCAATGCTCTTTTGTATTACCATTGGTGGAATATTGTTGAATATTTGATCCCTTGGAATTAACTTATTTTGTTGTGTTATTATTTTAAAACAATATGCCATATTTAGCTGAATGACAGATAAGTTTTCTTCTAAGTCTTAAACATGCTAGTCCTATCATTTTCCTCCAGATATAGAACCTAAGTATTGCTGAGAAGAACCTCTAATCTGTGAAGGCACTCTATACCAGGGGTCTCCAACCTTTCAGACCTCAGGGACCACCAAATTCATAATTTTAAATCCAGCGGACCCCTAATAGGAATCCAGCGTGCCACTCACTGAAGGGCCTGGACTCGCAGTGCCAGGATGAGGTCCTTCAGGCACTTAGCTTGGCTGCCTGTTTCTGCAACCTTAAACACTCAAAGAGCCATTTGGACCCGTTTCCCA
>JAOYMU010000002.1:17663819-17679590 GCA_025802295.1 Psammodynastes pulverulentus
GCGGACGGCACCCGAAGGAGGCCCTCTCTGTGAGAGCGAATCGGTCTGCCGGGTGCAGGGAGCAGAAGCCGGTCGTGTGAAAGATCTAGTCAGATGAGAAATGTTGACTGGTAGGGTCCAGAGAGTGTACCTTCTCTGCCATTGCCCATACCCTATGGAACATCCATATATATCTACGACAAATGGGCCGTTTGTAGAGTGTTTTGAAGAAGTGCTTGACAACAAAGAAAAATGCATGCAATGCACCTCTTTTTGACTTATTAGATCCAATCATGTCATTTGCTAAGCCTCATGGCACTGCTTCAAAAGCTTCTTTTGGTTGTCTCCATGTGCTGTTTCAAATAGTTGCATAGTTCTAATTGTTTCCATGCCACATAAAGCCTTTTCCATTAAAATGGGAAAATGGAGTAAAAAGTCTTTCAATATTATCTGTCTCACTTTAAAAAGTCACTCTTCAGCATTAAGATCAGAAGGGTCTATTGTATCAAGGATGGGCTAAGATATCTCTAGAACCAATCTAGAAAATTCATTGTGCCTGCAGCATTAGAACTGTTCCATTTGATGCTCATCTTCCTTGCCCATCTTTTAGTAATGAAATGAGTGAGCTTGTATAATTGACAGAATACTACAATGCTGTTGCACGTTACATATCAATAACAAGGATTGGGCAAGTGGTACAAGTATTTATTAGCTGTCGCCTAAATTTTGCAATTGTGTTTTAATTTCTTCACTGAAGTATCTCTCACATTGTACAAGGAAGATAAATTGAGCAATGACAGTTTTTCAAAAAGATGACCTCTTCAAGTGAATTAAATCCTAAATTAAGGGAAGTAGAGTGCACATAAGGTGGTATTCAGCTTTTAATCCAAACAATAATAAGATGCCTGTTTTTAACCTATTCGTAGGATTGAATCCAAACAGAAGACAACTTTTTTGGAAATCAGTTTATTTGTTTTTATTTTCACCATATGATTCAAGGCATTGGTTTGGGGCCGTACCAGAACAAGAAGTAAAATGATTAGGTTTTAAATCAGTTCAGAAATTATTGCTCCTATAGCTTTGATACATCCAGTGAATGGGAGTTCATTTCCATCTTGGTAATAGGTTTCATTGTTGCTTTGCTTTACCTAAAACAGGAATGTCAAACATGACGCATCGTGACTTTTTCCCCCTTTGCTAAACTGGGGGTGGGCGTGGCCAGCATGTGACACATCCCACCTGTGGGTTGTGAGTTCGACATCCCTGGCCTAAATACTTTTTTTTTTTTACATTTACCTGCAATCGGTCTTCCTATATAACTTTGTGTGTCTATGTATGTGTGCCTGTGGTTGCTAGTCATTGTTGACTCCTGGAAACTCGCTGACCTAGTCCCTGTAGTTTTCTTGGCAAGGTTTCAGAAGTGATTTTGCCACTGCCTTTTTCCTACGGCTGAAGGAGAATAACAGACCTAGGGTCACCCAGCTGGCTTCATGCTTAAAGTGGGATTAGAACTCACAGCTTCTTCAACTACTTCAATTTTTTAGAATTTCTTTTAGAATGTGGTGTCCAGAACTGTAGTTTGACCAGCACAATATATAGTAAAAACTTACCAGTATATAATTTGGAAATTATATTGATTATATTGATTCATCCAAAAATGTACATTTATTTTTTAGCAGCTGTAGAACATTGTTGATTTGTATTCAGATTGCCTTCAATTACAATTCCAAGTTCCTATTATTAAACAAAATATTCTAGACTGTACTATGTATTTCATTTATTTTGAATAACTTTTAATTTATGTATAATATATACTATTGTATTATTTAGTTTCTGTAACTCATTGTGATTCTGAATGTTGTTTCTATCTTCTAAAGTAAGGTTCCCAAAGTGGTCAATATTGCCCTCCAAGGGTCAATGGGACAATTCATTATATATTATTATTATAATATTGTTAATTAAATTAGTATTTATTGAATTATATTTTTATTATAAACATCTGTGGGTTGATAAATTATTTGAAGCTTCATGAAGGGGTCACTGAACTAAAGAGTTTAGGGGCCCTGTTCTAAAGTATATTTATCACAGTGGTGTGTCTTTAGCTGTGATAAGTATTCCTTTGACTTGTTATTTAATAAAAATATTGATCATAACCAGGCCTATAATCAAATCTTAGTTCTTATGTCTTATCTCACTCCAGTTTGGTGAGAATTACACTTTGGAGTACTTTTCAAGCAGCTGCCACCTGATAAATATGTCATACTTAACTAGCTTGCTGTCAGAATGATGTCTCATGGCGATTCTTTGCTGAAACTGTATACATTATGTCTTATATTTTTCTCACATTCTAATGAGGTAGATACCTGTTAAAGAAAGAAAGAAAGAAAGAAAGAAAGAGAAAGAAAGAAAGAAAGAAAGAAAGAAAGAAAGAAAGAAAGAAAGAAAGAAAGAAAGAGTAGATTGAGAAGAGTTGCACCTGAGAAATCTATGGTGACTTCTAGGAATTATTGTTTTCAAGGTGCATACATGTATCTGTCATTGAAGGAACAGCTTGAGTGTTTTCCAGGCACAATGTCAGACTAACTTGTCTTTAGTTTCCTGGTTCCTCTTTCCCAGTCTGAATCAGGGCTCACTATTCACTTCCTTTGATCATCTGGTACTTAACCAATTCTCAGTGCCTAAGAGGTCTGTAGATAATTAACAAAACAGATTCATTTTTTTGCTGCTGGTTGGTTGCAATTAGCAATTTTATCTTTTTTTTTTTCCTTTTTCATCTCTTCCTTTAAATACTTTCTAGGAGATAACGGATATAAACTCTGCTAGAATATCAGCAAAATTTATTTAATGTCTTAGATGCAATCCCTCTGGTCATGGATATTCAAACTCATAGAAGATCATTCAGTAAGATTTCCATGACTATTTTTAATCTAGCTAAGCTAGAATTCTGCACATTAGAGCATCTTTTAATAGTTTTATATTGGCACTGTTCCAGCAGAGAAATTATTATCTCAAACCACATATTCTGTTCCAATTAACATATCTATTGTTTTTAAAAAATTGAAAAGCAATTGCAGGGAAGCCATATCAGGAGAATTAAATTTGACATAACAGTCTATGTAATTTGCAACCTACATATGCTGGGAGAACTTGCCATGAAACTTAAATTCATCATTTTCATATTTATTCAGAGCAATTCCTTTGAGATTAACTGGATTTCCTTAGGAAATTATTGGTGGCAGAAATTTGTTCATGAATGAAGTATTAGAAGCATTGTCTTGCACTGACTCAGAAATAAGAAGGTATTGATACTTTTAATATTACTAAAGCTTTTCAAATGCCATGTGTCTGAGAGAACTACTGGTTGAATTTAAATTGTTGACCATAGATGGGGTTTAAAGATGTGCACCAATTAACAGATTTCAAAAGGCTTTTAATCCTATATAAGGAGATTTTCTGAAGTCGCCCACAGCTAAAAAGCTATGCTACAGGTAATTATTTTCAAAGATCTCTCTCCATTTTTCATTTTAAAGCAAATTAACTTCATTTGTCAATATGTGGCATGAGTATGCATTCTGTTAACCTTTTGCATTTCTCTGAATTTTGCAATATAATTCTTATTTTAAGAAAGTAAACCAAGTTGTACCCAAAAACTAACTTTGAGCCTACATTTTGAAATGCATGTTTTGAAATAAAAGTACATTTAGAAGTATTTATGGAAAATCATGGGTTTGAATACTATTTTCTTAATGGATTGAAAAATACAAACACATCATGGAACTGGCTGATTAATAAGCACATGAAAACACTGCAAAGGCTAGAAACATTTTTATGCCTCTTCCTACTCTAGTTATTAGGCAATAAATTGTTATGGTAACAATACCATAATAGTCTTTTTCCATGCAGAATTCCTTTTTTAAAAAAGATGAGATATTATCTACTTAGGAGGTTATATTTCTAAAATACTTCCACTAGGGGGCATTTTCTTATATTTGTTATGAATTTTTTGCTGTGAGACCTGAATTAGAAAATGGGGAAACTGAAAATCCTTATACATTTAGCTGTATAGCTTTGATTTTCATGGACTGCTAAGCTGCCTTTCAATGTTGCAGTCCTTAGGCTATGGAAGGAATGTGGTTTCACAATAGGAGGAGATTAAGGAGTTCTAGAAAACAGAATTGCCTCATGAGAAAGGCTCCTAGAAAGAGGACAAAGACTTCTGGAAAGGCGATTGCTCATTCTTTTGTGTAGTCTGACTTTCTCTCTTTCGCCAAGTAGTTTTTACAGTTTGGAAAGACTTCTATCACTTCAGTAAAGATAGTTGCATATATTATCACTGAACTGATATTATTATTATTACTAATTTTAGCCTTATTTCTCAAACTGGTGAACCCTCGTGTCTATCATGTTTGAGAAGAAGTCTGAGATTCTTTCCTGTACCTCATTCTAAATGCATCAATATGTCAAGTTGGGAGTTCTGTAGAAAGTTGAAAAGGTTTCCTCCATATATTCTCCAGTATCTTCATTTTTAGAGAACATCAGCTAATTTTCAAGAATAGGCTAGCACTGTGAGGATTAGGGTAATATTATACCACTCAATTCCTGTTTTCCCTCCTTTCGTTTTCCTGTATTTCAAGACTGGAGTAATATCCAGTCTTACTATAAGCCTGAGAGTCAACAGAGGAGAAAAAAAACCATAATGATTATGACTTGTAAAAGCTTAAAAAGAAATTAAATTCTCTAGTATACATTTAGTTTGAAGCTTTCTCTTGCATATTGGTGACAGGAACTAACTGTCACCCGAGGAAAGAAAATGAAGCTAGAAAAAAGTGTGTTAACTAAAATCCTAAGTAGAATTCTGAATTTACTGACTCCAGCAGGATGGCTTTGCTAAGAAATCCTTTATCTTTCACTTATGAGACTGCATACATGTTAGCAAAAATATGAATCTTATGTACTGGCAAAACATGAATACCATCATATCCTAGAATGGCTAATTGCAGTGGCTTAACATTCCATCAGCTAATGAACCAATCAGGCTGATGGAATGGGTGATATTGTGAATGACATAGTCCAAAACTTTGGGAGGGAGGTTCAGGCCTTTTAATGGATGAAAAGAGCCCTTAAGCATCTGAGAAACTTACAGCACCTATTTCATTCCTTAAATGCAAATAGGTACATTGCTGCAAAATAATCAATTTTTTTAACTACAACTATTGGGAAACCCATCAAAGAGATGGCTGGCAGTTGCACTTTTGCAAACCTATTTTAAAAGGGATGGTTCTCTTAGCTCATATGTTTGTTAGCTTTAAAGAAAACTATTGAAAAAGTAGAATATTTTTGGCAAGGAATAGACTTGATAAGCCTTCGGGTTACCTCAGGCATAACCTATTAGACATATCAAACTAAGTCATAATGTGATGTCTCTGGTTTTCACGTAATGTTCTATGTAAAGCCAACTCATTGTATTTTGTAACCGTGTTTTAATTCAGTCTGGGAATCCAGCCAATAAGTGCAAATGAATATACAAATAATGGCAATAAGTTCACTCAAAATGAACTCTTGCTGCTTTCTAACCAAAAAAATCTTGGAATACATGCGGATTGGAATGAACTGCAGAATGGGAAAAAACCTTGACTTGATAGTACAGGTCAGGTACCAAAAACATGTTATTTTTTTTTCTACATTTAGCAGAGAAATGAGATGGGTATTTCTCAGACAAATTAAACATCTCCACCATCAGAGAGATTCTGATTCACTAAGTGTGTTTTTAACAGTTCCATAATTAAGTGGTTCGGTGTTCCTTTTTCTTGCATGCATGTATCTTTTTGGAGTGTAGACAACAAAGCTAAGAGTAACTTTCCTTTCTTTCTCTCAGCTTCATATCTTCTCTGCATTCTTGCCAGTGTTTGGTTCATGATGACTCGTCTCCCAGAGTCACCCTATTGGGGAAGTGGGCAACATATAAATTTAGTAAATAAATCTTCCAAGTAAAAAGGAATATGCCCTGATTTAAGAGATAATTTGGGTAGATAGATGACCAGCAACTATTAATAAAAAGAGAGGAAGTCATGTAGTGAAATACAAAAATTTTGGAGGAAAATATGGAATTGGATCCAAACTATAATAGGGCAAACAATAGAATATAAACCAGAAATGTTTCTCTTAGGGATAATTAGGGGTGAATTTAAAAAAGAGACGAAATACTTGTTATTGCATATCCTAACAGCCGCAAGATTATCGTTAGCCCAAAATTGGAAGCAAGTGGATATTCCAGCAGACATTCAAGTTTTTCAGAAAATCTTAGCTTGTGCAGAGATGAGCAAATTAACACTAGAATTAAAGGACAAAAAAGAATCAGCATTTTACAAAATATGGAACATTTGGTATTTATGGCTGCAACTTAAATACAAAAAATAATATATAATTCTCACTATCCATCAACCATATAGTAATGTATATTATATAATTTATATTGATATTATTAAAACAAATTATTATTTAGTAGAATACTGATGTAAACACAATTCTGCTGAAGAATTGAAATTGTGGTAAATAATTTTAATGGGGTGGGGGGGTTTTGTGTAGGTATGTCTATGTTGTATGTGTTTTTACTGTTATATCAATAAACTTTGTTTAAAAAAAAATAAAAAGAGAGGAAAACTGTGTTTCCCCAAGAGCATTACATGTATTTTTTAAAAGCAACCTAATCTTTTGGAATAAGTATCATCTGAGTTCTGCATTTGTTTTGGTTTGGATAGAGTTATTCCTGCTTAAAACTGGAGTGTGTCTTGGCAGCAGGAAACCATTGTGACAAAATAATACTAAAGGGAAAGACATCCAAGATTAGAAAAGAAGCCCAACTGATTTCATTTTTCCTTAAAGTTGTAGCACATTCTGTCTCTTTTGTTCCGTTTGAAAAATGCAGTATTAAGCATCCTCTTCACATTAGCTGTGGGGCTCTTAGCCTGCTATTATGACCAAAATGAATCTTCATGGCAGACTAAATCAGAGCCCAGCACAATAGTTCAGGCTGTGACATCAAATTCTTTTTGTCTGTGTTTCAAAAGGGTCACTATTATAGACTGGTGAATTCTGTAATTAAATTACTAAAGACTGATTCATTATACCTTCTGGTACTCTGTGGTATTTTTTCATAAACCATTTCTTCTAGACATATTTTCTTCCAAATTGAACTGTGTATGATTTATGGCCTCTGACATATTATGGGTCAGAGAGTGTGTACATTTGCTATAGTCTATACAGTGGAAATGTATGTTCTTCTACTGGAAAACACTGGAAGAACCTCTTATTTTATTTTCTGGATAATCGTTCATGCAAAAGAGAATAGAGGCAACTTCAAATCGCTCCCTCTGTATTTTGAATTTTTGATATGTGAGCTTGTAGCTTTAATCATTCTCCTTTTGCTAATTTCAAATTCTTGCACAAAGAGCTGAATGTTCTTAGTTTGCTGTGCAGGCATCACTTTTCATGGCTTTCAGTTCATTTAATTTGTTTTTCTTCAGCCAAGATAACACTTCATTTTTTATTATCTTGTTGATTTTAATATAATGGAAGGACCTTTAATGGAAAAACCTATAACACAGAGCAGTCAGGATTAGGGCACAATAATATTGAAAATAGAAGAAAGGGAATTAAAAAAAAAACCTAGCAGAAAATAATATCACAAAGAAACATAGCTTAAAACTATAATATTACTTTTTCAATTTTTAAACAGCTTGCTGTTCAGTTGTGGTATTCAAATTCAAGCCCTACCCTTGTTTTGTCATTCAGTTTTGGGAAGAGTTGCTTTTGAGAGCAGGGCCATATTACAGTAGCTTCCTCCTTTGGAGAAGGCCAAGGCAGGACTATTCTTGAAAAATCTTAGTAATATCTGATATAATTTATCTCATCTCTCAGGATACATATAGAGAAGAAGTCTTGCTTAAGACAAGATGTCAGCTATTCATATCTCAGCACTCTAGAAAAGTCATGTTTCTACAAGAGTACCTTCTGTTAATTAAGCAATTAGAAAATAACCTATAAACGTTATTCATTTTGCATATGTAGGATAAAGGTACATATGAAAAGATAGATGCTAGGGATTTTGCATGGGATTTTTTCCACAAATCAAATTTCAGTACAATGACCTTGTTGAAGGAGAAGAAAATGAGATGATCTCAAACATATAAATATGATCCACCTGAAACTAGTTCTTTTTTTAAAGAAAAATCATCTGAAAGTTTGCAAAGGGGTTGTTTCTGCTTATGGTTGGGAAAAGGACTTCTTGTTCATCCTCCATTCATTGGTCTTTTGGGCTGACAACCAATTTACCAGCTGATTGTATGAATTCATCCTTTAAGATTGTCCTTAAAGTGTTTAATTGTATTTTGCAGCTACAAGCTTTATCTTCCCAGGAAAAAGAGCCCCTTTCCACTTTTCTTTTCAGCATCTGCAGAGTTAACTTCGAAACACATAATCTGCAAAAACAATTACACTTTATTGGCTTGGTCTCAGAATATTTGAAAGCTGAGTTGGGGAACAAATAAGCACTGGCAGACAGAGGTGTACTTGAGGAGAAAATGCAGGCAAGTCTGGCAGCAAGAACCAAAAATTAAAATTGGATCAAATACCCCATTGTTGATTCATCCGTATTTCAGACCATAGACCAACAATTATCTTGTCTTGTGTTTTGAATGTTCTGTACAAGCATAAGATCACTTATTTTCTATTCACTATGAATTGCCACATAGACGCTATATGCCCCTAAGTCAGATTTAAACAAACTTTTTTCTTTTTTCCTGGCTCCACTTTAAAGTCCCGACCATATGGAACTGAACCATACATGCATGCATCTTATTATTCCTTTTAGGAGTAAACAGCTGTATCCAAAGTGTAGAAAACAATAAACACTCATAAGCAAAATACATTAAAGGGATAAAATGAGGGGATACAAAGTACAGTTAAATTAAACCATATCTAATTTAAATTGAACTCTATTCACGATACCTTACATTCATTCAATCCTTGCAAACGATGCTTGCCGTCACCACAACTGTATGGCTTTATATATTTATATATATCTCAGCTTTGTCTTTCTGGGGTTGTCATCAGTTCTACCCAACTCCAACCTTCTTCTCAACAAGTTCAGTAATTCTTCATTTATTTGTTTTGTGACTCAAGCCTAAGTCATTTTTTTCTGCATGCCCATATTTCTTATACACTTAGTGTAATTTATATGTGTGTTCATCTACATTCATTTATCTGCTACTCATTCTTGAGTGTATCATTCCTTGTTATATCAAGCATGATAATAAATGTACACAGTTATTTTTACTTCTTTGAGCACATATTCATTCCTTACTGTAAACTGTGGCATAGTTTCAGCAATAATATGTCAGTGGAGTTCTGAAGGCTGCAAAATGGAGGCTTGAGAGTCTGATTTAAATCTTACAGCTTTGTTCCTTATGCTTTCCATCTTGTAAATTTGTGGGATTCTTTGTTTTTCTTTCTATGTATATGTAAACATTCGAACAAGACTGCGATGTTTCTCTGTGTTATATTTGTGTGTGAATGTGGGTATGTGCATAATGGTTATCTTTTGAGAGCTGAATGCAACAAAAGTTCATTTTAATGTATGCTGATTAATGTACGTTTAAAGTGACAATAAAGTTTTATTCTGTTGTGTTCTATTCAATTCTATTATTTTGTTCTGGTCTGTTCTGGTCTGTTCTGGTCTATTCTAATTCCATTCCATTCCATTCCATTCCAATCAATTCCTGGGACCCATATATCTGGAATGTAGGCAAACTCATTCTTGGTCTTTCTAATTAATTGCACAATCCCTGTTTAAAGGGCTTGATTTTCCTTGAATACTTAAACAATGTTGATTAACTATTCAACTTATCAAATCAGGTGAATAAACATCTGCTAAATTTAATTTCACTGCATACATAGGTAGCATATTTATATAACACAATTCCTAGCCTCTGAGTTAAGGTCGGTTATTAGTCCCTCATTTTCCCCCACTTTAGAATTTTGAAACTACAGCCAGCAACCATCATTAAGATGCTTATGAAAAGCTCTTGGTTGTGAAAGTGTCACCATGCTGTCCTTCCAGTATCACAGCTAGCAGAGTAGATGAAAACTTCTGGAAAAATTGCCATAATTGTGTGAATTTATCAAAACTTATATATTTAACATAGTAAAACTACATAGTTGTGAGTGACACTCCAATGGATAGGTTGGGGTATACTTAAAATGTGAAATAATTAAGACTTTTTAAAATATCTAAACTAATGATTATCTGTAAGAGACATTCAACAGTGTCTGCTCTTGTATTTTCATTGCAGTTTATAATTCTGATCAGATACGTAACTTCAACTCTTCTTGTGTAACTGATTTATTTTCTAACTAAAATAATTATATTGCCATGGGGCTTTACTTATCTTGTCTCTTTGAAAAATAGAGTGTCACTGCATTTGTATGCCTTTTCCCATTGATTTGTCACACAGATCCAGGTCATAGAATTCTGCATTTTTTTTAACCTGAGCTGAAAGAGACCAGAGATGAAAGAAAAACTCAAGTGTTTAAACAGAGGTTGTATGAATGTTACTAAATTCACAGATATACTGATAAAAGCGAAACAGCATCTACTCTTTTTTTGCTTAACATATTAAAAAAACAAACATTTGAAGTGATAGCTTCAAAGGAAATGTTTGCCATGTTCAGAGGTACATTCCTTACCTATCCCCAGAATTTCCAAGCAGCAAATCCATAATACAGAGAAATTCAGAAATTTAATCCCAACTCATTTCAAGAGTGTATCTGGTATAACATATGAGCCCTCCCCCTTTCCATTGCTTTCTTGTGATTTGTCCTCCAAATGTTTGGAGCCCTTTTTTCTGAGTTTCACCCTCCTGGCAGCTGCTTCTCCCTGTTATCCTCTTCTCTGGTGGAACTGGATTCTCCAGCATCTGAAGGATGTCAGGTTGGGGAAAATAAGCTTTGATAATACTGATGGATGTTGCAGAGATGGATGGATAAATAAAAGGATAGGATTAATCACTATTACTATATCCAAGATCTAGCTACTTTCAGTTCATGTAAGATAGCATTAAAAAGACAATAAATATATGAAAAAGTAAAAACGTGAATCTGTAGTAGAATTATGAAAATAAGTGAAAGTGGTTGTAGTCTAGGACATGAAAACATTTCCAAAGAGAGAATCCTATGTTATATTACCAATGCTGCATATAGGGACAACCAACTCAGGAACATAATTTTTAGCTGTTTGAAAAGAGATTTGCATAACATAAAACTATTTTTTAAAATAAGATTTGCATTCTTATTTAAGCATTTTTGCTTAAATATCCTCTGTATATTTGTAGATGCTCTATAATGGTGTGTTTTAGTTGTGTGTTTTACCAGCTATAATCATCAGGCTAGAAAAATAAAACATTCTTGGAAGCAAATGTGGATTCAGATTACTGTCTTGCTTTTGGGAGCGGCTATCTCTGATCGTCCAGTTTATTTCTCTGTGCAAGGCAGCTTTCTTGGTTAATTGGCAGTTTGCTAGATGTGCTGACTTCTCTGCGGGTTTCTTATTTCTAAGAAACATTTCCAAATGGTTGACTGTTGTTTCCGTTCCTCGAGGCGTGGCTTCAAAACCAGAGAAGTTGTTTGAATAAACTTAAGGAGCCAATCCTGAAAGAAAAATTGAAAGCAAGAGAGAGGAAAGGAGGGGGAGAGAGAGAGAGAGAGAAAGAGAGAGCAGGTTTAGCTTTGTAAGGTACTGCTTCCATCTTCTTCTCTGAGCTTGCTGGCCAAGAATAGAGGTGAGGCAGAGTTGTGTGAATGGGGGATGTTCAAGGAGCCCCTGGTTGCTTCAAGAAGTGGCGTCGGCAGTTTGGTAGGCTGTATTCTGCTCTTCTTTCTGCTATTTCAGTGTTGAGAGAAGGGGTTGGATGCAAACTGTGTAAAATAATGCTGATGGGACTCTACAGGTTTCCTGATAACCTGCCCATAGAGCAAATTGTGCTTTGTCTGATTGCTAAAGAAATTAGCAAACTGGCTCATAATGGTGCTTTGTTTGGAGAAAACACATGGCACTAGTTATTGGATTGTCATATGGATCTAGTATTAAACATATTTGAACTATTTGAGCTGTTATAGTACATTTAGATTCTTTGAGGCTGTAAAGTATTAATTGCTTACTATGTTTTTTCAAATTTTATAATTATTAAGTTTGATTTTCATTTATTTTTACTGCATCGACAAAAATCTCCAAGTGACATAACTTACTACCTTTTATATTTTTTTATCTTAGGTTGTTAAGGTGCTAAGGTACTAAGTTAACCCTAAATTACTAAGATTAAAGCCTCACTTTAGAAACAAAAGTAGGATATCAGCAAACAACCTAATAACTTTGTGAACCAAATCTAGCACATTTGGCTCACTGGTTGAGTAGTCGATACTAATAACTTTTTTGGGGGGTAATAGTTTTATCTTTAATGTATCAGTCCACTAGTTTTCTCAAAATTAATCCCGAGAATATGAAAAAAAAGTTTTGCCTGTAATTTTGATCAGCAGAAAGAATTTTCTGCCATAGTGTTGGTGGGATGGCACATGGAGCTACTGTTACATTTTTTTCTGGTAGATGTTGGCTGCAAAGTATTGCATTCAAGTACATGAGCACTCCTTGGCTGAATCTGAACTTTTTACGAAACTGTTCACATAGTGAAGTGAGTAGATAAGTAAAAATCTGGAGGATGCATTTAAAGCAATTTTGAAATGGTAATAAATATGGACAAAAAAAACTCAGGACAGCTTGTTGAACATGCCTGCTTTTTCAATGTTCCTTGGTCATGTTAGGTAGGAGAACCCCCTAATAATGTGGTTGCCTTTGAAATAGAATAATATTTGTGTTGTTATAGACATGCCTCTACTTAGTGGACTGTTAGATAGCAGATTGGTACAAACCATGTCCAATTTAAGAAATAGTTTGATGAGAATGACAGTTTTAGAATTGCAGAAATAAGGAACAGAAACTGCCATCTGAGCAAAATAAACTCTATTTCTGCTCTATGATTATAAACTTTTCTGCATGCTTTCATTCCAACTTCATAAGGCTAAAGATAGAAACATCTTTTATTTTTATTTAAACATGTAAATATGTTATGAAATAACTGAAATATAATCAAAAAGCTAATTTTCTGCATCCTTGCCTGATTTGTGAATAATTCAAATAGATTTGTTTTTTATACCTCCTCATTTTTGATGCAGGAAAAATAAATATAACACCAACTGAAAAATGCATTCCCATTTGAATTTGGTTGCATGGAAAAATGTCCAGGAAGAACAGAAAGCATAACTGAAAATGTCATTGGAGGGAAAATAGCTTTGGACTGCCTATTTAGGGAAGGATGATCTATTGCCAGCCATTTCCTGCAAATAAGTCTGGTCTCATGCAGTTGTACATGGAAGAAGCCTCAAGGCATTTTGCTCACCCACAAAAGCATGCTTGACTAATGAATGGTCCATGATTTGTCAGGACTGAAGATATTTGCTTCATGACTAAAGCCAGTGTATAGCTCCCTTTTCTCTTCCACTTCTGACTTCCTTTTATTCCTTTTATTATGTGATGGGACCTTTGTGAAATATATATATGTGTGTCACAAATTCAAATGCTCCTGTTTCGCCGAACCCTGGAAATTAAGAACAAGAGTTTTAATTTCCTGCATTTTTGAGATTGGAGTGATGATCCTGTCTGACAAATTGGGCATTTCTTTTTGTGATTGTATCTGTTAAGATTAAAGTGCTAATCTCCTCTTTTTTTGAATGTCTGTGCAAGGTAGAAAATGCTTTTTAAAAAACATCAAGTAATGCTATTTTTTCTGCCTTATGCAAAGATAAACCTACTTAGTTCCATGAGCAACTAGGTGGATACACAGTGATCTACTTGATTTAATTAGGGCATCGGTCAAAACCCTGACACAGTTTCTGTTATATCTGTTGTTCACAAATACCACTATCACCTTCAATGACTTATCCTACCAAGTTAGCATGATAGTTATGTCAATAATAGAGCTATCGCAAGATGCTTTGCAAAAAGGGTACACACTTCCCTCATTCATTCAATATCAAAGATCAAAGCAATTGGCAGCCAATTTGTTACATATTTATTTTATTTTTCTGATCAACTAGCGTACTTCTTTTATGTCAAATAAATAATAGGCAGCAGGAATAACCTTGAGAAACAGGAGGAAGAATCACCACTAAGGCAATAGTCAGGTAAATAAAACCTGAACTTGAGGCAACAATATAATTTGAGAAAGAATTTCAGACATGACAGTCTCTAGTTCTCATGAAGATAAAAGGACGGGAGGTGCATTCAATCCTATAAAATTCTGTTACTATACTATTACAATAAAAGTTGTGTTAGCATTTATAACTCTGGTTTGTTGTCTGATCTGCCTCAAAGACTGACAGTGAGATACTTTAATTCACAAGACATGTCCTGTTTAAGATATGTAGTTCTTTCCTTCAAGAGAACAAAAAGTTCCAAAGGAACAGTTGAAGAGCTGTCAGTCATCCTTGTCCCAATACCTCCCTCCTTTTAATGATATCATGTCATAAAAAGTAGGATTTGCAATTGAAGGATAGGTGCTTTTTAAATAAAATAGCTTGAATTGGATGGATCAAAGAATTCACAAAATCACTCTACATTGTCATTTTGACAATTGTGTTTCCCAATTCTTGCAAATGTCTTTTTTTTCCTTTCAGTGATTTGGCACAAATTTCAAAAATTCAACAACTAGAAAGCCTGGGCAGGATATTTTGAAGAAACTGCTACTGAGCAATGCTTGACTGGATGAGATGGACTATCATCTGACTAATGATAAGGCTGCTTCATATAATTTCTACCTTTGCTTTCCTTCAGGCTTGAAGATATTATCTCTTTGATATCAGCTTCTGTTTCCCAGTGTTTGAAGCAAGGGAATTTTCCATAACCTGCTATCTCAGAATCTTTTCTTCAGAGATAACAGGGATTGAACTTGGCATTTTCTGCCAGTAAAGCAGGTATCCTGCCACAAAAATATGATTCAAAGTATTTGATTCCAAACTTTTATATAATTAAAGCTTTTATTTTAAGCTATTCGTCCAAAGTAAAGATACATAAATAGTTCATACTTCTATTTAAAAAACTAAACTTAAGAAATCACAATAATCTTACTATTTTAATGATGGAAATTTCTAATAATTTTCTTTGGGCTGGTATGTTGCTAGTAAGCACTACATCTAATCCTAGGATGGTAGTAGAAATGAAATACCCCAATGTCAGG
Organism: Psammodynastes pulverulentus; assembly: GCA_025802295.1. Classification (NCBI taxonomy): domain Eukaryota; kingdom Metazoa; phylum Chordata; class Lepidosauria; order Squamata; family Psammodynastidae; genus Psammodynastes; species Psammodynastes pulverulentus. The sequence continues at coordinate 17,679,140 of JAOYMU010000002.1, forward strand.
AGTGTGTTTAAGATCTAAAAATGGATGAAGCCTAACAAATTGAAGCAAAACAAGTATGAAGCAAAACATACTAGTGTTATAGGTAAAATAATCTGACTATTCTAAACGGGGCCATATTTTCTTGAAAGAAGCAAATGCAAAGACGTGTTCAACCACTGTTCCTCTGTTGAAGTAATGGTGTTGCTAATGATGTTTCAGATCAGATTTCATTGATATGTGAACTGCAGTCGTATCTGCAGACTTGATTTCAGTCATCAATGTTGAAATTATTTCTAACCTTGAATATAGATAAGCCTTTAGTTGATTTAAAATAGGGCTATCAAATTTCCGGCCTATGGACTGGGTGTGTCATGTACTGGCCACACCCACGCCTAGTTTAGCGAAGGGGGAAAATATTCAGTGATGTCTCCACTGCCTTCATATTTTCTGGTTCAAAGTGCTTCAATTTGTG
>JAOYMU010000002.1:17715422-17731364 GCA_025802295.1 Psammodynastes pulverulentus
CTATCACTTCCGGGGTTTTTAGCGCGACGAGGGAGGGTGCGTTCCGGCACCTTTCTCGGAAGAAAAAAAGCCCTGTATATATATATTAATTAGACAAAAAATAATAATATATGAGAATAAATATAGATAGATAAATATAGATATAGGCAGTTGTAAATCTGATCAAATATAAATGATGTAGTTAATTGGTTGATGATCTCTTTAAACTATTTAATTCATTTACCTATATTTCACCAGCCAAGAACAAATTTGTATATATAAAATTTAAATATAAATTTTGACTCTATCAAATTATCTCGAGGTAGGAACTAATCAATCTTAAAAAAATCCCATACAATATAATAGTTTAATTAGATAGTTGAAAGTTAATTAATTCTGTCAAAAAGTTTTACGGGGCTATAGAAAAAGCACAGACACGTAACCCAACTCCTCTTCCTTCTCTCCGTCTAATCTAAACCGGATGTAGTTGAAACAAATAGATAGTCACTTCCTTCTTCTTCCAAGTCGCTCCGCGATTCCTTCCCAGCAGCAATTCAGTCTCCTCCTCCTCCTCAAAATATAGGAATTGGTTTGATAACTTAAAATGATGAAACCATATTTGCTTTACAAGTTTGAAATAATAATACTGACTTGTTGATTCAAGCTTAAATATGAGGATTGCCTGTTACTACTTGAACACGTAAGAATATTAGAATTGTTGAAAAAGCTCTTCTTTCAAGTCTAGAAGTCCAAGTAAAACAGTACAAGAAATATATTAATATGGTCTGTTCTGGAATGTCCTGTAGAGCAGATTCTTTTCATCTGTTCAGTTTTTTTAAATACTGTGGCTATTAGAATATTTTTGATTGGGTAAAAAAACCCCTCTGAACTTACAGTTAATAAATATCTTAGTAAATCACTTTTTACTCTTTTGCTTACAATTTTACTGACAATAATTTGGAAATATTCCTTCTTTGTGAAGGTTCTCCCAATCTGCGTATGAAACCTCCTCCAAGAAGAGAATCTAGTTTGGTGAGTAGTGATTTTGTTTTTATATTTAAATCACTAAATATTTAGTATTACACGTTAGAGCTTAAGAACAGGAAACCAGCCCTTGGTTTCTCCACTGAGCAATTAGATTAAGGGTTTTTTTTTATAGTAAGAGAAGATATTATGATCTGGGTGACTGAATTCATCCGTGATGATAGTTAGATCCCTATAAAATTTTATTGCTAAGTTATTGCTAATGTTTTTATATGAGGTGTATAAAAACATAAGAGTATTATTAGAGTATTAGTCAACCTTATTTTGAATCTTTCAGCCAAAGTGCTAAAATGAAGCTCCAGTTTCATATCCATAAATTTTGTGGTATGGAGATTCTACTGTGTGTTCTTTATTCAAAACTATGGCAATTTAGTATATATCAGAGTTAAGAGGATTTAATATAGCCTTTCCCAATACAGCGCTCTTCAGTGTTTTGTATACAGCTACCAACATTTCTAATTCTGAACAGTGGGACTTTGCCACGGGACAACTTGCCATGAGACAGTCAACACAGGATAACTCAAGAGTGGGACAAATTGCAGTGTGCTTTGTCTAGCTTTAGGTTTGAACCTTCTCAGGTTAGAGGTTCCAAAGGCTGGGGTAAGATAACTCCTTTGAGTTATCCTGCATTGAATTGTCCCATGGCAACTTGTCCCACAGTGAGTTGGCCGCAGAGAGACAGCCATGGGGAATCAGCTGGGGCGAGTTAGCCACAGTGAGTTGTCCAATTCTAGTTTTGGTTGGATGTGCCATTACTGATGCCACTTTCATTTTCTTGCTTAGGGAGTTTCAGCAGCCATAATTTATATTCATCTGTCTCTTGCAAGTAGATCTCTAATAATTTTATTTTAGATGTCCTCTTCCCTTGTTTTCTGACATGTTTAATGAATCTCTATGTCACTATTTATTGCCACAGGGCTTTCAGTTACCTAAACCTCCTGAGCCACCATCAGTGGAAGTTGAATATTATACTATTGCAGAGTTCCAGTCTTGTATTGCTGATGGGATAAGCTTTCATGGAGGACAAAAAGCAGAGGTAAGACAAAAATAGGAATTGAGTCAATGATGGATAGTTGTCATATAGTGAACAAAAATCAAAAAGAAGCTTGGATTTAAGAAATGTATTAGTGTTTTGCATCCATAATTAATGTATGATTTAATCCTTCTCTAGGTTATTGACAAGAATTCTGGGGGCTGGTGGTATGTCCAGATTGGAGAAAAAGAAGGCTGGGCTCCAGCATCATATATTGATAAAAGGAAGAAACCCAATTTAAATAGGCGAACAAGTACTCTGACTAGGCCCAAAGTTCCTCCCCCTGCTCCTCCTAATAAAGTAAAGGATTCTGAAGAAGTAACAGCTGCTAGTACCACAGCTTCAGGAGATGGCCAAGATTCCCCACGCAAGCAGAGATATGAGGAACCAGAGTATGATGTGCCTGCCTTTGGTCATGACTCAGAATCTGAGCTGAGTCAAGGAGAAGATGGTAACTCAGACAGAAGCTCTTTCCACCTTCCAAAACCTTCCCCTGGATCATCTCTCCAAAGAGCAAAATTTCGAGTTGGGGAGTCTTCTGATGATGTGACTCATGAAGAGGAAACAATCTATGAAAATGAAGGCTTTAGACCTTACATAGAAGATGCACTGTCAAGCAAGGAAACTAGTGGAGATTCTGATTCTCGAACTTCCTCACTATCTTTGATCCAAAGAAATTCTCCACGCTCACTTTCTCCTAAATCCTCCCTTCTGAAACCCAAAAGTATTCAAACAAACTTTGGGAAGTCTCATTATAGTCACAACGAGGAGACAAAGCCAAGATCAGCCTCAGATGCTGGCCTAAGTAGTATACCCAAATCAAGCACAAAAAGGGATACTGGAGAGCTCATGTCTAGCAGAGCAAAACCAATGGTGAGGCCAAAACCATTTCTGAACAAAGCAGATTCTCAAAGTCAAGAAATGATGAACATCAGTACTTTACGTCATCATCTGAGACCAACTGGGCAACTCAGAGGTGGACTTAAAGGTTCAAGAAGTGAGGAGTCTGAAAGTCCACCTCAGACAATGTCTGGAAACTTAGAAGAGTCTTTCAGAAGAAATTCTGCAGAATTCATTACATCTCCTTCCCATACCTTATTTTATGCCAACCAGTTAGCTAAAACAGAGAATGAAAGCAATCCCTCAAAATGTCTGTATATAACCACTGATTTTTATCAAAAAGTTCAAGATTCTGAAATCAGTTTCCCTGCTGGAATAGAAGTGGAAGTATTGGAAAAGCAGTCAAGTGGATGGTGGTATTTGAAATATGGAGAAATAGAAGGGTGGGCTCCTTCTCATTATCTGATGCCTTATGATAACCAGCAACAAGAAAACACCCCCAGTGGAGGAGATACCACATCCAACATATCACAGGCAAGAAATAGAAGAAATGAAAGCAAATCCAATAGCTTGGAGAAAATAGAGAAGAAGGTCCAGGCACTGAATACTATCAACCAGAACAAAAGAACACCCCCTATTCCTAATAAGCCACCTGGTGGCTTCTCCAAAACATCTGGACCTGTTAAATTGAGAAATGGAGTTAGACAGCTAGCAGTGAGACCACAGTCAGTGTTTGTTTCTCCACCTCCCAAGGATAATAATCTGCCTTGTTCCCTTCGTAGGAATGAGTCTCTTTCTGCCACAGATCATTTGAGGGCCGTACGTCGTAATTCATCTTTCAGTGCTGCCCAATCCCAAATGAATGAGTCTAAAGTAAAACATGATGGTCGATTGGGCTCTGAAGGGTCAGATAATGCCTCCTACATACCAACTGACCGCAATGGAATTCCAGTGTCCACTGTCAGGCCCAAGCCCATTGAAAAATCTCAGTTCATTCATAATAACCTTAAGGATATTTATATCTCCATTGCAGATTATGAGGGAGATGAAGAAACTGCTGGGTTTCAAGAAGGTGTCTGCATGGAGGTATTGGAAAAAAACCCAAATGGCTGGTGGTACTGCCAGATCATGGACAGCGGGAAACCATTTAAAGGCTGGGTACCCTCAAATTATTTGGAAAAAAAGAAATAGTATTGCAATGTATTTAAATTCACTAATTTATACTACCCTATGGTGTACATTTGGAAGAAGGAAAATGATAGAAAGATCTATTTCCTTTACACTATTGTACATACACAGGACAGTTCACTTTTGCTTGTGGCCCAGAAAGTCTGCCATCTTTTAGGATGTTTTGAAGGAATACTCTCATTCTGCAAGTATCAAGAAAATACAGTTGGAATTAATGCTCTTTTATTTTCTTTTTTTCCCCACACAAAGATGTGTATCAGGGTACATTATCCTATCTCCTGATTTTAATACTCAGAAACCAAATGTGTGCCTTTCACATTCTAGTCTGGAATTATGGGTTTACTTGGGATTGATTGGGAGTTTGATGCCAAATCCAAACGTGTTTTATAAAAAAACTGCTTATTCATTTCTCCCATGTGATGTGGCCATAAATAGTATTTGGTTGATCCCCCCTTCACCCAAAATGTGGGGGGAACAGAGAAAGTGGAGAAAATTTTCAAGAAACCATCACTCAACTATTGCATTCTGGTTTCTAGATTGAAGATCTGAAACGGTTTTTTTCTTCCATTTCTGGTATAGAATTTGAATCACTTATTGTTCTGCTTCCTCCACCTTAGTTTTTTCTCTTCTCGTATTCCTTACTTGTCAGCTGGGTCAGGAATGGGGCGGGGTATTTTTTAAAAAGTTAGAAGTGGACTTTGAAGTGTAATCCAGCTTTATGTGGTTCCCTAATGTTTGTAAACACGCTAAAACTATGAGTTGCACACAATCTCTTCTGCACACTAGTTTCAACTTTAATGTTTTCCTTTTGTGGCCTTCTGAATAATATGTACTGCGATTATTTTGAGAGTACTTGCCAGACAACTCAGTTATTCAGAGTTTTGGCTATCAACTAAGAATTAATCAAGTTTCATCCAAATCCAAAGCTGAGAAGAGGAAGACCTGTAATGCAATCTGCTTCTCTTTTTGTTGGGTTATGGCCTGTTACGGCTTGGCTTGGCTAGGCTAGCTTTCTAAGGGAGGGGAACGCCTTTCTCAAACATCTGCTTCTTCTCAGGCTCTACCTTTCAACTGTGGCAGAGTTGCACTGGGTTGCACATACCTGCTTTCATCGGGGCATTGGTGTTGCTGTGCTGCTCTTTATCCCAAGCCCTGCAGGAATCCCTGCTCTTGTAGTCCTGGAGGGAGGAAGTGGTGGGAGGTGCATAGTTATATCAGAGAAATCATGCAGATGATGCTTCTCCTCTCACCATGCTACGGTCGGAACCAATTCTGCGGGTTCTAGGTGTGACTCTTCACCATGTCCATTATGTGAAAGAGGACAGTTCAAACCAATAGAACTTTCCTGAACAATTAGTATTACCGTCACAAAAAGAAAAATAAAAATGGTTGAGCTGACTATGCGTGCCGCACTGAAAACAACAAACAACATTTGCTTCCACACCATGGGCCATTGTCTGGCTTCTTTTGTTATGAAGGGAAGGTTTTGGCATGTTTACAACATTTGTATCACCAATGTGTATGAACAAACAAGAACATGAAAATCACTGCATGTAAGGAGGCAGTTGCCCAATCCAGCACACTGTATGTTTGTGGGAAATTATTTATTTTCTTCCTTGAGTACTTCACTGAGAAGAATGTAGGCCATTCAGAATTAGTTTCATGTTGCAATAAAAAGAAGAGTGTCAAAATAGGTGCTATGTGTGCACATCTGAATGTTGACAGTTGATCAAGTTTCTCTTCGTTTCATGTCCAGCCAATGCCGATCCTTATCTGGCAGAGAAGCATCTACATTTTCAAAGTCAGAATGGGAATGAGCAAAAGCCATGGATGTTACCAACCGCATATTTCGTTTTAGTTTATGTATGAGGAGGAAGGGAGAGATTTTTATTAGTAAACACCAGTCTTCTGAACAAGTATTTTTTTTAAAAGAACAATACAAATTATTTTGTTCTTCTCAGTTAGAGATTCATTTTGTACTGATGAGATATTGTCAAAGGGTGATTGAAAAGAGCACCATTAGACTGGGAATGTTATAAAGCAGGAATTCTGTACTCACGTATCCTCTTTTGCCTTTTTATTTATGATTTCAGATGCTTTTTTTTTTAAATGAGATTTTGTGGAAAAGCATAAAGATTAAAACCACTGGGGTTTGTGCAAAGGCTTTGGGTACAAAGTGTTTATATTTTGATGTGTTTTCATTTACTAGCCTTTCAGTGAACTTTGTAATTGGTAAACAACAGCAACAAAACCAGAAAGCCTTTATTTAAACAATACGGAAATCAGACAACAGATTTATCACCACTTTGAAGCCCAATATTTTCTATGGAAAATGAAGAAAAGAGTGAGGGTTTTTAGGAAGAAAACGTTAAATAATCTGGTTATCTCCAGCCACCATCTTACATTCTACCACTAGAAGATGAAAGAATCGGAAGATTTTTAATAAAGTCCAACTCATTTTTCTGAACAATTAAAAATTAAGTATATTTTGAGATGTTTTAGCTTTCTGAAAATTACATAATTATCACTTGATTCTTGCCTTTTTTCCTTTTTTTGTTGTGTGTTACATACATTACATTATAAAAATAACTTGAGGGATTGATTTCCACGCTTTGTGTGATTGATGCCTTTCAAGTTGATCTGTTACAGTGCATCATCACTACTACTCTCCATGCTTCTAGAGTGAAATAGCATGGAAGAAGAGGCCTGGTGATGAAGAGGAAACCCAACAGGTCTCTGTAAGATCAATAATAATAAATTCATTAGGAGAAAAGAGGTTTCTACACCACAGTGCATTTGAAAATGGTGTAGTTTTGCCCAAAGCTCCTTTCCATGAGGTTTTACATCTCAAGTGTTTCCTCAAATTTATGTTTTGTTGAAAAGTGAGCAGCAATTTAAGAGACTGCCAAAGCTGCTTGAGTTTAAAAATAGTATTATTTTCTTCTGCTGGACAGTATTAAATAGAGCAAAAACATCAAGTAATCTGCTAGATTGCAGTACTAATATTAGTGATTTAGCAACACATATTAATGTTTATGATTTTTAAAAAACCAATAATGATGACGAAGTGGTTCATTATTTTTGAATTAATGCACTTTAACCATTTTAAACCAAAAATGCAGGAAAATCAAGTGCATTATTTAAAGATGCAGTATAAATTGTCATTTTAAGAACATCTATTTATTAAAATAATTTATGATTATTTAAAATTTGTACTATACAGTTTTGTTCCAAAGATGCCATCATCTCTTGGGAAAGCTAAAAGTGCAGCTCCCAAAAATCCTGCACTGAGCCATCAAGACTCTTCAAATACAGGAGATTCAGGTAGCCAGAGTCAAATTTTTGCCCAAGAAGGGATCAGTATTTCTTGCTGTACAGAAGCAAATTGGTTTGTAATATTCTTGATCAGCTCAGCACTGGGGAGTTATGTGTACAGAATTGAACCAAAAAGGATCAAGAGATTTTGAAAATATCTTTTACAGGTTCCCTAAAAGGGTTAACCATTTCCAGCCACATTTGACATTAGTGGTTTATTTCTTTCACTTTAGTGCTACCCAGCCTTCTGCCAGTCCTGTTGCTGCATCTGCAGTTTTTTTAAAAATAGATTTGATTAATTTTCTATTAATTACATTTCTTAGTGCTTAGTGCAGTTTTTCAGGCCAAAAAAGTCACTGAGTTCATTTTGAGTCTAAAATGCTTCTTAAGAAAAAAAGAAGTCTTACGTAAATATGATTTGCCCATATTTTTAGTAAGAAGAATAGCTTCCTATATTCTTTTCATAGTTGCATTTTTTTATACAACAGTAATATTGAATTGGCACATGTAAGGACTGGTTTCTTGAAGTGTCTCTTTATAATCAGAACAGTTATCAGACAATACATCAATTTGCTTATCAATTTGCATTTTATGCATTATAAATGAGCCTTGATTTGTCCTATAAAACTGCCCCAATAATACAAAAAATTACATAAATATAGTTGGATAGGTAGTTTTCTTGGCTAAATTAATTTATCATTTTTTATTTTAAATATGTATGTATATGTCACATTTCTAGAAGCTTTATGTACAGGAAATTGTAGCCGATTTTATGGTATATGGAAGTAATATCTAGGTTCAAATACAGGGAAAAGGATAAATAAAGGGCACTATCAAGCACCTTCTTAATTTAGTCAGTTTCACTGTTTCTTACATGTAATCTATAACTTGCCCTTGTAAATATTAGGTATATTTTTAGGGATTGGAAAATTCAAATTTCAGTGCCAAGCCAATGCACAAAAGAAATACATTGAAATCCCGGTCACAAGGGCTGTAGCTTTCCGCATCAAAATATTATCTGCTAATTCTAAAATTATTTTGATCATAAGCCTGATAATTAAAACAAAAACTATATAGTACTTTCAAAATAATCTAGATCTCCATTTTAAATATTCTGGGGTCTAATTGAATATTAAGCCAAAGATTGCACTCTTAGAGAAGAGTGGATTCTGATCGTTTCCTGATTCTTTAAATTGCCTTGGTTTTCAACAAGAACAATTCAAAATGCAGGCTGATATTTTGACAAAACCCAAACAATGAAAAAAGTTTTTCTGCTGTATACTGCAACTTTAATAATAATGAGCACTTCTGAATTTGTTATTGCGGATTTATATAATGCCTGAAAAAAAAATACTCTCTTTTTACTTAATTTCTACATTTTAGTGAGTTAAGTTTAAAACTTATTCCTTTTTAAGTACATATATTTTAATACCCCAAGTAATATAAATTAGGCTTACAATGAGTTCCCTCACAAGATGTGGTAGTAAGCTTGGCTTACCACAGTTTTTTTTTTTACAAATTTGAAATGGTTCTATTTTTCTGAATCCATTTATTCAGCAGGGGAACAGAGGTTTAGACTGAGAAAAAACAGTCTTAAGTTTTCCTTGGGTTCACTGAATTAGTTTCACAATTCTTTGACTTTCTAGAGCAGTGTTTTAGAAAATTGACAACTTTAACATGTGCATGGATTTCAACTCCCAGAATTCCCTAGCCAGCACTGGCTGGGGAATTCTGGGAATTGAAATTCCCATTTCTTAAAATTTCCATATTTGAACAATAGTGCTCTAGCTACCTACTGAAATCTACCTTTCTGGGAAAAAAAATAGGCTCTTTAATGTTTTAACAGATTTGTGTCCCATTGATAGAAGCTGAAACAAATGAATAACTGCACATGCATTTATACTGCAGTAGCAACTACATTTGTTCCAATGAACTGGTTCCAAAGTCTTCCTTTCAGAAGCAACACTGAACATTTTGACGATGGCATTATAGAATTGTGCTTTTTAGAACTTCTTTTGAATATTAGAATAGCTTATTTTAATTTAAAAGTTATGCTTATTGCTTCTCTCTCCATTTATAAAAAAAAGTTTCTGCTTTTTGTCATTTATCAAAAAATGGAAGGGAAACTGGTAAAAAATTATTATTAGCATTTACTAGCATTACTATAGCTATAGTAATATTTAAGTTTAGATCATCTTGAGTAATTGGTTCATTATATATTTCTTAATTATTGTTATATTTTATCCAATATTTGCATTCTCAGTATAGTATCCAAATAGAGGATCAGTGCAATATTGAAAGGGCAAAAACAGGTTTCTCATTCAGGACTTGAAGTGGATGCACAGTGTGATTTTAAACATCTGTCATTTTTTATCATGCACTACTAGGGGGGGGGGGGAAACATGAAGATTAAGGAAAGTTGAATAAAAGCAGAAGTAAGCCGGAAGTGGAGGAAGAAAACTTTTGGGGAAAAAGTAGCTGTGTAACTTAGATATTGGCAGTAGAAGTTTATCACATTCAAATAGAAGTAGGACATTTTGATGATTCACTGGCTGCTCAGCTGTCCCTTTTCTTTGCAATGTTCATTTTCTATCTTTTTTTGTAGCCGTGTGCACTCTTTAACTTAAGCAGAAATTCCAAATTTTTATCTGATTTACATTGATATCAGAGGAATTTACTCCTGAATTGATATGTAGCTGCTGTTTATCATGCCATAGATAGAAGCATGAAATAGATGCTGGAGCCTGGAACAGAAGTTGTCACACTGAAGGCATGTTGACAAAGGGTACTTACTCTTTAAGTCTGCATGAAACACAAGAAGTAAATGCTTGAAATAGGGTATGTTGTATTGAATGGTATATTAATACTCAGTCTGTTCCAGCATTAGACTGTTTAAAACGGGAACTTCTATGAAGTTGCAGTTTGATCTCTCCTTTCTTAAAAGAAGAAAAGATTCAGAACTTTATTAACCCATTATCACTAAAGTAGCATATAAATAAAGTGACTGGATACAAGTATTTCTGACTTTATTGTAATTGAAAGTAAAATGCTTATGTTCAGATGCTTGAAATTAACACTTGACTCGATGGAAAGTAACTTAGCCATTTACCTAATACATCACACTGAACTGTGTAAAATGTCAAATATGCATACAGAACCTGAACTATAAGTCAATATTTCCATAAGCAACAGTTTTCAGAAACTGGGACATGTCTCGTACTTCGTGAAATTAGAAAATCAAACTCAGGTCCGAATTTCACTAATCAGTGATTTTTTTGTTCCCATTTAAAAACCACTCCTTTATATATAAATAATTTTATTGAAGTTTTTAATAAAACATGCTTTTCTTAAATACATTTCTGTAAACACAAAAATTGTTTAAAATGGAATATGAATAAGCAGAAAATAATCTTACAACTTAGCCACTTCATACCTACTGGACATCTTATTTTAACATGGGAATACATAGCTTAACAAAATAACCTCTCTAGAATTGCTTTTCTAAATTAGGGATGTGATAGCAAGGATGCTTTTCTTCATGCTATCAGTGTTCCTAAAAGGAACATCACTTATTTTCTTCTTTTTATATTCTCATTGATTACTTGAGTGCAACGGACTCCAGTTAGGTTTGCTTTTAGAATATTCTACTTAACGGTCATTTTTTTTTAGTCTGATAAAATTCAGACTCTGCACATGCAAAGAAAATTGTGACTTTAACAATACCTTTAATATCAACCATAGGATGCTGCTAAATAGTCAAAATCAGAAAAGCCAGCCATATATTTTATGGCTAAATCGGGGGTACTTTACATAATCTTAGGCCTTTAACAGGTACAAATTGGTGGACCATAAGTTTTGTAAATATTTTTTCAGGAAGATTGTGGGGAAGTAGTCTTTACTTTTTTCATAAATGTGTACAGATTAGTGGGAAATACATGAAAAACTTATCAGGTTCCCAAATTGCCTTCTAGACTTGTAAGATTACCGTTGGTGTCTCATTCATCTATTTAGTTAATTGTAAATTCTAAATCAAGGACTTAGGAGTCAAGTGACCTTTTTCAAGTATCCTTGGAAGTCCATGAATTTGTCCAGTTTCTTTAATTGATATTCCTCAGTCTCCACTTGGTTTTTAGAACACCAGATTGGAGAACTCTCAGTTTTTGGGATGGGCTTGTATAAATTGTATTAAGTGTCAGGAGAACAGTTTCACTGAATTCAGATGCTCGCTTTGGAGGCAGAACAGAGCAATCTGATTTGACTCAAAGCCTGTTTTCAGGGTGATAAAATCATGTAGGCCTAGCAGGGACAGAAGGAAATACATCTGTGTCTTTAAATTTGCCAGAGTGGCTAGCCCCGTGAAGTGTTTAATTTGTTTGTAGAGTGCACTTTTTCAGGAAAAATGAACAGAAAGTTTCACACTGTTGAGGGTGTTTTTGTACAAGTTCCACATCCAACACAACAGCCACTACTGCCCTGTGTTGAGACACCTGTTTATTATGACACCAAATTGGAGGATAGATGTAGTATTCTTTAATGGTCAGAAATAACTGGATTGTTACTAAGGAAAGGCTGATTGAATTAAAGGGAAAAAAATACATCCAAAAATGAGTTAATATACATCATTGAAAACAAATATATATCATTCTCTCCCCCTCCAAATGTTTGATTTCATGAGTTCCTTACATGTTTATTTGTGTGATGCTTCTGTATGTTAGGCTATTTTTCCCCATACAGGTACTCCTCAACTTATGACTACAATTGCACCCAAAATTTCCATTGTTAAGTGAGACATTAGTTAAGTGAGTTTTTACCCATTTTACAACCTTTATTGCTGCAGTTGTTAAGTGAAACACTGCAGTTGTTAAGTTAGTAATGGTAATTAAGTAAATCTGGCTTCCCCGTTAACTTTGTCAAAAAGTGATCACATGACCCTAGCACACTGCAGATGTCATGAATACCTACCAGCTGCCAATCATTTAAATTTTAATCACATGACTACAGGGATGCCGCAACAGTCCTAAGTGAAAAAGCTCATGTCACTTCTCAGTGCCATTGTAACTTTAATCAGTAAACGAATAATTGTAAATTGAGGACTAACTGTATTGTCAAATGTGATATTTCTATATTGTGGTGTGATAAATTAGTTAATGAATGCCTATAATTGGAAGAAATGTCTTTTACATTTGAAGGGAAAATGAAATGATTTTAAAATGGCATGACCATATAACCTTAGTGTTTAGACTAAGGGTCATTGCATTGTTCAAAAGAAGTGAATAATTAAAAATGAAAGATAAAGCCAGCTGTTGTCCTCACATTTTGTAGCATTTTAAAACTTGTTTTGCAAAATTGCAGTTATATATTCAGTTGTAAAAAGCCAAAATGTGCAAAAAAGTGACCATCTTACTTGTTTAAAAAGTTCTAAAATTAAGAGAATAGTAAGATATGTAAGGATCTAAAAGCTTGAATAAAACAAATTTTATTCTCTTTATTATAAAACAAATACTAAAATGAACTTAGCATGAAATAAGTCATTGGAATTTGTCTGTCATATGGTTCAGCATAGAACTTCCAATGAATTAATACAAACCAGTGCTGTATTTCTAATGGGCTTATTGTGATTGTTGTTACCTAGAATAAAGAGAATGTAAGTAATAGAAGTTTGAGAAGAGTATGTTGACAAGGAGATGATGAAGGATGTATGGCTGGTCCTTGAACTGTGTGATCGAGATGAATAGTGGAGGATGTGCTTAATGTTGTTTGGTTATTTTCTTAAGAAAGATTATTTCTTGAAGTTAGAATAGATATTGATTTATAGTGAAGACTGAGGTGTTTTGAGTTGTTTGCATTAAGGAAGGAACCAGAATGGAATTAATTTGGAGTGCACTTTGGGGAACAAGTAAAAAAAAAGCCCAAAGATATTCACTGTTTTCAAAAGTGGAAGAAAATAAATTGTTAAGATGAAGAATATTAGATCCTTACATATTCTTTTTTCTGTAAAACTGTTGGTCACATTGGTAAGAGCCATTTGGGGGAACAATTTACATGAGTGCAAACTAGTCATTAATTCTGTACAAAAATGTTGGTCAACCATAAATTGATTACACTAACCTATATAAAACAAACTGGCTATATTAATGTCTATATTTAGACTGCTAATTGGAATTAAAGGTGTAAGACTAAATTGTATTAATCAGCTTGAATATAGATTAATCATACCTGAGGGTCAAATGCTCCTTCCTAAGAACAGTATCAGTCTTTAATTTCCAAAGATGGAATTTCAATAGAAGTGCAATTGTAACCAGAAATGTTGCATCTTTTTACAGTTTCTGCTGCAATATTCATTGGCATCTATATACTTGATTATTATTGAAATATGTAAAGATTTTTTTTTCTGGGAGACACCTGGCATTAATATTGCTTGGCAATTGGGTTAATTTGTCAGTTTCAATCATTGAAAACTAGGGGTTTGGGGACATGTTCGGCCCAACTCTCTATTTTTTAATGGCTTGTTTCATCTTTTCAGGGTGCTCCATTGGAATTTGCAGGAATGGCATGGTAGAGTAATTGTGGAAATGATTGCAAAGCATGAAATGTAGTCTTGTGCCCATCAGGGTACGTGAGCTGGATAAAGTTTGTGTTATGCAAGGTTCTGTACAATAAAAACACTACATACATGCAACGTTTAAAAAAAAAGTAAGGTGCCAACTGGACAAGAATCCAGGAGAGCCCTTAGAGGTACTTGATAAATAGGTAAATTAAGAGATGTGCTTCCAAGATCCCTTACTATATCTTAACTAGTGAATATGAAGGCACAACTCTCAGGTCATATGCAGCTAAAGATAAACTAAACTGCAGCCAGCATCTTTTATTATCCAGCCCTCAGATCATATGCAGTGATTACACTGCAGCTTTTACATTCATACATTTAATCATTTAAAAGCACTGCCAAGAGAATCTAGTCTGCAGCCTCTCTTGTTTTATTCCCAGGTTCTCGCAATGTGAAACCACAATACAATATTAAACGTCTCACAAGACAGAACTTGATAACTAACTATACCTCACATTGATCTCCCAGTTTACTCATTGCTTGGACCAAAGGTGGTGCTAATATGAACTTTAATTTTTATATTTATGTTTTTGTTGTTGAGTTTTACCTGTGTGTATATTTGTTTGATTTTAAAATAAAAAACATAATGTCCTGTTCAACTAAAAAAGATTTTACCCTTGGAAAAAGATTCTTTGAAACCCATAAAAGTTATTTGTGATTTAGACATTGCTGTGTGTTTTAACTGGCCATACTTTTTTTTTCTAAAAAAGAAAAAGGAGGAATAAAGCATATCCTTCAAATGATTGCAAATTGTATTTGTTTTTATTATTTCCAATTATTTACATTGTTTACTGTGTCAGAAGGGTTAAAGTTTTTATTCTTTCAACTATGTTCCAGTTATTAGCCAACTCATTTCTTCTAGAATTAAAAAACTATAAACTTGTTACAAAAACTTCTTAATATCTTCACTTTAACATCAAGTGACTTCTTAATGAATTACCAACATCATCTAAAACTGTTAATTCACAAAACTTTTTTTAAATGTTTCAAGTGACATCTAGCTACCTTTTGGGCTCAGAAGCTAAACAAGGTTAGTACTAGTGAAAACTTGGGATTGAGACTCAAATACCAGGGAGTTTGAGGGAGTTACTTGAGGGAATAAAATATTTTTAAAAATCTTAGAAGAGTCATTTTTCATCTGTTCCCAAAAACACATTGTTGAGTTCATGAAGCCACCAAGAATCAAGCTTGACTTGAAAATATTTCCTCTATATTACATAAGTCATTCATAGCAGGTACAACTTTAGCATGGGGTTACCATGACATGGGGAATCTTCTTGAAGAAGGCAGTATGTATGGAAAGGATTTTTAGAAATCTTCAAAAGCAACATTTTTAAAAGTAATTCAGAATTCTTTATTTTCTTAGTGGCATTGTACATGAGGCAGTGGTAAGAATATAGGAAGATACCTTTTCCTTTTAACAATTCATCTAACTGATGAATGTATTTTTTCTAGCATATCTCAAGGTTTGGGGAAACTTATTTTTCTTTGCAAGTATAACTTGCATGTTTCTGAAGGTTTAACTTATCCTTCACCAAAGGCCAGAAATAAGATTATGACACACACTCCCCCGCCCCGTATCTGCAAGGTGTGTCTCTAAGGGTACATTCTAAAGTTTAGGTATCAATTTCATGGTTGGAGAATTCAAGTAATTATATTGAATCCCATGAAATTTCATATAGGATTGTGGCACTTTGGGTGAAATATCTATTCCCTACATTTCATGGGATTTGGCTAATCTCTAGCTATACCAGCCTCTCCCAGGGTACTGTTGAGGTCGACTAGAAACATAAGAATATCCGCAGGCTCAAATTAATTCCTGATCTATTTGAACAAACTTGATACTATAGAATGTTATAAAATATAAGACTTGGTGTTCACTCCTTACCAGCGCTTTTTTCCGGCACAAAAAGGTGCCGGAACGCTCCCCCGCGCT
>JAOYMU010000002.1:17862954-17874104 GCA_025802295.1 Psammodynastes pulverulentus
CGTTATTCTATTGAAACCAAACAGAATTGGAAGGGACCTTGGAGGTCTTCTAGTGTAGCTGTATTTTATTTTGAAGGAATGTTTAAATACAATTAAATTAAAATGATTAAATCAAAACAAGCGGGCCACTGAAAAATTATCAAACGTTTACCGGTCCACGGTGATAAAAAGGTTGGGGAGCACTGTTTTACTTAATACTGATAGTCAGAAACAAATCTCTAAAAACAAATTATGAAATACATATCAATTCCAATTTTGAAAGAAACAACAAAATGGTTAATATTATATGTGACAATCCAAAATAAGTTCTATTTTATTCATTTGGGTTTACTTTCAGGGGAAAAAATCTCCACTAATTGGGACAATATATTATTATGGCACAAAGCATTGGTTTTTCCCCCCATTTTAAGAGCAAATTTAAATAAGCTGAGATTGCCATTGGAGCCACATGATTTCTTTGCCACAGATAATCATGTTTCCATTCATTTCAGAATTGGATCTTGTATCAGATCATAACCTCTGTAGCTATAAAAGGAACTTATCTATGATTCTGCTTCTTATTAAAATCAGCTTTCATGTTTATTACTATTGTTAATCAAACAGATAAGAATGTTGCCAAGGAGACTATTTTGTATCCCACATTGTGTTGCTAAAGCAACATGATTAAATTAGGTACTGTGCTTTTAACCTTCACATGCTGTATTTGTGCTGGTAGGAAAATTAAACTGTCACAGTAGTAAAGTCTATTGGATTTCTACATTTAACACAATGGTGTAGAGTGGAGAGCTACTTAAAAATAGTAATAGTCTTCTGTTTCTCTCTTTATCTGTCCAGATCAATCTTTCCCAGCTAAGTATCTCTCTAGGTGTGACAAATTATAAGTTTCATACTTTCCATACATCATAGCCTACTCATGCTATACAAGCCAATAAAGAAATTCAATTCTCAATATTAAATATATATTCCAAATAGTTTTTGAGAAGAATTAGGGCAAATGGTGGCAAACCTATGGCACGTGTGCCACAGGTGGCATGCGGAGCCCTCTTTGTGGGCACATGTGCCATTACCCCAGTTTAGCTCTGCTGCACATGCACGTGCGCCTCCCACCAGCCAGCTGGGCTTTGAATCTCTGCTGCACTTGCATGGCAGGCAGGGTGCATGTGGGGGGTAGAGCGCATGTGCATGGGTGTGCATGCATGCATGGGGTGCATGTGTGCCTTACATTTTGGGTATGTGCGTGTGCTTTCAGCACTTAGTGCCAAAAAGGTTCACCATCACTGAACTAGGGTATAAGGTACACGAAAAACTACATTCTGCCTTCCCTATTACAATCTTAATCTGGATTGGGGGAATAGGCAAAAACATTATTTTTTTTACAAAAGAATAGGTAGTTATTAAGACAAGCACACACTGAATATAACAGAATAAAGAGTTGTAAGGGACTTTGGAGCTCTCCATTGACTTTGGAGTCAAATGGTTGTCCAATTTCTTCTTAAAAACGCCTACCGTTGGAGTGCTAACAACTTCAGGAGGCAAGTAGAGCCACTGATTCTGTCAGGAAATTTCTCCTTAGTTTTAAGTTGGTTCTCTCCTTGATTAGTTTCCATCCATTGCTTCTTGTCCCCCCCTTCAGATGCTTTGGAGAATAGGTTGACCCCCTCTTCTTTGTGGCAGACCCTTAGATATTGGATCACTGCTATATGTCATCCCTCGTCCTTCTTTTCATTAAACTAGACATACTCAATTCCAGCAACCATTCTTCCTTTGTTTTAGCATTCAGTCCCCATTCATCTTTTTTTTTCTTCTCTGCACTTTCTAGAGCAGTGATGGCTAACCTTTTTGGTGCCGACTCCAAAATGCAATGCGAGTACACCTTACTTTTCTCACATTGAATTTCATTTTGTTAAATAGGATCCAGTGTTCAAGTCTGTTAAGATCCTTCTATATCTTGAACCTATCTTCTGGAGTATTGGCTATTTAAATTTGATGATAACATCCTCTAGATTTTATGACTTCAACTTTTGTAATGCCCCCATCAGAATGATCACCCTGTCTGAAAAGCTGAAGGTCCCAAATATCAAGAAATTGTTGTTTCAAACCAGGATCTAACATCTTTACCTACAACAAAAGTACTATAAATTATTTTATTGAATTAATGAATAGATTGCTTTACCAGTCTATACAGATAATCCTTGAATTATGATCACAATTGAGATCAATGTTTCTGCTGCTAAGAGAGGTATTTAAGTGAGTTTTGCCCCATTTTACAACCTTTCTTCCCACAGTTGTTAAGTGAATCACTGCAGATAAATTAACAACATGGTTATTAAATTCCCCATTGATTTTACTTGTCAAGAAGTAGCAAAAAATGATCACATGACCCCAAAACACTGCAACTGTCATAAATATGAATCAGTTGCCAAGCATCTGAATTTGATCACATGACCATGGGAATTCCACAATGGTCACAAATGTGAAAAACAATCGTAAGTCATTTTTTTCAGTGCCGTTGTAACTTCAAAAGGTCACTCAACAAACTCAGGGACTACTCGTAGTTCAGATTGCATAGGAAAGAGTTGCCATTTTTTAAGAGCTTCTATGTCTTCAACATGATATAACAGACAGAAATTTAACAAATGTACAGTAGGTTTCCTCTTTTTTGAGGTACCATAAAAAGCTGCATTAGTTGAATTTCTGCCTCTTATTCTAGAGTTACTGGAACAGCAATCATTGAAAAGTATCTTTTTCCTTTGAAGAAAAATTATTTACGTATGAAAAAAGTTTACATACATTTTTTATAACTATCCTGTTCATTTCAATAACACTTGCAGACAAGCCCACTTTGAATTCTACATTTTCATCTTCTAGCAAATGATGCGAAGTAGAAGAAATAATTTATTTTATCTACAATTTTCAACTGTCTCCTTCAACTCCTTGTGGGAAATAAGGTTAAAGAAACAATCATCCCACAAATATCAATGACATCACCCCAACCCTCAGAAAACATCTTAAGAAAGCTTATTAGTTGCATTTATTTAATCTTCACTCCATTTATAACTTTATTTCATCTGCAGCAAATTTGTATAAATTAAACTTAGACATTAAGCAACTATGCATATTACAATATTCGTTCTTCAGATAATCAAGATCAGAGATAGCTATGAAAATCTTTGAAACACTAAAATAAATGGAGCACAAGTCTTGTTTTTCAGTATGTTTCTTAGGAGAATGGTTTGATTCATAAGCATGAATTCAGCTTCTTACTTGTGATTGTGAGCCACATTAACCTTATATGTTCTGTTCTCTCTTTTCCAGTCTATTTTTTGCATGTAAGCTGGGAAATCAAAAGTTTACTATTTGTGGATTGGAAAAAATATTGAAATACAGGAAATTATAATCTGTCCAAATTTTTTTAAAAATAGATCAAATTAAGATTTTAAATCAGATGGCTTAACAAATATCATATGAACAAATATACTATATGTATGTTTAGTGAGAATTGTGGTCTCTTCCTAATTATATGAAACTACTACACTACCTCACCTTGTGTATGAAGGAGGAACATGTTAAGGTTTATTAGAACTGAATCAATACAAATAGAAAAATCTATATTACCATTAATTTGAATTGGGACAATGAAAAATGTGGAGCACAGTTTCCAGAATTTACTTTAGAGAACGTGTGATTGCAGCCACTCTGTTAACATTTTCAGGATTTCCTCAGGTTTATTTTATATATTACAAGGGAGTAAATATGTTTGATTTCCTGGTAGATACACAAAGGATATTTACAATAAAAACTCTCAAATCTGAAAAACAACATAAGACCAGGGATATCTATAGAGAGAAATTGTTTCCACCTATGTAAGAGCATTAGTATTTCTTGTTATCTTTGCCTTGAGTGTCATTAAACATCCATACATGTGGAAAAAAAATATGCTATTCTCAGTACTTATATCAAATCTTCCTCTCCATTGTCACAGGGCAGTTTTTCTCAACTTTCTCAACTTTAAGATGCGTGGACTTCAACTCATAGGATTTCCCAGCCAGCAAAGGCAGAATCAAGGCAAGCATTGGAAATATAGCTAAAGCTATACTGAATTGTATCATTCACTTAATTCCCCTGTTATATTCCAACTTGCAAGGTTAGATAACAAGACTATTTTTAGCTCTGTAAATTGACTCCTGTTTACTGCAAAATCAAAGGGATATATGAAATTTTCCTTCTTTATTCATAATATATATAAAGAATTTTTTAAAAAGATAATTAAAAAAGAAGGATACTTAAGTAAGCAACTATATAAACATAACTAAGAAAACCTCCCTCAAAAATAGTTGTTTTTATGGAATTTTGTTCAGCAATCTCTTATGCATTTCAGATAGATTCTTTGAAAAGGAGAACTCTGTAACATAATATATCACCAAAATCTATGTGCATTCAAGCAAGCAAGAATTTTGTTCAGCATTTTCTACTACAGAGTTGTCCATTATGCATAGATTTACTACAGATGCACAAAATAACACTAGTTTTTTTCCCTTTCCCATCATAAAGCTCTCTCCTTGAATATTGTTACATCTTAACAATATTCAGTCTGTTTGGGTAACTGTACAATGTTTCAACACTTACTAATATTTTGTTTAGGATTATCGCTAAACAGTTATTCCTGTTGTTTTTTAATGAAAGCCTGAGTTCAACTTCCAAGAAACAGCAATGAATTCAGAAGTCAATAGAATCAAGGTGTACAAAGTACAAATAGACATCATCTTGACTGTATTTTAATATCTACAGGTAGTCCTTGACTTACAACCACAACTGAGTCCAAAATTTCCATTGCTAAACAAGACAGTTATTAAATGATTTTTGCCCCATTTTACAACTCTTTTTGCCATGGTTGCTAAGCAAATCACTGCAGTTTTTAAGTGACTCGTGAATTCCTCCATTGCTGGGAAAGTCACAAAAGGTGATTACATGACCCCAGGACAGTGCAACTGTCATAAATACGTGCCAGTTGCCAAGTGCCCAAATTTTGATCACATGGCCATGGGGATGTTGCAACAGTCATAAGGGTGAAAAATGATTATAAGGAGCCATGGTGGCGCAGTGGTTGGAATGCAGTATTGCAGGGCTAACTCACTGTTCACTCCAGAAGTTCAATTTTCTCTGGCTCAAGGTAGACTCAGCCTTCCATCCTTCCAAGGTCAGTAAAATGAGGACCTAGATTGTTGGGGCAATATGCTGTAAACCACTTAGAGAGGGCTGGAAAGCACTGTGAAACAGTATATGAGTCTAAGTGCTATTGCTATTGCTTAAGTCACTTTTTCAGTGCCACTGTAACTTCGAACAATCCCTAAATGAATGGTTAATAAGACAAGGATTACCTATGTATGATCCCATTCACAAAATATCTATATACTATAGAAATAGTAGCGGTGAGTAGCGGTGTTTTCTTATGGAAATAAAATACAATACACACACATTAAGTAATAATACAATGGAGAATTTAATATTAAGCAATTAGTTCAAAACTGAACTATTATTATATAGCAAATCCAGTACTTTGATGCAACCATTTGTTTTTATGTTACACTTAACTTTGGATTGCAAGTCAAATAAACTTATGTCTTTAATATTGATATCCTCCACTTCGATTAAAAGCAGGACTTTTATTGTCCTCTTTTTATCTTCAGTACTCTAAGCTTTCTAAATAAGAGAATGTTCATAACTTTAAACACATAACATGAAATAACACAATGTATCAAGTTTTACATAGTATTACAATAAGATGAAATATTACAATAATAAAATATACTAACCAACCAGAAAACATTATAACATCCAGAAATACACAGATCATAAATACGCATCACATTTACCATAAAAATATCTGAGAATAGCCTTCAAAGCACGTTTTTAAGACTAAAGAGCTCTGTATTTTAAAGGAAAACTCTAACAACTGAAATCTAACAGCTTCCTGACCTTCAAACAACATTTTTTTCTGCTCCCCAATTTCTTCATTCTCCTGTCCTTTACTTCCCATCTCATCACCAATATTAATCCAATCCCAGACATACAGATTTCCTTTCCCAAACACAATGACAGCAAAAGGACAAAATGTGCAACATGACATCACAAAGCAAGCTTCACCATTTTGTAGTTGGTCACAACATTGTGTGCTTGTATATAAGGAACAGAATCTGCAAAAAGTCTCCTGTTCCCTTCACCTTTTGCAGATACCTACAAATACTTTGAAGTAAAAATAAAAGTTACCTTACAATCAATTTTGGCTATTGTTTTTAATAAAGCTACAATCAGGATTGCAACTTCTACTTGACAAATATTCAAACAAAGCAGTACACAAAATCTCTATTAAATGTAGATCTCTGTAATCCAGTGTTTCTCAAAATTTGCTCATGAAATATATTGGGCACAGCATCACTCCCAAATTGACCCTCTGGCTGAGAATTCTGAAAATAATGCAGCTGGAAGGCATCCAGTTAGGAAAGGTATCAACAGGTTGTAAGTGCCTGGGGCATATAATAAATTGCTAAGATTCTTATCTCAGTTCCTGGAAAAAAGTATTCTCTCCAACCTTTCAGTTTTGCCACTCAGATATTGACTTGCAGATGCTGCCTTTCCTGTGCTGGATTATTTTAATAACACCATCAATCTCTTATTCAGTAACCTTTACCCTGATCACACAGTACCAGCTAGTGAGGTTTTAAGGAAGAAGTGAGGGGGGAAAAGAGGAACCGAGAAGTAGAACAAATAAAAGGGCAATAATTACAGCCCTGTGAAACCCACAAAAATGGGATGGGGTGTGAATTTCTGTGTCCTTTGTCAGACTAACCTAAGGTGAGGTGGGTTTTTTTCCTTATGGGGAATAAGATGCTAACTGTACAAATCAGTTAAATAAATAGAAAACAAACCTACAGCCTTGAAATAAAATACTGGAGGTGAAAATTAGCAAGGTGGCAGAAGGCAGGTGGGTGCTAAATGAATGGAAATTATATCTCACACATTCATACTCCTATAATTACAATAGTAGCTGCTGTACTCTTAACCATAGAAACATCCATAATGGAAAAACAGGGTAGCTCAACTATTATATAAAATACAAGGCAACCTTATGCTTTCTGGTAAGTAACACCTCCTCTTCCCTGAGCAATCGTGGTAGTTTCCCTTGTGTTAGATTGGGGACAGGACAGCTATCTGTGTCCACCGATTGAGAATTCAGTGCACAGGAAAAAACATCCCTCCCCATCTTCCTGGCTCCTGTTACTCTTCCTGGGTGCGCTATCACACTAAAAACAATACTACTGCAATCATTTCACTACTTCCAAAAGCATATGAAGCACAGTGCAGCGTTAGGTAAGTGAATGTTCCTTTCTTGCCTTGGTGGGGCTTGAAGGAATAGATGGAGCTCCATGTTGAAAAATTACTCTGCTTCTGATTGGCACCAATTTTTGGGAAAAGGGGAGAAAATCATCATCCTGTCCCAAAATTTTGTGCTTTGAAATGATAAACGAATTCGCCTAATTTTCACTCTGAAAAAGTATAAAAACTGCAACAAAAATTCTGCAATTTTTATCTTCAATCACATTATGAAATGGAACCTTAGATTCTTCCTTTGTTCTTGATTCTTGGCAAGAGACGTGGTAGAAGAATGGTTTTGTTTCACCGTAAACAAAGAACAGAATTAAAGCTGTGATCACAGTAATAGGATAATAATGGGACGAGAAACAATATTCGAAGCACATCGTTACAAGGTCAAATGGAAAGAGCAGCTGGGATCCTGCTATCAGCAAGTCCCACATGTAGTTGGAGGAAACCCATATGGGATAAATCTAGGTGGTGTTGGTACAGGTAATTTTATGCACAATTATTATATAGACCAGGTATGGAACAATGCAGTGCTGACTTTTAAGTATCTTTTTTTTTAACACCTGATAAGAACCAGGACAAAGACAGGGCAGTTGCATAATACATTTGTCATATCTAAAATAAAGCTTTGAACTTCTTTTTATCCTGGAATCATGTTTATTCAATGTTCAGAATTCTTAAATAAAAACAAAGATTCTGGGCTGTAAGAAAGAAAAAAAAGGTTAGTTTGTTATATCATAACCATACATGCACATAAGTCCTGTTTCCACCACCGTTTCAAGGGTCTGTGTACATGAGACCATAATTTTGCGATTTGTACATGTTCCAAATTTATCATATGCATACAATATCAAACACCAGATTCTGGTTTTGGTATAACACAATAGACTTGTATATCCCAAAGTCAAATTCATGTAAATAATCAGCTTTGCAAAAAGTGGAAGAATACTTATTCTTGTGACTCCCCAAACACTGAAATAATGGTCCACAATTTTAGAATGATTCCATCTGAGACATGAATTATTCAATTAATCTGTCTCATTAATGGAATTTTAGGAAAGCTTGGGCATTGTTTTTATTTAGGATCAAGACTTCGCCCCGAGTCTTCGGAGATGGGGCGGTATATACATTTAATTAATAAATAAAATAAATAAATATTGTTTTTATCAAATTCATATTGTTTTTATCTTATCTTTCAAAGAAAGAAGCACCGATACCCTTTCAACTAAAAGTACATGCTGAGATGAGTCGAAGTCCTACTCTCCAGCCTGCCTCACATATGCAAGATTACAATCTATCTGATATATGTGACACATTCTCTTCTATGCTCAACTGGTACTAAAAGCTAAACAAATCAAGTCCAAGCAATTTATTATCAAATCTTCACATTTATTATATGCACTGTATAATTTTACATTTAATATGCAATTTTCCCCACATGGAAAAATTCACTTTTAATGTGACAAATATTCTAAATTATGAGAGACTTGTTTTCTTTCAATCATTTTCTTGAATTGTTCATTAACATATACAAGATTTTCTACTTTGCAATTTATTCTATGAGAAATTGTCCAGTATAAAGTGTACCTGAATAAAGTGTACATCCCTGAGATATCAGGGAGTGGTATCTTCTTTGGTATCTTCTGTTCTCTTTTTAAATTTATTCTTATCCAAATGTTTCACCCAATGAATACCTTGCTTTATTATTAGAAAAGTTATGTGAATATTTAATGACATTCTGTTAGCAAGTTGGGAACAGACTAAAAAGGAAGTCCAAAAGTATATTCATGTCCCTGTATGTGTACAAAAGAAAGTGAATCATTCATTATTGTTTTGCTTCAAAATGCTGAGATAAGAAAAACTACTTTGCATATTGTGTAATAAAGTGCTGATATTCTTAGCCTTAGTGGATTTAATTGGAACTGAAAGTACCTCAGCTTCAAAAAATATCTAAAAGACAATTGGTTAATTTTACAATTCTTACAAATTAACATTCCATTCAAAACCATGGGTCAGTCCATCCAGGACATTCTATCTAGGAGAGGTTTTTATACCTCCCTTCATGTAAATGGAGGCCTGAAAGCACCACTTCAAAGTGTCTACTCTGGTCTTTTAGATAGATGTCCCCTTATAATCAATACTCCTCCTATCCCTTTTGTTGTTCTAGATGCTACTTAAGACCCAACTTTTCAGTGGATCATCTGGAGATTAATTGAAGTCACCATCTTACACTATATTGATTTTTTCAAATTAATTAACTTTCAAATTTATCATCTTTATTTCAAATTAATTTATTTTATTTTATACCTTGGTTATCTCATTTTGAAGTATTGGTTTATTAATTTTTAACATGCATATTTTAATTGCATGTTGTTTATCTGTTATACGTTGTATGTTATATATATGTTTATGATTATATATAATTTTAGTAGACCTGCCATATTGGGAAAATGGAATATATATAAACCCAGGTTGTGCCAAAAATACCTCTGTGGATTTCAAATTTAGTCAATTTTACAAAAATAATTCATCTTCCTCAAATTTATTTTTACAGTCTATTTCTTTCTAAAATACAGATAAATGGAATGGAATGGAATGGAATGGAATGGAATGGAATGGAATAGAATAGAATAGAATAGAATAGAATAGAATAGAATAGAATAGAATAGAATAAGGAATGGAATGGAATGGAATAGAATAGAATAGAATAGAACATAAGTGAAGCTGGAAGGGACCTTGGAGGTCTTCTAGTCCAGCCCCCTGCTCCAGCAGAAGAACCTGTACCATCTCAGAGGAGATAAAGAGAAGCACTTAAGGACGATGATCGTGATCGTACGTTGGTTGGTTGCCTTCTCCGGTTCAAGGATTTCTGCTTCCAGCTTCGTTAGCCAACTGTAGGCTCAGGGTAGCACAAAAAATAATTGTACTGCATTCGACATTGCGAGCAATTGCGTTGCACGTGCTGCCACTCTACTCCGTTCTAAATATTTCTGTAGCATGTGAGAAGTCGTGCGTCGAGAAGAGGGCATGCATGCAAACCGAGAGGCCAAAGTAACATTTCCCAGGAAGAAACCATCCAGGGAATTGTTTTTTTAATCTGGTCCCCTGTGCTCTCATTATCAGCTTTTACACTGAAACTTTTCCTGTTTTCCCCCCAAAAACCCCAAACCCAAAAAAGCAAGTAAGCAGCATAAACTTTCTCCTCAGGCACCCCTCCTTCTTATTCCCCTGTCTTTCCTTCCCCCTTTCCTTTCCTTTCCCTTTACAAGAAACCTCCATTATTATTCCTTGCACAGACATTCAAAACGCGTTTTCTCTTCTAAGCTTCAATATCCCGACTCTTTCTAAACAATCCCCAGTGCTAACTACCGTGCAGAGGACAGGAACAATTCCACAGAAGAACGAATCCTCTCCGGCTGTAATTAAATATTCCGGTTGTTGTTGTTGTTGCATCTAGACAAACATTTTTTTTTTGTTTCTATTTATGCACAAAAGGGCAATCCTGTCTTCCTTGCTGGGTAAAATGAATACAGGTAGTTCTGGATTTAGGACCACAATGGAGCCCAAATAATTCCTCTGATTGTATTTGCACAATCTTGGGGAAAAAATGAGGATGCTCCATCAGATGAGGATGTAATTTGGGAAATATTAGACTGTGCAGAGATGGATAGGTAAAGGAGGAGAGGAGGAGGAGGAGGAGGAGGAGAAGGAGGAAGAGGAGGAGAAGGAGGAATGAAATACTGCAAGGCATATGATATTCCAAATAAATC
>JAOYMU010000002.1:17884983-17897301 GCA_025802295.1 Psammodynastes pulverulentus
TTCGATCTGCCTAATTACAGGCAGCTGGCTGTTAGCAGAAGTCTGCAATTACTGCGTCCTATCTTCTGCGCCACCAACAAAAAAGGTTATTATTTGGGGAAGGGTTTCAGGTGATTTTAACCATCCTGGGACAAATTACAGAATGGGGAGGTGGGGTTGAGAGGCTGATATTTAATCCAGTACTTATAAGCTTTGATTGAAGACTCTTGTAATATCTAAACTTTCAAAGGTTTCGCTCAGCATTTCATGGTACACAGTAAGTTCCAGACCAAATGAAGTTCTTACCTTTGAGATGTTGATGATGGACCTTGTGGAAGCGGTTGGGGTTGCCCCTAGGCATTGCTGGTATGCTGGAGAAACTGTTCCCCATGGCATCAAAGGCAGCTAAGGGGATGACAAGAACTGGAAAGCTTTAGGTTTGTTGTGCTGCTCTGGGTGAGAGGAAAGGGGTCATGGAGGGGAGCAAAGGGTTGATCTCTCCCCTTCTCTCTTCGGACCTTCCTCCTCCTTTCTCTCTCGTTATCCCTTCGGTTTAAGATCCCCTTTGTCTTTCCTTCCTCACAAATGGTGTTTTTTTTCCTTGAGCTAAGTCTACATCGCCTTGGCTTTCACGGGAAACCAACGGGAAGAAGCTGTCTCCCGGCTGGGCTAATAGCCTGGAAGCCTTCTACGGCGCTCTGCTCTGTATCCCACGGGGAATTCAGGTGGATTTGAGTCCCATCAAATCCTCGCTCCGAGTCCCGCTTCTCTTTCGGCGTCTGTTCTCGCCCCCGCTCCCTTTCCGCTGGCTCACTCCGTCTACTTTACCTTGCCCGGGCAAAGCAAGAGGAGGGATGTCATCTGGCTCCGCCTTCGCTCAGCCATCAGCTGCTGCTGAAACTTGGCGTCTCCTAATCCTTCGATCCGTCCCCCGCCACCTTCCTCCTCCTCCTCTTCTTCCTCCCCCGGCATTTTTCCCTTATCTGGGGGGGTGGGGTGTGTGTGCTATGGCGCCCCTTTCCAATCTGGTTGTTATGGCGATAGCTGCCTCCACAGGCTCGGCATTTAAGGGACCGGATGGGTCACGTGGGCAACCAGATGTGCCACCTCTGGAGCGGGAGGCCGGCGAGGCACGCGACCTCTCCTCTCTTTTTTTTCTTTTCACGGTACCTGGTCCACAGGTACTTGGCCGTACATCCCTCACCGGGTGTGGTGCGGAGATACCGAATCTTTTTGGAGCGAAAATCGCCGGTGGAAGCTCGCCTCGCCTCCCGCTCCAGCTGAGGAGAAAAGGGCGGGTGTAGGCGCACCTATTTGGCCTGATGAAAGGTCGATCCGACGGGGAAAATATGGGGAGCCGGCCGGGTGACTGCGGGCACGGGCTGTTGCTGCGGGAGGAAGCGGAGAAGAGGGTCGGCGGGGCGAGTTATTTAAACACCCGGAAACCGAAATGGTGTCCTAGGGGCGAATACCAAACTGGCAGGTGAACCAAGTGCCTAGCAGTGTATGTTTTTGGTAGTACGGTAGGGATGAGGAACAGGAGTGGTCCTGGGCACGTCCCGAAAATATTTCCCTGCTAACCCATTTGTTTCCCCTTCGGGTTTTACCCGATTGGCTTAAATCAAGAACTGAGATTATGTGGCCCGCCCACGTGCTTGTTCTCCTAAAAATACTTTTGACACGGTTGTGCAAAAGTAGAAGGGAATAATAGTGTTTGGTGGCAAAGTGAGATATATCTGTATCCCAAGGTAGGTAGATATAAAATGACGTCTAATATCTATTTGAGACATTTGTCCAAGAACTAGATGCCCAAAGATTGCTTTTTCCAATTGCATACTAAAGGAAGTAAAAGGCTCCAGATTTCTGCATAAATACTGTCTAAAATTTACAGTTAGCAAACTGAAACACCCAGTTATTAGGAGAGTCTTATCTTAGGAGGCTTTCAAGTATAAATCAGTCTGTCAAATCACATTCTTGTGTGGATCTAATTTCACTTTCTGAAGTACATTATATGGGAATTGGAAAGTATGCTAATATTTATCTAAAGTATGTTTGGGGGGAGAGAAACTACATACTTTATTATTGCTTCTATATGTCTCAACTTCACACGATGTTATTACAATGTATGTTTGCAATTCACTGCATAGCGACGTACCTTCCCAGATTTTTTTCAAAAATATTTAGATAAATATTAGGCATTCTGAAAAGGAGTGTGCTTCACCCTAATACTTAGAATTAGCAGTCAGAAGACCCAAGAAGACTGTCCAGTCCAAACTGTTGATTATACTTCATACAAATCAGATTTCTGTAGTAAGTAAGTAAGAACAGGTATATTTGCATTTCGGCTTACTATGAATATAAATAATTCCAGATGACTCAACCTTTCTTGTGACAAAGGAAAGTCCTTAGGCCCTCTGGGAATTAGGCAATATCTTTTACAATATGAATATTAGGACCATTACATTTTGCTTTAGCCATTTTCCTAATCTAGATGCATAAGAATTAAAATTTCCATATTTCTCCAGTCAGTAGTCTATGCTCAGTATAAAATTAACTGGGAAGAAAGATGTATATAAGTTTTTTTTTCTTTTCTCCAGTGTTTGTCTCTCTGTTGCATTCCATATAAAAGGTTTTTCCTTAACTTATCAATGTCTTAACTATCTCTATCAGGAAACTGAAAACAATGAAGAAAAGGCCAGCCAGAATGTTCAGCAGGCTGACCTATAATGTTGGGTTTAAAAAGATGAATAAGAAGACTTAATAGACTCGCTATACATAGTGTGGAATATGTATGTGATAATCAGGCTTCATAACAATAAATCTTGGTTCTCAAGAAATGAAGTCCTGCATTCAATAACTAGTTAACAGGAGAAACTTCAATGATACAAAGTGGATTAATGAAGTCCGTAAGTGCAGACATGATTGCAAGGCATGAATACTAGATCTGCTAAAACACAAAACTGAAATCATAAGTCTTTTAAGCTTTGTCTTTCACCTGTTTTTTCTCAGCCTTGAAAATATGCAATAGCTGCCCAAAATTTGCATAAGAGTTCTGTCTGGCCTGAGCACTGCTGATTCTCATATAGATATGAATATAGGTATAGATATAATTTTTATTGATTTTTTCATATTGAAAGGATCAACAAGAAAAAGTACATAAAGGGGAAATAGAAAAAAAGAAAAAGTTCTAGAAACAGTACAGATAAAGAAAGAAAAAGAAAGAAATGCAGCTTTTAGTGACTGCTGGTTCATGCTCATGATCCTCAGTCTTTACATTATAAGAGGAAATGAAACAAGCAATTCAAATTAGAAATCACCAGCTTTTAATATACATATGTGGTTTTATTTTTTACAAAATCACAAATATGAAAGCAGCTATAAGATAAATTGCACAACTGCTAAATTAATTATATATTTATCATTTACATGTCATTCTTTCTATTGCTTTTAGATAAAAGTACCGGGAATCTGATTGAGTATAAGTTAATTATTTACAGTATTGCAAGATTGTGAGATATCACAGTAATTCGTTTAGTCACAGCAGCTATTGGCAAAGAAAACTTTTTAAATATGTAAATAACATGAAATTTAAACTGTCTGGTTATTTTAAAAATCCGAATGTCTGAATATCTAAATTGGCAGTGTCTAAAATCTTTAATTAATATTTGTTTGAGATGGTTTCAAACTGATACTGGGTTTTTTTATAATCAATTAAAAAATAATATTATGGTAAATATTAATTATTCCGAACACCATTGAAGTAAAGAGTTGGAATACCTCATATTAACAAAAAGTGGATTGCAGAATACTATCTTTTTAGTATACAAAAAGATTAAATTACTGAGGTTTCACCCGTAAAATAGATTTATTCTAGGCTGCCACAGTCAGGTTGAATCTCCTTATACATCCACTCCTGCCTGGAGAAATTCTTACCCCTTCTACCAAGACCTGCATCTTTCAGTCCAATTCTGGGGAAAATGGAAGGTCATCCACAGGACTTTTCAGACCCATTGGATACAGTACTGTGGGTAAGTGGCCTTTGGTTATTCCAGCTTTAACCATTTTATGCATTTAATAACAGAAGAATAGGGATGGATAATAAGGTAGCAACTGATCTATCCTCTGTTCTGCACCAGGAAGGATACAGTTTGGTGAATGGGGACAATGTACCCAACATGGACATGGAAGGTTAAAACATATGGCAGAAAAATGCAATGGTAAATCACTTCGCAATTTAAGAGAAAATTATATGAAGGAGTAGCTCTAATTTCCATCCCTGCCCAACAACCATATCATGCTACAAATTGCCTGGGAGGGAAGTGTACCATGGAAAAAAATCAAAGGACGAGAAGGAAGGATTCACTTTGAATCATTTACTGTTTCCCCAGAATTTCTTTTCTCCCATGTTGTAAGTTCAGACCATTGTTTACTTAATATTTTAGTTAAATGAAATCAATAGGAGAAAGGGAAAAACAGTTAAAACCACTGAAAATATATGACAAAGATGTGTAGAAACATGGAATCAAAAGTGAAAATCTATTGTTCCTGCCTATCCTATAATGAAACAATAAAATCCTTCGTTCTGTGTTGCTATTTTTGTAAATCCTCAACTAAATTTAGTCAGTGTGTCTTGATTAATAGTATTAAATGAATGTATACAATGTGTTAATGCAGAAATTTCTCCTAATTCTCAAGTTCTGCCATGCCAAGTAATAGAAAGCTCCTCTGTTTAGTTAAAAGGAGAATAGCAACATTTGATCAAGAGATTTGGTTTGTGAATGTTCACTTTCAATCATGCATTTTCAAGTTGGTATAAATAATTACTTGAAGATATTAATTGTGTTATTCATTCATTCATTTAGTAGACTTATATGGCTGTTCATCTCATGTACATGACTCTGGCTGCTAACAATATTAAAAAAGATAAAAACATTTTAAAAAACATACAATATAGAAAATATTTCAAAATATCAATCACCTTCAATATAGCAAGAGCTGGGTTCTATTATGAACCTGGGCCCCCAGGTTCAAGCACAGAGCAAGTCTTCAAAGTCTTAGGGAAGGCCAAGAAGCAAGGAAATTTGGCCAATCTAACCTCCAGAGAAATAATGTTTCAGAGACTAGGCACCGTGACAGATGAGGCTCTGTTCCTGGGCTCTACTAGCCAACACTCCTTAGCAGGTGGGATCTGGAGCATGTCTCTC
This sequence comes from Psammodynastes pulverulentus, assembly GCA_025802295.1. Lineage (NCBI taxonomy): Eukaryota > Metazoa > Chordata > Lepidosauria > Squamata > Psammodynastidae > Psammodynastes > Psammodynastes pulverulentus. The sequence goes on from JAOYMU010000002.1 coordinate 17,890,167, forward strand.
CTGCTAGATCTTAACAGGATGGGTAGATATCACTGAAAGCAGTATACAGTGGAACCTCAGGTCGCGAACGCTTCTGTTCGTGACCAAATCGGGTGACAACCAGAATTTTCAGAACAGTTTTGCTTCTGGTCACAAATAGATCTTCTGGTGGTGACCAGGCAAACACGAAAATCACCGTGACGATTTTCCTTTCGAAGCCTTTTTTTGGGGGTTTGGTCCACGCATGCACAGACGGTCATGCTTCCAGGCCTGACCAAATCAGGTTGGGACTGTAGTCCTGGAACAGATTACGGTGGTGACCTGAGGTTCCACTTTATTGATATTTAACACACTTTCATGAGTAGCTCCTGTACATAATGTGTAATGTGCACACTAGTTTGCAAAAGGGCAAAAAAAATCAATTGTTTTCAGTAAAGCATTCTTAGTTAATTTTAATGTAAAGTATTTCCTTATCTTTGCACATTGCCTGTCTTCAGCTTGTGCCATCCAAATGTGCTAGATTACCACTTATCATTCTAAGCCGGCATGCTGGATTTGCAAACTGAGGATAGTAGAAGTAGAAGTTGAAATTCAAAGAAGGACAGAATGCAAGAGAACAAGAAGTGGGACAAAAGCCCCATTTTCTTTCTCTTTTCTTGTTTTCTGTTAGGTCTCACACAGCAGGCTTTTTATCCTCATGCATATTTCTCTTGTTAGAAATCCAAGCTGAAGATTGTGGAGAGCTTTCACATTAGGCCTAAGGCTATGTTTACTAGACTGAGCACACTATAAAAATGATTTTGAGGAAATATTTCCAAGCACATAAAAGCATACCACCTCTCAGCTATTCATTAAACAGCCCAGCAATTGGGGCTGCTTTAAAGTCATATTATCTTTAGGGGATTGATTCCTTAAAATAGCAACATTTCTACTTCACATTCATGCAGAAGCCAAATGTAAAAGTGGGGTTGTTTTCCTAAATCTGAGAGAGGTACGGTCCATCTGATACTCTTTTTGCTAATAATTTTAAAGCATGCACAGCCTGAATGTTAACTTCAACTTCATTAGACAACATTTGGCACAAAGGTATGGATGCAGACATGAGAACAAGAGTAAATACAATTTTTTAAAAAATCACAACTCAATTATTTCTTATTGCAACCTACTAGAAACTCAATCTGGACTATAGGAAAAGAAATGTCACCCTACTTATTAATTCAGTCAGGCCCAGAAATTCCCTGCTCTCTGAAGAAATTATGCAAGCCCAATAACCTTCTTAAATCTCAGCCACATTTTTCCCCTCTGGTTCATACATCTTCCTCATTTGTACCCAAAATGTTCAGTTACCCCTAAAACACAAGTGTCAAACTCAAGGCCCGGGGGCCAAATGTGGCCCGTCACGTCATTTTATGTGGCTGGCAAGAGCTGCAAAGTTGCGATTGTCTTTAGGATATTTGGTTACATTTATACTGTCTTACAGTTACCTGTGGCCCTTTGAAGGCAAGCATTATGCTGATGTGGCCTTGGTGAAAATGAGTTTGACACCCCTGCCCTAAAAGCAAATCTTAAAACCAAAATCAGAAAATAAAACTCTGTGGAAGGGATAGTGACAGTAAAATCAAAATCATGAAATGTGAAAAATAGTAATAATAGAAGTTGTAGCTTGGCACTGAAATGTTCCTAATGCACCTATTAAGTTTGACTGTCTGGAAAAAATATGTTCAGCGTAATGAGGAACTCCAATAGAGAAAAACTTCTAATACTGTTTCTGATGTCAGGGACACATTGGGAAATAACTTCCTTGGTGACTGTAGGATTTGGCACGTTTATCACACCTAACTCACACAGTTCCACTAGATAGGTTTATAATTAAATGCATTTTTGCAGTTCTCAGATTCAACACTCTAAAAGCAATATCAGGTCGAATGCAGCCCCCCCCCCATTCTCCAAGAACAAAGCCTCTTCTGCAAATGGAAATGCTTTTATCTATTTAGAACAATCGTTTTGCTTAAAAGAACAGAAATCGGTCAATATGCTTCTCTCAGCCTTTGAACCATTTCTTAACAACCTCTTGCAGAAGTTTTCAAGATATTATACCTGCTCTATCAGGATACTGGACAAGGTCACACATAAGGCTGTAATCTATGAGGCTCTCCTGGAGCTCACATATAGCAGCTTCCAAAGCAGAAGCACCATTTCTTCTATTGGCAATCCCTGGATCCGTTCCATATTACACTTTTTTTTTTTTAAAAATCAGTATTAGTTGTAGTGGTTCAGTTGTACAAAAATAAATCTCTTTATGTTTTCTGCTTTGATATAATTCTTTGTAGATTCACCTAAGTAATATAACACCACCTTCATTTTTCTTATCATTTTGCCAACATTATTGTATTGAGTCATGAGAAGCAATCCCTGGGGGATGTCACTGGCAACATGGTGCTTGCAATCAGCCTTTGACTGTGATCTTTACGTTAGGAAGGCTGTTATCCATCATATTCAACATCTGCACATACGAAATAGTAAATATCGAGAAGTTATTTTTAAGACCATATCAAAACCACTCTAATCCACAGCAGACTCCGTCTCTGAAGCATTATAATTAGTGTTACAGTGTCAGAAAAGGAATAAAATATATATTGTGTGAGATTGGAACTTAACTAGATTATCTTATGTATTAACCTGATGCTACTTTTAAGCTATGTGGTAAATGACTACTTCAAATATCGTGCAGGGTCCTGTAACATAAGCAGCGAAATTCAGGTTGAGAAACTTGGAAGCTAGAAGAATCAGATTGGGGGGGGACGACTAACAAGGAACATTGACATAAAGTCATTTAACTACATATTGGTCACTAGAATTGTGTAATACCTTTCTCCAGCCTGATGATGTGCTAGGTCTGCAGGTTAGAATTTGCATATTCAGGAAGTTGCAAGGTCAATACACCTGGAAAATGTAATATGTATATTTGCTGCTTGTTTAGAGGAATACATCTTCTTTCATTATGCTTTCTGTGTAAATAAGAGAAAGCCAATATTGCAAGCACACCATCTATTTCCATTTTTTCCACATCCAGAATTATTTCTGAAACTTCTTTCCTGCCAACATGCAGAAGAAATAGCATTTGGTGCACAACGGCTGGCTCTGTATGGCATTCAAATGTGGGGTATTTTTAACAGTTTCCAAGGCCTTCTGGGATTGTATCTCTGAAATTTAGCAGCAGTTTCCTGCTGATTTTCAATAGGAAACCAAAGAAAACCTTCGGTTAAGGAACACTGTCGCATATTTTAAAAACCCACAAACTTCTCCACCAACTTGCATGAGACAATCCTGTTTCCATGTTCCCAATCTGCCCAAAGCAATAGTGTTTGAAAATAAGGCTGTTTAGTGTGGTATAGGGACTAAAATGTTGTATGTAGAAGAAGACCAGATCCTATCCCATTCTTGACCATTGGGATACTTTGAGCCAATCTGTCTGAGCCTAACCTATTTTACAAAGTTATGCTGTGGGGAAAAAAATCTAAGAGGAGCATTACATATGCTGCCCTAAATTCCAGAATGAAAAGGTGGGGCATATAATATATAGATAAGGTAAAGAACTTAACAAGAACCACTTTGGTGCAATGGTTAAACACCAATTTAAAAATCAAGAGAACATAAATTCTAGTCCTGGTTTAGACACACAAAGCCAGCTGGATAACCTTGGGCCAGTCTCTAGGAAGGAGGCATTGGAAAGCCATTTCTCAATTCTTGCTAAGAAAACTGCAGGAACTTATCCAGGTAATTGCCAAGAATCAATACTGACTTGAAGGCACACAGACAGAGGTACAAAGATCTTAATTAAATATATAGGTAATTTAATGGAGAAATTGGGGCAAAGCATAAAGTAAAATCAGGTAAGATTGGCAAAACGTTCACATTCTTTTATTAGGTTTATTCTTAAATATATTATAGGAGCAGAGCCATGTTAGTCAATGGTAGTGAAAAAGCAGAATCAGTCTGGTATCATCTTTTCAAACGAATACATTTTATTAAAACAGTTTTAATGAGCTAAACTCATTTCATCATGGAACCACTCCCTGCATCTGAGAAAGTACAATGCAGCTCACAAGTGCTTATGCCTTTAAATAAAATGTGTTAGTCTGAAAAGATGCTATCAAACTGTTTCTGAGTCTTAAATTCAGTTATCTTATTCTTCACTTATTCCTCATTACAGAAGTGCAATGAAATGAAAAATACTTTGCTGAACTAAAAATAAAAAAGGACCATCTCTCTCCTTCATACAATTATCAGGCCAGCTTTGCTAGAGATCAGCGATTCTCTTCTGGAGTTTATCATTTACATGTCATTGTACCCCAGCCTCACTCCCCTACTGTAGTTTATTAAGCAGCTAATAGCATTCTCTGAAAATTTCCACTTCAGTGGATGCTCAGTGAGCCTTTAGTAACTGCATGACCAGCAAAAGTGTTAAAGCTTCATTGCCAGTTCGTTAAAAGAAGAACTACTACAGGAAAAAAATGTAACATTTTCCCTCTTCCCCTAGCATGGCCCATCTCATGAACTCTCTGAAAATATTAAGGGTTGAGATTCAAAAACATCAAGACTTGTAACAAGGTTGTTGCTTTTGTAAGGAGTGAAAATGCAACCATTGTACCTGCAAAATCTGATTATTTAATAGTAAGCTAAAACATCTGAAGTAGAATTCTTTATAAAATAAATAATCCTCAGGTTCCTCAATAGCTGGACACTGCATCACTTGCACAGTTGCATGATTCAGCCTTGGCTTCCTTCAATTGCCTTGTCTGCTATCTCATTACTACACACACACACACACACACACACACACACACACACACCAGCACAACCTAAACAAGAATCTACAAATAATAAAGAGTTAATAATAAATTAACTCTTGAAAACAGATATTTCTATCATACAAACTTACCAAGCTTTGGGAGAAAATAGTGGATTATATAAATAGGATTGCTACCATTTTCAGAGGATAATATTCTTTTCAACTACCGTATATACCTAGTACATGGAATCTGACAACCAAACAACATAAATGGATTCTGTGGCTAAAAGGCTGATATCACAAGCTTGGGAAGATAAATGTACGGCTCCATTTATTGAATGGATTGAAGACTGACTGTACTTGCCACTTATAAACAGATTGTCTATGAACATAGATTTTGTGTGGTTAAATATAAGCAAATATGGGACTCATTTATACAGAAAACAGTCGATTAAAAATGTATCTATATAAATTTATTATAAATATATATGTATCATATGTGCATTAGACAAATATATATATACAGAATTGTAACTGTTTATTGCTCTAATGATGTATCAGTGTTTTTTTCTTAGTTATATTTCTTTCACTTTTTTGTCAAAGCACTTTTATGTGTTCTTTTTTTTTTGACAACGTATGTATCACATCACTATTACCTTTTGTGTTTTGCTTCTTTTCTACTTTTTTTATTAAGTACAAAGCAATACAAATAAAATTTAAAAACTGAGGAATACCAGGAAGCTATACAGAGACACAGAGACTCAGACACCAAGGCAGAAATAATCTGAGAAAAAAATGACATGATTGTGTAGTTGTCTTCTAAATGAGCCCATTACAAATTTTGTGTTGATTTTGCTGGCAGGATTTTCATAGTTCTATTACTTCTGAGGGCACTGTTTTGCCTACACCAATGATATTATTTGTACTCTATGGGATATTTTGGTCAAATTGGCTTGAAATCTATCAGTTTCTCTTTTTACTCTGTGGTTAAATTACAAGTATAACTGAAGTGTAGGATGTGAGGTGGAAGGAAGCATTCTTGATCCTCCTCACAGTCTCTCCAGTGCACATTGACATGTCATTAAAATATTTCTGGAGAGGATCTATTGGTCTTTTGGGAAATCCATAAAACCATTCCTCAGAAAAGTCAATTGACAGTCAATGGACTAAAGGATATTTCCGGGATGAAATAGGACAGGATGGATGGAGTTCTTTCAATGCATTATATGGCATCCAACCCATTTTGCCATGGACTTCACATCTAACACACTGACCTGTCTCTTGGACTATTGCTGAACATGCATTTACTGATTTTTCTGATCAGGAAACCCTGTTCAGTAATAGCACAATAGCCAGGTTAATGATCTCATACATGTCACAGGCAAGTTGAAAAGTGGCTAAACCTTCTGTTCTAGCATCAGCCTATCCTTGCCCAAGTCCATTACACCATACACCATGGACAGCAATTGCTAATGTTTTCTCCCACCTGTAAGTAATGCTCAATGGGAGAGGAAATGAAGTTCAAGAAATCCACCAGTCACTACCTTTAAATTGTCCTGCAGTGATTTGGGAAGAAAAGGAGAATTTATGAACCTTAGTGCAGAATCAGAATAGAACTAGCCACAATACTGGGTGGAGGTTGTGTCACTGAAGGTTGTGTCAGGAAAGGGACAGACGGAGGAAGCTGCCTTAGGTTAAAATCAGGAGAACTTAAAACAGAAATATTTCTCAGATTAAAATGGGGAGACTAACACATACTAACAAAAAGAGTCAGTCTCCCACCAAGGATCATTGCTTGAGCAATGATCCATAAAAATCAAACAGATCTAAAGACACAAGACCAGGGTTTGGGGCATCATTTTGAGAAACACACATTTGCATCTATATGCACTAGAGGGGGGGGGGAGTGATGATTTCACTCTATCGGAAATTTAATTTTGAAAAGTACGTGAAAAGTTAAAATTCATGAAATGACAACTATAACAATTTATAGAATCAATTCTAAAATAACCAGTAAATTAAAAATACAGAATTATTCACATTAAACAAATATACATGGACAATAACAATAAATTGTTATCCCTTGCTGAAAAGGCTAATAATACAGATGGACACTGCCTCCTGGTGGTTGGACTTAGTGCAGAAACATAAATATTATTTCTGCTGTCAATAACTTATCTTAATTCTGTTTATATCCAATCTTTAAGAGAAACTCAGAATGGTGGATACTTCATTAATCATTTCCTATAGAGGTGTGTGTGTGTGTGTGTGTGTGTGTGTGTGTGTGTGCAGGTGACCCAGGTTCAAATCCCATAAGGGTATGTCCAGCTGATGAGAGCTAATAAGCTCGAAATAGATCTATAC
>JAOYMU010000002.1:17930168-17950316 GCA_025802295.1 Psammodynastes pulverulentus
AGAGAAAGAAGTGGGGGAGAAGAGGAGAGAATATAGGCTTATATTCAGGTTTATATTCCTCAGAATATAAGCCTGGGGGGTGGAAGGTGGTGGGGGTAAGCTAAGGGAGAAGGGCCGAGTCAAGGAGGCAGTAGAGGTTTTGCAAACTGCTGGCATGTCTGATGTCACCCCACCAGGCACAGAAAAGGGTGCGGATCCTTGCAGACGATGCCACAATGAGCGAGGGTCGCGCTAGCTTCGAGAGCCCCCCCCCCCACCCCCTAGGGCTGCAGAGGCTTCCTTGGGCTTTGGAAGGGAAGGGAAGGCCTCCCCACAGGGTTAACTCTGAATCCCTACGTGCCTTGGCATTCCTGGACAGAGGGAGTTGTAGGGGTGGGGGCTGGAGTTGGAACCGTGTCCGCCATTATGCAGACGTCCCAACTTGGCTACTTAATACAGAGAGAGAAATGGGGTGGCCCTTCAGATCCACCCCCCAAGAACCCCAATTTGGCTTCCCTAGCCTTTTTGTTCAGGGACCCCCGTACTCCCACCCGAGCCCCACCCGTAGTCCCATTCTGATCCCACCCAATCCCCCAATAACCCTCCCGAGTACCCCCAAACCCATCGCCCTCGCCCGCGGCCGCCGCTGAGCCTTAAGTCTGCGGCACCAGGGATAAATCCAAGAGAGAAACTTTTTCTTTCTCTCTCTCCTTTCCTTTTATTGAAAATTGGCACAGAAAAGCGCGAGAAACAATTCTTTTAAGGGTCACGCCTCACCCTGCTGAGGATGGGTCGGTCTTCAAGGATGCCATCTTCGGGGTTCGAGCGGGGAAGATGCCCAGGATGGCAGAGGGGTAGAAAAGAACGAAAAAGGAGTGAGTGAGTGAGAGAGAGAAACTGTAGGCGAGGAAGCGAGAGAAGAAAATGGAGGGGGGTCAAGCTGGCACGGAGGGCGAGAGAGGGACGACAGGTTGGGAGCCCTGCCAGGGTGTGCCAAGCGAGGCTCGGCTCTTGCTCGAAGGCTCGGGGCAAGGGAAGGGAGGGGATGGGAAGACAAAAGAGGGTATGGGGCATAATGGCCGAGCAAAGTTAGAAAGGAGGTGGGCACATTGCTGGGAATGGATGGACGCTCAGTGCCAGCGAAGGAGGGAAAAGAAAGAGAGAGAGAGAAGCAGAGAGGGCGGGAGAGAGAGCAAAGGAGAAAGGGACGCTGGGAAAAAAAAGGCAAAAAAAAAAAGAAAAAAAAGAAAGAAAGAGAGAGAGAGAGAGAGAGAGAGATCTGGGCCACGATCCAACAGCCCTGGTTAACTCTCTCCTCCCACACCCCAACCGGCTCGGCTAAACTACACAGAAGCTTTCTTGCACCAGAGTAGGAATTATTCCTCCGGCTTGGGGTCACTGAGATTAGATCAAGCTTTCCAAACTCTTTCCTTTGGCCCCCAGGCTCAGCTGAGCAGGGCTGCCCATATTGGGGTGACTTTTCTGATCCAGACGATGAGAGACAGAGCACCCCAAATTGTCCACTTTCTCGTATCTACAAGGCTTTCTTTAACAGCGATCTCCGGGGTGTGTGATGTGTGTGTGTGTGTGTGTGTGTGTGTGTGTAGGGAAATTGGGGGGTTCACCCTTCATATACACCCCTTTTTTTTCTTTTTCCATAAAGGAACCAACTTTCATTTCTCCCGCTGAAAGATCCGCTTCCTTGGCACTCTTTTCTTATTCTCTACTCCGATGACTCCCAGCTAGGATTGGAAAGCCACTTCGAGAGTGCCGAAGTGCCCAGCGGCAGCCATTTTACATCTCTCTCCTTTTCTCTCTCTCTCTCTCTCTCTCTCTCCATCCCAAGGCTATTCAGAGCCTTTCCCCTTTATGCACCCCAGCTGGGTTTTTTGTTTTGTTTTTTCCTCCTTTCTCCTTGAACACTGGAGAAAAGGGAAAATGAGGCTGAAACATCGTTTGGAGAGCGGTGGCACGACCAGCTCTGGGATTTTAGGAAGTCTTTCCCTCCCCCACCCCGTTCCTAAAAGCCTTTTTGATTTATGAGGGGAATTCCCTTGCATCAAATCTGCTCCGATGCATCCCACCGAAGATCCAGAGATCTGAATGCCCCTTTTGCTCTCTAGGTGTGGTGAGAAAACACCTTCCCAGGTAGCCACCACTGCCAACTTCCTCTTTGAAATCCGTCTCAACTTATGGCCATCCCCGTATCCTGTGGGAATCCATCTGCATATTTGAATTATGAGCTTTATGCAGAGCTGATCTATCCACCATTATCATCATCATCATCATCATCATCGAAAGAAACCGCTTAGAGAGGGCTGTAAAAAGCACTATAAAGCGGTATATAAGTCTAAGGGCTATTGCTATGGCTATCATCATCATCATCATTATTGTTATTATTATTTTAAAGAGAAAAAAAAACTTTCCTGAACCGCTTGCCAATGAAACATATCAACTTGCTTGGCACGAGAGGAGGGAATACATTTTTCCCTTCCCTTTTTCTACTCCATCTACGGTTTTTCTAAACTTTTGGGATTTCCTATATTCTGCAGAACGAAAGAAGCCCTTTGGCTAAGGCCTAAATGCTGCGGAATATTCAATCCGATATTTTGCAGGAAGAAAGAAGCACGGCACGGTTTGGCTGAGGCCTAAATCAGGGGTCGGCACCCTTAAACAGTCAAAAGAGCCATTTGGACCCGTTTCCCACAGAAAAGAAAACACCGGGAGCCACAAAACCCTTCCCGTGCCTGACTATTTCCTGAGCGGCCACAAAACTAGCATATACAGTTGAATTAAAGATTCTGTTTTCTTCTGAAACTTTTCTTTCCTTGGATTTATCCATGGTTGGCACTGGAGGTCGAAAAACTCAATAAATTGCATGCTGGTGGGTGTCGCACACTGGCAGTTATGATGCATATTTTGAGAGACAGGGAGCCGCAGCAGCGGGATGAAAGAGCCACATGCAGCTCCAGAGTCACAGGTTGCTGACCCCTGTCATATCTCATCTCATCTCATCTCATCTTATACGTTGGGCAACTTTAAGATCTGTGGATCTCAACTCCCAGAATCTCAGAGGTGAGGTCCACACAGGTTAAAGTTGCTCAGGTTGAGAAACCTGTCCCTTGAGATAAACCATGATTTTCTTCATTGTTTCATTATTTGCTCTTTTTGTATCCCTTCATGGGCCTCTGCTGGCTCTAGCATAAAACATAACAGGTCAGACACTGGGGCTCCTGACCTGCCTGTTAAGATTAAAGGCTTGGATGCCAGCTTATCTCTTGGCCTGGCCTCCTGCTCCAGAGGGAAGAAGAGGGATGGTTTGGATTCCTGGAGGCAAATTCCAGATTGGAGTGGTCTGACTATTCAGGGCAGAGACTGTGTTGGGAGGAAGTGCGATTTGTCCATTGTTGGCCTCCAGCCATCAAAAGAGCTCAGCAGGGTGGGAAATATGACACCTGTCCCTTGGCAGTCATCGCAGCCCTGCCTGCTCATCTTGCATAAATGTTCTGCGGGGAAATACAGACAGAAAATGACAGGAAAGAAAGTTTGTTTAAAAACAAGCAAGCTTCTCCAAGCTATTTGGGGGAGAAGGCAGCCCTGTGCCTGCCTCATCTCAATCTAGCGAGAGACATTTGTACAGATAGTCTTCAACATACAACCACAATTGAGTCCAAAATTTCCATTGCAAGGCAAGGCAAATTTTAAGTGAGTTTTGCCCCATTGTACAACCTTTTTGGCCGCCGTTAAGCAAATCACTGCAATTGTTAAGTGAATCCTGTGGTCATTAAGGGAATCTGGCTTCCCTCGTTGACTTGCTTATTGGAAGCCAACTGGGAGAGTACAAATAATGATCACATGATCCCAGGACAGTTCAACCGTCTTAAGTACATGTCAGTTGCCCAGTGTCTGAATTTTGATCACATGACCATGGGGATACTGCAGCAGTCATAAGTGTGAAACCGGTCATAAGTCACTTTTTTCAGTGCCATTGTAACTTCAGTCTGAGTTCTGCATTCTTATCAGCAGACACCAGATTAGAACTGGGAATATTTGATCTGTATTCAGTTTTGTTTTATGACAAGCCACTTAGCATAATAGAACAATGAATGCCATATTTGGATGCTTTCAAAAAAAACCCCACTATGCATTCATCCACAGGTACTCCTGCAGTGTTATGAATATTTAAATGGACTTCTCCTACTTAGCTTTTTTCTGTCTCCTTGCTGCTTCTTTGCTGGTTCAGTTCCCCAGAAATGTCTCCCTGTTAACTCCAAACAGCTGAATGTCTCGCTTATCTATGGCCCAATAACAGAACAAATGCTCAACACAATCTTGAGGACAGTTGTGTGTGTGTGAACAGGTTTGTGCCTGCAGATGTTTCGATCATAGTTCTAGAAAGCTATAACTCTAATTTACACATGGGTAGATATGGAATATAGGGGTTGACTTAATGATTCCAAGTTATTTTTCCCACCTTGGCATTTGAATGTAGCACAGTGAAAAGTGGAGAAATTCACAGGGAAAACCATTCTGGCTTAATGGGTCATCACTGCCTCATGGAAATAGCATCATTCCAACTATAAAACATAGACTTTGAATAGCATTAGGAAGCAGCACACAGTGTTACCCCTGATGGATGAATAAACTGCTCAGACTAGCTTAATGTTGTTGGATGATGTAGAACTTTTTCTAGTTTGTTTGTTTTTTAAACAAAGGCTATTGGTCTGGACAATCTTTAGTCTGCATTGAAAAGCAACATAGTTTTTCACAATGTGCTGAGTTTGCTGCTCAACCAACATTCTCTGAATGCCATGTATTAGTCTTTACTAATCCCCTTCCTGTATAATAGAATGCTGTGTGTTCCACATATTTTGGTACCGTCGCATATTCATTTTCTCTGGAACAGGTGGCTATTATTAATAGCTGTCTTTGGGCTGATTCACAATCCATTTCTTTTATAATTGGAAGACAAGACAAATTGAAATTTTCAGCAGATCTGCACACATTGTAAAGGAAGAAGCATGTACCTGGCTGAAACTCAAAACCTTCTTCCTTGTTTTAAAGCAAAGATTGTGGACACGACTGGAACAATTCAACAGACCATTTCAACAAAAGCAAACTCATCAAAAAAATATCAATTCATATTCCTTTCGACACGTGGTTGCATTGACTAACTTTTGGAGCAGGAACTGGAATATAACCCCTTTTCCAATTTGTGATGCATTAAGTGTGATGGCAGAAGCCAGAATGTGATTTGATCTGATTACAATCGAATCTCTCAGAGGAATATTCTACAGCATGAAGCAATTCCTTAGTTTAGTTTAGTTTAGTTTATTAGATTTGTATCCCACCCCTCTCCACAAAGGGACTCGGGGCGGCTAACAATCAGGAATAACAACACAATAAATACAATAAAAATTCGATACTAATCAAAAATAAACCTAAGAATTTTAAAATTTAAAATTTAAAATTTAAAAATTTACGACCCTATCTAAAAAATAAAAAACCCTGGGGACTGGACCGGAAACCACTCAGGCCAAACCCGCCTGAGTGAATAGAAGAGTCTTTAATTTTTTTCGGAAAAGGGGTAGGTCGGTAATAGTTCGAATATCCGGGGGGAGGTCATTCCACAGCGTGGGGCCCCCCACAGAGAAGGCTCTCCCCCTGGGGGCCGCCCGCCGGCATTGACTGGCCGACGGCACCCGGAGGAGGCCCTCTCTGTGAGAGCGAATCGGTCTGCTGGATGTAATGGGCATGAGCCGGTCATGGAGGTAACTAGGCCCTGTGCCATGGAGCGCTTTGAAGATGGTAAGTATTTTATACTTAAGCTAGGATGATGATGCTAATTAAATGGAATTACAGAACCTTGCTCCTGCAGACAACAGCCTTTTAATGCAATCTTTAAGCCTTGAATACATTTTGTACAATGCTTAGAAAGCAGTGTTATTATCTTCTAAGCCTGTACTTGGATAAAATACAAAATATTTTAGGGAGGGAAGAACTATTGTTCTGACCCAGCTCCCCAAACACAACAAACCCTCTGAACTTAACTCAATGATTCCTTTATTAGGAGTGCCAGCAGCCCCGGCAAAAAGTTTCTCGCTCACCCCAGGCTAACAAGTCTGTCCAGCAGGGAGATGAATAGTTTTCTGTCACATCTATTCATCAGCACCCCCTGCCTTTTATCCCCAGAGGGGCTTTGCTAGCAGCGGTGGTGCTTCCTTCCCAAGGATCAGCCCAGGATTTCCACTATTCTCCTTTCCTTTGCCTTCTGCGCATTCCCGCGTCAGGCACTGGATCCAGCTGTTCCTCCTCTTCCTCATCAGCTACCTCCAGACCTGGGGGATGTTGACTGAGGGATGATGGACTGCCCAGGCTTTGCTTCTGTCGCTATCTCTGACAGCTCCATTCCCTCTTCCCCCTCGGAGCTCTCATGTTGCCTTGGTGCTGACCCTGACTTCCACGCCTCCTGTTCATCTGATTTGGTTGCTGGAGGGGCCGGCAGCCCCCAGGCCACAACTACTATTTACTTACTACTGTAACCAAGCTATGATGATGAGTCTAATTAAATGGAATTGCGGACCCTTGCTTCTGCAGCAACAGCCTTTTAATTTAGTCTTTAAGCCTTGAATATATTTTATATAATACTTAGAAAGCAGTACCGTTATTATCTTCTAAGCCTATACTTGGATAAAATACAAAATATTTTAGGGAGGGAAGAACTTATTGCTGTGACCAAGCAGTTGGTTGCTTTCCCCCCAATTATTAATTGTATATTTTAAAAAGAATCAAATACAAATACAGTTATAAATATAATTATTTTATTTGAACTTGGGGGGTAGATATAAAACATTTACATCACTTACACTGTTAGTCTCTGGTCCTGGCTATTCCAATCTGTTATTGAGCTCGTTGGGAAATGCAGAAAGCAGGAGGGCTTTTTGTACTAGAGATGAGGCATGTCCACTTCCCTTCTCAACATACTGGGTTTAAAAGCAAGACCCCGAAGTCTGTCTACTCCAAAGATTAGCTCTCAGCAAGGCTGTTCTTGGATTCCACATACTCCAATGCAGCTGCCTTCACAGCCTGGATGGTTTCCACTGTGCCGTACTTCTTCTCATACTCCAAATAGCTTTTAAAGAAAAACTTCATCTTCTTTGCTGTTAAATTTAGGTGAATCACTCTTTCAAAAATATCCCTGTGACAAACACAAAATAACGTTCAGAAAACAGTTTTAATCTGATATTTTATGAACTGTTTCTATTTAAAATGACTAAAATAGTTACCTTGCTTTGTCTCTTATTCATAGGAGATATAAGTAATATATTTCTAGAACAATTTTTTTAGGTTTCTCATCGTTAAGTATTATAACATTTCCCTGCCAAAATCAAGTCACTCCTTTAGTTTTAAGCTAGTACATATTCCCAACCTTGCATTTGCATCTTTGCTGGGAATTAAGAATCCTAACTTTCTTACACATGCTAGTACTCACCGGACTTCTTTTTGACTGCCATGTTTTATCATTATGTCTATGTACACTGACCAGATGTCTGTACGCTTAGGGTATGTGCTCAGCATGTTTTCAAACATGGCCTTGCCGTGTTCTGCATCCCCAAACTGAAACTCTAACTGTGCCAGCTTTGAAATCACATCCACATCTGCAAAAAAAGAAGAAGAAGAAACAAGGATTATTTAAAGGATTATTTCCAGCAGTCATTATTACTTCTGTCTAAAGTTTGAAGGTATAATTATTATTTAGAAATACATGATTAGCTACATCCTCACTAAAAGAATGTTCAGAGCAGATTAGCAAACAAGGTGGAAAGGTCTAAACTTTTGTAAAATATGCACTGTTCCTTGTGTTGCTGAATCTGTTTCTGTCTGTTGGCATGAAAGAAAAAAAGAATATATTTATTAAGAAATGGAGGTGAAGAAATGGGAATGGAAGAAAATGACTGAAAGAGACAAAGATAAGAATGGTTACAATACAGATAACACAGATATGAATCTACTCCAATCTAAATGAAAGTCCAATGAGAAAGATATAGACATCCCTATTCAAGAAAAAAGGAAACCAAGGAACTCTTACGCTCTTTGTCTGGCAAGCATTTCAGTGCCCGTGGCATAAGTCTGTGAGCTGCCTCCACCGAACCATGTTTCAGAAGAAAAGTGGTATACTTTACCCACACACACTTTTCTTGACGGAAGCGTTTCAGCATTGTATTGTATAGGTCATCAGCTTCCTGAATAGATCAAGAGGAAGGATAAGGAATCACGCTAAATATGCAGAACATTTTTATTTACATTGCTCCTAAATTACAAAGGATAATCTAGCTCTTGCTCTCACAAATATACTACCAATACCTTTGGTTTTCCTATCCTACTTTTCAATAATTATAGAAATGGGTAGTAGCTACTTTTGTGCTAAGATATTTAGATATTTATGTGGGAATGAATTGAACAGATTTGTCAACCCTGAAGTTGGCCTAACTATGGTCATTTTCTCTTTGTAGCTTTTCTCTTCTCACTGCTTCAGGGCTGACACAGCTTGGAGCGAAGGGACCAGGGAGGGGGGTGTACAGATAGCTGGGGGATTGTAGCCTAAATAAAATTCTTTCCCCTGGAAATCAAGGACGTTGGTGCAGGTGGAGACTGAGGTCACCTAGCAACTGGACTACATGCTGATTGGACCATGTGACTGGAGATTCTGGGGGGGGGGGAATGACAAAGTTTTACTTTTAATTAGGTGGAAAATCGGCTCTCTAAACCGGAGTTGCTGTCCAGGGTCCTGAGCTCCAGCCGCTTACCTGGTCTACCTGGGCAGCGGAAAAGATTCAGGGAAGATAGAGGAAGAAATCGGAGAAGGAACTGTGGGGCCTGTGGGGGAATCGAGGAGAGCCTGATATTCCCCTTGATGCCCGAGGGAGCAGCCGCAGCTGAAGTCAAATGCCAACTAAGGGCCTGGGCAAAGGAGCAGCTCCCACTGCTGGTTTTCCACCAAGAATGTGCCAATTTGATATGTCCCAATAAAAGATTTTTTGAGGAAATTGACTGTCTCGGAGTTCTTATTGAATGGGACGTATTACTTGGAACCTTGACACAGACATGGCTTGAAAACAGCTGTCTTCTGTTTTATTTCAGCCTTAAAAATTCTACGTTATAATAATTTCCCTCAGGCTTTACCGATTCAACTTATGTTCAGAATGCTAACTGCTGTTCTACAATCTGACAAGAAATTCTAAATTCAGTACTAAAGAGTTGAAGAGTAAATCTTCTCTCATGTTTAGAAAAATAAAAAATATACATTAAGCCTGTGTACCTTATTCAACAAGGTGCTGCACTGAACACAAGCTTAATATACAACTACACGTCCTGTTTCATCATCAACTACCAATTCTGCAATTTTAGAATATCGATTTCATAGGTATTAAGAGTGCATTTTGCATTCAATAATCCTGACAAGAGCAATAGTCTGACATTTTTCAAAGAGACACCCAGAGATAAGCCATCTGCTGCTCCAAAGAGGCAACATCCATAAGTCCAAAATGTAAAGGGGAGTCTAGGACAAACTAGACCAGAATAGGTGTGTTATTTCTTGAAATCAGACAAATATTCTTCCTGTCATACATACAGAGATGAATAAAAGTGATCATTCTTTTTATCATGCTGCTATAATTGGCATCACCTTGTATTTCTCAGACGCGCTGTAGATGTCTGCCAACTGCTGAAAGACCTTTAGAGGTTCATTGTACTGAACTGCTCTTTCAAAAACTTTCATCAGTCCTTCCTCTGTACCATACATGTTCTCTAGGTTCAGCAAAGCGACCCACACATTCAGCTTTTCTTGTTCCTCTCTGAAGAAGAAAACAACATTCAGTACAAAGATCAAAACTCTTGATTTTGCTTTTCACGTTGCTAGTCCTCTCAATTTGTTTGTGGTTTAGTTTATACTGAATACTGTGTATTTGGAGAAAGGTAAGAGAGAAAAGTCGTATGTTCCCTTTACTCTGCAAGTATTTTATTTTTAGATCCAACCAAGCAAAATATAGTATGGATATGAACTGTTACCAAGGAAACTGAAGATCAACAAAAACCAAAGGTCACCTAAAGGAGATTGTTTTTAGTGCCCTTTCTGCAACAGCTCTAGCTTTTTCGATCTCTGTAGCTTGGAGATGAAAAGCCATGAACTGCAACCAAAGGATGGAGCTGTCAGGAGTGCCTAGGACCAAGCGGTCAAAGTCATCTGCTGTCTGCGGCTGTCGCTTGGGATCCATCAGGGCAGCTTCCAGCTTGGAGAGTTCCTTCTCTGCCTTTTGCTTCTCCAGCTCCTGTTTCTTTTTGGTTTGTTTCTTGGCCTTAAAGAAAAGGAAGAAAGAGAAAGGCCGTGATCACTGGAAAACCTGTAGTGCAGCAAGATAACATACTGTAAGACAAAGTGGGGTGGATCCAAGAACCAGATACTACTGGAGGGCCTTTGGGGTACTTCGTCTTGTGCCATATCCGTCATTGGACATTGGCGATCATGTTGGCGATCCTAATTTTATCAACAACAGCACAAAAAAGTGCTGTAGAGTTTTGTCCAAATCAGTCCCTTAAATTTTGAAGCCATGATGTTCTTCTGCGTGGACCTTGTTTGCCTTCAATCTTTCCTTGGAGGATTAAGTGAAGTATGCCGTATTTTTCGAGGTGTCACATCGCTTGTCCAAAATATTCGAACTTTTGCTTTTTTATGGTTTTGATGATTTCCCTTGGCTTTCCCAGGCGGCTTATCACTCCCTCATTTCTGATTTTGTCAACCCAACTTATTGGGGTACTTAGCAGGCTCAATTAGACTAGTGAATTAGAATTTACTATTTTTGTTACAGAGGGGTGACACTCTGTCTCTTTCTAAGTTATTCCTAACGCCAGTAGTGCCACAAGAATCCCCCTTTTATTATACCTTTTACATTATTTCATTGTCTACCTTTACATTTGAAGCTAATATGATACAATATTCTCCACACAGATACTGCCCCATTTAGCCATGGGCACATCAGTGACAGACAAGGAGGTATGGGGAACGGAGATACAATCTAAAATGTTATTTTATTTTATTTATTTATTTATCATTTCCAAACTTAGAACTCTTCCTTCCTCCCCACTTTATATTTATTTTTTATATTTGTAAGTGTTGTGAAAACTGCCACAATACTTTAAAAAGGTAAAAAATACCCCACAGGCATAAAAAAATGAGCTATGCCTACAACAGTATTCTCTTTTCAGAGGTACATATCTCATAAAAATGTTGTTTTACATATATGTACATGGAAATGCTTTACCCAAGACACTCTTCTCAAAAGCAAACTTTCTATATGAAAAAACTGCACCTGGAGGTACAGAAATTCAGGTAGTGCACAGGGATTTTTCTTGTGGTTGGTACACCATGATCACTTCACTTTATAAAGAAAAGAATCTGTGTGTGTGTCTCTGTCTGTGTCTCTGTCTCTCTTTCTCACACACACTTTCAACTAGATGGACCCTTTTAACAAAAGGTCAGCTGAAGGGAAACTACATACTATCATTGCATACAAATTAATCCCCAAAACAAACAATACAGAGATACTGTACCACGGATTCCGCATCATTTTCTTCCTCGCTGTCTGAGCTGTGCTCCTTTGCAATCAATGTGGTTCCATCCAGCACATTTAAGCCCTCCTCCCACATAAAGCTGGTTGAAACCTTCAATCGTGGAACTTCTTTTCCCTGCTGAGAAACAAGCAGAAATATATATTGCATCAACCATCCCACTCAGTACAAAAATATGTCTTCCACCATGTCAAAAGACCGATCCCTTTCCTTCAGCCTTTTACCTTAGACTTCTTCTTATGCTTCTTTTCCTTCTCCTCTTCCTCCCGATAATAAACCTCAACACCACTATCACCATCCTCAGTGCAATAAGCTCTCTTTTTTGCTGGTGTTATTTCCTATCATTGAAAAGAGAAAGTGTTAAACTATCGTTTAAAAATGTTTCCTAATCAAGCCTAAAATCTCTTCCAGGATAGATACCTGCTCGCTTTCAGAGCACTTCCTCCTTTGAGTTCTTGATTTCTGGGAGGGTGTATCCATTTCACTAGATGGCTTTGCATCACATGGAATAACGCTTGGCTTCCCTGTGTCTTTAGGAAGGAGAGAGAGCTCCACGAGGTTCTCTTGTCTGTTTATACTGCAGAATGATTAGAACACAGGAAATGATAGGAGAAAAAAACCCAGCATAATCATAAAGTGTACAGTGTCCTCTTAAATGTACAAAATGCTTTATATTTTTAATCTGTTCAGCTTCACACCATTTCAGTAAGGTAGTACTTTGATCATTTAATAAAATGATTAACATAAAGTAAAACACATACACAATTCACTATAGTGCCACACCCTTTCTTAATCATACATTTTACTGCCTGCAAGGCCTCCCATTCATTTTGCCACCTCAGAGAAACCGTGGTTTTGGGAAAACATCCTACTTACCTGAGAACTTTGGCAGTGAGAAGCTGATCTGTACGTATGTACTTCATACAGAGTGAATGATCTGGCACAAAGAATGGGGTGACATTTTGAAGGGAAATTTGACCCACCACTGAATCAGACAACCTGTCAAGAAAGAAGACTGTAACTTCTTCAAGCGTACTTCAAAAGATAAAACATACACTTTGAAATGGTGACCATGATATGGCTGAAAAAAATACAACAAGCCCGTGGTCATAACAAGAATACAGAAGCTGCACTTGTGTGGGGAATGCTGTCTATACGAAAGATGTAACTGTATTTGTCTAGTTGCCGAATGCGGTAGAACAGGAGTGTCAAACTCATTTTCACCGAGGGCCACATCAGCGTAATGGTTGCCCTCAAAGGGCCACATGTAACTGTAAGACAGTATAAATGTAACCAAATGTCCTAAAAACAATAGGAACTTTGCAGCTCTTGTGGGCCACATAAAATGACATGGGGGGCCACATTTGGCCCCCGGACCTTGAGTTTGACACCTGTGCGGTAGAAGGAATAGTGTTTCTTCAAGCACAAATAAATCAAAAAGAGATGGTAAAAAGCTGCCTGATTTAAGGAATATATCTGCATTATTAATTAAATCTGATAAGATTCAAACACACACAAGAAGACATACACAGAAGTGAAATAATATCTCTACTTCTATGATTGCAAACAAAACTCACCCCAAAGAGATGCCTGATGCTGTAATGGATTTGACATAGCCTCTGAGGAGTTGACCATTCTGAATGTTATCAAGGGAAGCAATTTCAGGATCTTCAACTTTATGACGGCCTTTAGGATTTATCCTAAAATAAACAGGAGAATGAGTAAAGTGCCTTCTTCCTGCATAGGCAAAACAAATTAGAATGACAAACCCCATACTCTTCTCTAAATGCACATTTATAATACAATGGAATTGCATTAGGACTAAGAGCAGTTTTCTCATCTGATGGTAGATGAGGCAGTATTTCCTTACCTGGATGGTCGGAGGGATACTTTTACTGCATTGTCTTCAATGGAAAGAATATAACATCTATACAGAAGAGAAAAAAAAGTAACCTTGCATGTAACTTCAGATGTGATTATGTCTACTACAAGAAAAAGTTGATTACATTATACATGCCTTAGATCATGGGTGTCAAACACAAGGTCCACGGACTGGATCTGGCCCACGATGTGGTCGGATCCAGCCCGTGGTGCCATCTTGGAAAATGTAAGAGGCCAGCCAACCCGTCTACCCAGTGCAAAGATGAAACATCCAACAGTTTGGGGAATGGCGTCAAGCCTGCGTTGGCCACCAGCCAGCCACCCAGCCCCACGAGGTCAAGTGAAATTGAGCTTGTATCATGCTGGAGCATCCCAAAACATTGTAGTTATTGAATATTGGCATTGGGAGATACTTGGAAGACATGGTTCAGAATAAAGCAGCAAAGTTATCAAATGCGGTCTAAAGGATCATGCAATGCCTTTACTAAAACTCATGCACTAGGTTTGATTTGTTTCTTTTCAGGCAATTCAAGGGTGGTCTCTATGCTTGGAAGGGCTGAAGTATCACCTTTTCTAATTCAAGCTGTTTTGCCTATTGCAATAATCATCAGAGAACTTAGTGTCCCTAGAAATCCATCTGGTTGGGACCGTGAAGCAGAATTTTCTTAAGAATGTTTCTAAATTTTGGAAATTGCTTCTGGGAGAGGTTTATCTTCTTTTAATGAATTTTTAAAAATTAGTTTTAAAAAGTTATATTTTTAAAACCACAGATGAAATCAATGTGACTATTTTTTACTGTCGTTCTAATAATTTGTGAATTGATGCTTTCGCCCTTCCCTTTTATAGTCAGCCACCTTGAGGCTGTTTTTTTTTAGGGGAGCAGAGGGTGTTTAAAACAAAAGAATTATGTTCTAAAATTATTCCTGAGCAAGGATCCATCTTAAAATACTGGCACTCAAAACAAAAGATTAGTTTTCAAAGTAGCTTAAAAAAGTCAGTGATCTGAAAATGGGAATTCAAAATGTACGTTTGTAACAACCTGGCATCCTTCATATACTCTGGGAGCATAATCTCCAGGCTTTCAAAGGCATTGCTGGTTGCATCTGTCATGCTCATAACTGATTGAAAGGCATCAGGTTAGAGAAGACTGCTCTAAGCAACCAGCCCACACAACATCTCGAGGTCAACTGGTTAACTTTAAGCTGTTTGGCATTGATATTACACTGCCATATTTCACAAGCCAAAATGCAAAATAAAATTTTCATGCTAGAAGTAAGGAATAATCAGGAGACAAGATCATTGCTAAAGGTTTTTAAAGCTTTTGCAGAAGGCTCCTACCTGACAATTTTTCCAACACCAAAGTCTTCAAGTGGCTGTTCTGTGTATGAATCGTTTAGGTGGAAAAGACTGACTTTGCCAATCCTCCCAAATGGAAGGATAATATGCAGACCGACATGTGGAACCACTCGCTTCACACTGCCCAGTGCAATTGCTCCTTTCTCCAATGAACGAGTGCCTGAGGAAATCCAGATCAGACACTACAGATAACCGTTATAGAGTACATTATCTTGTACCTTTAAGATACTTGAGATTGTGGATTGCTAGTCTTAATTTTCAAGCATGCCTTAGTTTAGATCAACTCCCAAGTACCAAAGGTTTCATCCACTTTCAATTACGAGGGCTAGAAGTTCTACCATAGTGTGTAAAAAGAGTGTATCAAACTACCAGTAGCGGAAACAAAATATATATAAAAAAATCCTCTAATCTCTGTAGCGCTTATTCCCAGTAAATGGACAGCAGCTTTTTCCTGGCTCCAGACACCATACCCAATTATTGTCATTTGGCACCTTTTCATTTGATTTTAATGCGTTGATCACTATTTAAGTATACCTGTTAGTGACAGAGAGAGTTTGGTTCCAGAAATATCACAATCTGTTACTGTTGCAATCAATGCCTGTCCTTTTTTGAAGCATTTCTTGGCATGTTTTATATCCTATAGAGAAAAAAAAAGAATAAAGACATGACAATCAAAAAGTGCTCACAATACTCACAAAAAAATGCCCAGTTTTCAAACGATACACAGTAAATATGTAATTCTACAACAAGCATGTAATTTTAGATAAATGGTTAATTCCTGAAAAATATTTTGTGCTGCTACAAGAGCTTTTTCATGAAAAACAGTCCTGGAGAGTTAAGCCTAAGCATAGGCTTCAAGCTATGGCAAATGATCGATAAGAAATCTCAAAGTTTTCCACATGAATAACCAAACAAAAGTTTCATGTGTCTACTTTGGGTCCTTAACTCTCAAAGAATGCAACAAGCCTTTTACAGGAAGATTACGGGACATGTAAGAATGCTGTTATGCAACACACAATATTCACGGAAGACAGCATAACTAGAACAGAAACATAAAAATGTAATTGAGTCAATGCAGAGGGGTAATGTCTTACAAAAGTACAAAAAAGGGCCAACTGAGAGTCAACAGTCACCAAATACGTAGATTAACTCCAAAGAGTCATCCATAGGGCTAAACTAACTCATGTGAACTGCTTTTTGCCCTTCTAGTGGGAAAGGGACTAGTACATATACATTATTTCATATACTTCCCTGGCGTAAGACACACAATACTAAATGTTCGTCCAAGAAGGTTGGTGGAGGAACTCTATTCCTCTAATGGTGACTTCTATATGCTACCAAACCCACCATTTGTGATATGCACGTTGTGGAAATTTTATGGGATCCGATTAAATTTGATCAGATCAACACTATTATCCCCTAGAACTTTTAATAACACGGAAATGGGAAACAAGAATTATAATCAGGACACAGTATACCAAGATGCAAGGTTGGTGTAAAATATTTTAAGGGTATTGCCTCTCACCAAATTATACATTTTCATAGTAGCCTCCTAAGATGCGCTTAAGGATACTGTACCTCTTACCCGTCAGCGATTACCTTGGAATTCGAAGAAAGCAGCAGCTGCAGAACTCTCCCTCTGATGGTGGGAGTGACCTCCACCTCCAGCCGTTTCTTTAACACGTTGTACTGAGAAAAGATACCACACACACTTCAGCATTTCATTGGAAGAAAGACAGGTAATTCAACAACGTAACCTCCAACCAAAGGTTCTCAAATCCTTTCGAGAATTTCAGTATTGCCTGCACTTAATCTCACACACACGTGCACAAGAAACGAAGTAAAAAAGTAAAACTCTTAACTCCTAATTCTTCAAAGTAATAATTTTGGAGGAAAAGATGCAATTTAAAAAAAAAAGTAACTATACGTTTCTCATTGTGTTTTACTCAAAGTTACAAGGCAAGAAGAAAAAAATCTCCAGTGTACAGATGTTGAGAAATCCTAAATCTCACCTTCTTAACATAGCATGTCACCATCTGCCCAGGTTTCAGTGTTTCTTCCGGGCTGTCATTTTCAGCATTCAAGGCCGCTGTGCTTTCCTCTTTCAGTCCACTGATCATAAGAGAAAGTAAAATAGTTATGCCCAGGCATTCTACTTTGGCATTCTAATTTCTCCCTTTTCTGCAAAATATCTTCTATTTCATATTTAGGAACAAGCAGCTGCAAGGCCACGTGTGTATTTAAATCCCAAGACACGTGCAGGTAGTCCTCAACTTACGATCACAAGTGAGACCAAAATTTCTGTTGTTAGGTGAGACATTTGTTAAGTGAATTTTGCCCATGTTATGACCTTTCTTGCCACAATTGTTAAATGAATCACTGCAGTTGGTAAGTTGGTAACACGGTTGTTAAGTGAATCTGGCTTCCCCGTTGATTTTGCTTATCAAAAGGTTGCAAAAGGTGATCACATGATCTTGGTAAACAGCAACGGTCGTAAGTATGAACCAGTATCTGAATTTTGATCACATGATCATGGGGATGCCACAAAGGTTGTGTGAAAAACAGTCATAAGTCACTTTTTTCAGTGCCGTTGTAACTTTGAATGGTCACTAAATGAACTGTTGTAAGTCTAGGACTATCTGTATTATCAATTTATTTAATTCTCATCTAACATGTTCATATTAGAATTGCACAACCGTAACCTATGAATAATGGGTCAAAAGGAATGTTTAGAGAATGGATTATATTTTAAACATGTTCTGAGGCTTCATCTTAATCCCTAAGCACTGTACTGACATGATTTCCTTACCTGGGTCGGATACTGAGCTCTAGGAATGTACGGGTGAAGTGGGTGTGGGTGATGGGCAAATATCTGTAAGTTAAGAGCATATGACCATATGAATATCATTTGGAATTATGAAAAATAGAACAGCAAATGCATTCATCATATTAATAAATACACCACCCAACAGCTTTTTTCACCTGTTAATAATCGTTTTCATTTCAAGTAAGAGGGAAAAATACACCAATTGCAAGAAATGAAAAAAAAAATACGCAATGCAAGAAATTCTTATACTTGTGCCTATCTGAAACACTGATTTTTCTCCAGAAGGAAAAAATGTTCAATTATATAAAACTTGTTCTCAAGAATCCAAATGTCTGCAAGTCCAGTATCTGTCAAATGCATTGACAGTTATTCTCCAGGTTGCAGAAACATACACCACATACATTGTATGACTGTCCCTGCAGGGTTTTTTGCCAAGAATTTGGAAGTAATTGTCATTGCCTCCTTCCTAGCTAGGGTTGAGAGGGTGTGACTGATACAAAATCGCCCAGCTAGTTTTGTGCCTAAGGTGGAACTAGAACTCATGTTCTCCTAGTTTCTAGCCTGGCACCTTAACTAGTATACCAAATAGGCACATAAGACCCTGGATCTCAAGAAATACATTACACTACAAACATTTCAGATTTCCTTCTTTTGTAAATCTCAACCTTTTTAATTTAGTTGATACATTTGAAACAATAAAGAGATGTTTCTTAAACATTTCTATAATATATAAAACTTAAATACAGAAAAGCACATTTCAATTTAAAAAACCAACTGAAGCTTTACAACTGTTCGTGGCAACCTATTGTGATCACGTACACAGATTTTCAATCCTTATCCTTTAGCTTGCTCCTAAAAAAAACACCCTGACTCTGAGCTTATAAACAGCCACAAGGAGTTTTCTCCATACAAAAGGGACCAAGCAACATTATGTATAAGATACGGCTCTAACACAGATGGGAAGGGGGAATCATTGCATTTAACTTCCTTCACCAGGGGAGAATTCCAGGCCTCCTTCCCGTCCCCTTCTGGATTGATGAGAATATTAGATGAGAATAGAGATCGCAGCACTTAAAACACTGGGCCAAGCATGAGAAGACTTGGGTCTAAATCCAAACTCATAGTAGCTGACTGGGTGATTTTGGTATTTCTACATGGCTCTGGGAAAAATTAGGAGATGGACAGGTATGTATTCCTGAAGGAAAACGGGACAGGTAAGTAATCTAATAAGTACATTTACCAAGAAAATTTTCTGGAACCAGCAGTAAAAATTAAAAACAAAACAGCAAATGTAATAGAAATGCTTGCTAGCCCATTGAGTAACAATGAAAATAACTGTTAGCCACAGTACAAGAAATATATAAAATGTCTTACTTGTGACTTTTAACGCCTCTGCCCCCAATCACCCGAGCAGTAATCTTCTGTCCAACTTTTAGTAATGATGTTGGAAAAGTGCCTACAGTAACATCATCCAGGATCTGGGACGCATGAATGGAGCCAGTCAACCCATCATTAAATGCCACTAAGACATGGGTGGGTTTGACAGACTTCACAATTCCACTGACTATGTTTCCTGAGCTTGGCAATTGTTTCGTTACAAATGATGTATCCTCTAGTGTCTCCGATTCGTGACGTAATCTGGTTACACTCTTCTTCTTCCCTGAACTTTGCACAGCAAGTACCATCCCATGATCACCAATCTGTGTGTTTTTCAGAACCACTCTGACGGACTGCCCCGTCTTCAGTTTTTCAGAATCGAATCGGAATGTGTCATTCAAGTGAGAAGCCACAGGGATTGCAGTCAGCTGACCTGTTCCTAACAAGGAAACAACTGCATGCTCTGTAGCCACATGCTGCACAACAGCCTCATGCTGAGAATTCAGGATTAACTGGAATATATAGAAGTTACAGTCAGAAAACAAAAAAATCTGTTATACATGTAATATATATTTGCTTTGTTCTATTTCAAGCTTATGTTTTATCCTTCTTTGAAAAAGCTTCAAGAACTTCATAACTTTTTAGTGATTTCTGAGAATTTATTAGAACTTTCTAGCATATAGCATTTGAAACTTTGAGGCTACAGAAAAAGATACCAGAATATATTTTAATGTTTTGGGGATCTTTATCTGTAGCCTAAAAGTGTCCAATGTTATATACTAGAAAGTTCGAATAAATTCTCAGATAGTACTAAAAAGTCATATCTTCTTCAAGACTAACAAATGCTTGAGGTTTTGATGAAGGGATGCCTTAGGATATTTACAGGTATGCACTTATGTTGGATTTATTCTAACATGTGCCTAAAGGTTAAATAATATGTGAAATACTGTAACTTAAATCAACCACCACTTTTAACAGGGGTGTCAAACTTAAGGCTTAAATCTGGTCCGCAGGGCTGGCCTGCAAATTTCAAAGGACCAGCCTGCGGTGCCTCTGCCAGCCAAAATGGGCTGGGGGGGGGGGGGGGCCCGTGCATACACACA
>JAOYMU010000002.1:18001290-18014400 GCA_025802295.1 Psammodynastes pulverulentus
ACCCTGGGGGCTGGGCCAGGAAGAACTCAGGCCAGGCCAGCCTGAACAAACAGATAGGTCTTCAATTTCTTCCGGAAATTGAAGCAATCCCCGATAATCTTAAATATGAATCCAAAAGACCTCTAAAAGCTCTCACCAACTTATTTGTTTAAAGCTATTAAACATACTTTTAAAAGGAAAAACCATTAAATGAAGAAAAAGTCTTAATATGTTACTTTAAATTTACTTTTAAAGTATTCCTTTTTGTTTACATTTAAACAAAAACGTTTAATAGTTTTTTCGTTGCATTTAAACAAATTATACCTGTATTATAGATAGGGCACAGTAGGGCGGAGCAGGGCTCAGCTTCCCGCCCCCTCCACTTTATACTACAGTACTGAAAGACCTACTCCTAGAACCCAAGTCCTACCTATATGCCCCAGATATAACTTGGGGCTTGGAGAACATTTATTGCAATGGCAAATAATTGTTGTGCATGGAAGTCAAGCTCGGTTGGAACTATAGTCTAAAGACAGATCAACAGAAGCAGCAAAAATCAGCGTTATTTTAATAGTTTATATTTAATTAGCATTACAATACAACAGAATAACAGCTAATGAATGTAAATCATCAGATATTTTATTGCATTGTCCCTGCCTCACTCACGTTTTGACACAGCTTCGTGTGTGCATTTTTTAACGTTTTAACTCTTATTTTAATATTGAAAATTAAAGTCAGATCCGGTCTTTAGGAACTGTCGTATCACGCAGATATAAACGCTCGCTTTCTCGTCTGCGAAAGAGGAACATATTTTAACTCGGTTTCCCAGAACACAGCGCGAATATGTAAATTATGCAGGTGTTCTGGAGATGTACGCGCCAAATTAGCCATGCGCACGCGCTAAAATTGGCAGACCCCCCCTTTTTTAAAATTCTGCTTGGAGGGACGGGCCAGACCCCTCGCGCAAATTAGCGAGGGGGGCGGGGTGGGGGAGGCGACCAGGTAGCACAGCGATACTCCGCGACTGTTGGAAAACTGCCTTTTCTTGTGTGGACGGAAGCCGAACGGCCGCTCGTTTTTGGTCGGAGATATGGCGTTGACTCTGATAAGCGAAGGGTCCGTAGCTGAAGAGGCTGGTGGACCGGCCGAGGAAGTGGAGGGTAAAGTAGCGGCGGCGGCCGCGCTGGAAACGCCTGGTTGCTCCGGGGCGGGTGCTCGTGACGAACAGGGAAGCCGCTCTGAATCCAGTTGTGGAGGTAACGAAGAGATGGAGGATGAGGAAGAAGTGATGGAAGAAGGGACTGCAGGAGGGGGAACCGCAGCCCTCTTCGGAGGATTTGGCACGGAGGAGGGCGAAATGGATTGCGACGAGGAGGACGAGGTAACACGGGCCGGCCACTCTTTCCTCGGCAGCGGGGTTAAGGGAACGCGAGGACTAGTAGCTCGGTAAAACACAGTTGCGGAGGTTCTTAGGCAAATCACCCTCGGCCAACTTTGCTGATAAGATTATTGTTGAGACGTTTTGATTTTCTTGGGATACAAGTACTGGCATTGCTTTCTGTGCAAATGCATTCCTTTTCTGTGTGTGTATTTTGTCACAATGTGACATTTCTTGTGTACCGCAGTTAAAACAGTTACCTCTGTTAAAACAGTTCTGTTGGTCTTGCTAGTTTCTTTTATGGGCTCTTACAGAGAAATGATCCCTGCAAATCCAAACGTGATAATAAAACATTGTCCTAGTTTGTAAAACTTGCCATGCTTCAGAAAAACTTGCAAGACAAACTTTTTAAAGTCCTGTTCTGTAGTTTCCTGTACTTATCCTGTTGTGGATGAGTACAGGATGGATTTATCAATATGTCTTGTGCAAAAGAACTGCTGCTTTTCACACCAGTGTCAGTATCTCCCATCATATTCTGGGAACAAGAGATGGGCTTGGAACATGTTGCTTATACTACATGTAGAGACTTCTTTCCTTCAGAGATAATGCCTAGTCTTGCACTGCTCAGTTGCTGAAGCAGTTAAAGAAGTCAACATCAAATATTATGTGAGAAGATGCAAGCTTGTTTCTCAAGAGTTCTCTTCAATGTGGCCTTCCAGATTTGCTTTGGAGTCACACAACTTTCTGTAGGAACCTTGGAAGATTTGCAGAGATATAAAACTTGGTTTCAACTACATAATATGGGCATTATTGTTTGCAAATAGTTTATTGAAAAAAATATGTTCTCAAGTACTTATTTTAAATATAAAAACTGTAACATCAGCAAATTTTTAAACAATACTCTTGACATACTTTTGTGGAATTTCAGCGCATGATTAATCTTTCTGAACTGGCACCATATATTATGTGTTCCATCTGCAAGGGATATTTCATAGATGCCACAACTATCACAGAATGTCTCCATACATGTAAGTATTGGAATTAAGGTTAAATTTATTTGTTGGCCATCACAATTCTGGGCAGCTTACAACGTTAAAAGCTATAAAATTGTATAAATTGTATAAAACAAATATTTCTGAAAACAAGTTTACATATGTTGGAAAAAAAAGTTCTGTACACCTTAATAATATGAAAGTTGCAATAAAATTTTAGGACTGAAACTCTAGGCTTGAAAGACAAGGGTGCTTCAGAACATGAGCTTGAACTTGATACCTTTCTGTAAGTTCTTAAAGCAGCCTCATGTTTTCTGAGATATACTGTGCATCTGTGTTATATCACAGCCTTATAATACGTGGTACACCAACTGAAGTGGATGTCTTTGAAAAATCCTGGAAAATTTCAACAAACCATGTATTATGAAAATTGTTCCTAAATTCCTTTTCCTTTTGATCCTGACTTTCCACTGAACATGTTTTAAAAAATTTTCAGAGCCTAGTCTGACATTCAGTCTCCTACAAGGAAATCTGTTGTTCTGAATAAGTACATTAACTATGCAAAGTTCATTTTCTTAACCCATTTATCATGGCCAAACTGAATCTATAACGGCCTTGTGGAAATCCAAATCTGGAGACAATTTTCCGGTATCAACTCCAGAAAATAATTGGTTGACGCTAGAGCCTGAAGCACTGTAGGTAAAAAGTATTGCTTTCTTTACCAAGCAGAAGTCAACCATCTGCTTCATCTCAGAGCTTTCCTACTGCAAATTAGGAACATAAATTATTGTGTGATAACCTGGTGTCTGAATTTAAAAAACAACAACACCTGAAATAGTGTGAACTAAACTGTGATATACTGAAGTATAGGTATAAATTCAATATTCATCTTTCAGTAGTTCACCCAAAGTAAATCTACTTTATCTGGCTTCTTCTTTAATCAATAAAGTCCTGTACTGTATATGCACAAAAAAGGGGCTGGGTGGAAGACACAGTCATGAAGTCAGTCCATTTGGGTTAATAAGAATGGATTAATGGCAATGTATAAAAACTAGATGTACAAATCTAAGTAGAACTGTTACTTTTTTGTTTTGCTGTTACTTTACAACCTAGCCAGGACTTACGACCACAATGAAGCACAGAGTTTCGGTCATAAATTGTTGGACTCGATTTTATGACTACTATTTTATGATGGTCATAAAGCTGGTCACTAGTCATTAAGCTAATCATGTCATTAAGTGAACAATGTGGTTGTTAAGCAAATCCTGCATATCTATGGGCATTTTTTGCTTGACCTGCTGCAAAACAGCAAAAATTGCAAATCGTGGTCATGGCAGCACAGAATGCTGCAATCTATTGTAAATGTGAGCTGTTTGCCAAGCACCGAAAATACAATCACTTGAAGTGAAATCACTTCATGTTTTTAAGAAGAGCTTGTAAGAATAGACTGGACAGTCACTTGCCTGAAATGGTATAGAGCCTCCTGCCTGAGCAGGGGCTGAACTAGAAGACTTCCAAGTTCCCTTCCAGCTCTATTCTGATTGGTTGGTTGGTTGATTGGTTGATTGATTAATTGATTGATTGACTGTAGGGGGAGGCAGTCATAATCTTGAGGATGGGACATAAATAGCTTTTTTGAAGTCCATTATAACTTTGAATACTCTTGTATCTCTGCAGATTCTGGACATTACTGCTTTCAATAATAATGGATCATTTTGTAACAGTCATGTAATTACTTTTTTTTTTACAGTTTGTAAAAGCTGCATAGTAAGACATTTTTACTACAGTAACAGATGTCCAAAATGCAACATTGTAGTACATCAGACACAGCCACTTTATAATATCAGGTAATTTACCTATTATGGTATATTCTCTATTTATTTTGTTATAAATGAATAGTTTAGGTAATATTCTTATGTTCATTGTAACTATTGGATCAAAGAATTATTTCAAATAGCCTGACACGGGAGAATATGTTTAAGTCTTCTGAAACTCTAGCAATGTGTTCAAAACCATTTAACTTTATTATTAAAACAATGAAATTAATCTACCGACCACACTTCACTGTCTTGTACTTGATATTTTTCCAATCTGTTTCTATTATTATGTTGAAATGTTAATTTTAAAAATGCTAATAAAGTTGTTTTTGGTAATTTTGACATGGGAATTTTGCAGTTTTGATAGCTATTTTTCAGCCAATCTTGTTTTATTAATAACTGTTATAGTTTAATAATTTTGGGTCCGTGCCTATCTTTCAATATGTCACTGTAATAAAAAAAATGGTTACATTTAAAAATTACTTTTTATTTTCTTTTTATAGACTGGATCGACAATTGCAAGACATAGTATATAAATTAGTTGTCAACTTGGAAGAAAGTAAGTTTTTACCTCTGAATTTGCTGCTCTTGGTAAAACTGAAAGATACACCTAACTGAATGCAACTTACTTTGTTCATATATATCTTATGTTGCCATATCAGTCAGTCCCCTTTTTTAGATTTTTGAATTTAACATGCTTGTTTTCTTCTGATAGTTCACTGAAGAACCACATGCTCCGTGATATAATTTGGAATATTACAGTTAGAGAGTCTTAGCTTATAAGATTTATGAAAAAAGTGTGAAATCTTGAAAAAATGATAGAAGGAATGGGTTACTTTCTTTAGAATGTTCATCTTCCCAGCCCTTTCCACACCTGTTCATCATCTTCTTCTTGTTTAGCAATTGTTCACAATTACAATAGTGATGAAAAAGTAACTTTGTGATCAGTCCTCATATTTATGACCTTTGCAGGTCTATAAAGGAGAAGTAAGACTGTTTTGCTTAGCAACCAAGTTGTTGGTCTTAGTTGTATGATTACTGAACTCTTTTTTTAGCATGAGGTATTCACAAATCTTTTTAAGATTGTGCTTTATATTATGTTGGTACTATAATCCTTTTATTTAAATAACAAAATGTACTATTTCTGTCAGTTAAATGTGTAACAGCTGTAGAATTAAAGTAATGAAATAAAAGATTGACATTGTCTTCAGAATCTTAAACTCCAGCAGCAAGATCTGGGATTTGAAATTGAACCTTTCTGAATCTCTTTGTAACATAGAATTATTATATTGTAGCAATTCATAAATAATTAACATCAAGACAACTCCTACAAAAAACTATTCTGCACTGAAATTACATTCTGTTAATTGTAGCATTTCTAGATTGTATTGATGAAATTGTACAGATTGATACTAATCATCAGTGGCGACAGTGCCCAGTTAGATAATACTTTAATCAAATATTTTTGAAGAAACAAAACACAGTCGTTCACAATATGTTGCTATTAATTTATTCACTGTATTTTAAATGGATATAAATTATTGCAACGTAAAAATAATGCAGTTCCTTTTATTACCTCTCAGGTTTTTATTACAAAATATTGGAAAATTAAAACACTCCTCTCATTGGATAACCGTATGTGAAATTGTTCTGAAAAATTAACAGACTTTTTAAAAACTCTATGACAAACTATTAAAATATGATAGTTGTTATTACTTATACCAGCAGGTTTCTTGTTTTCATAATATTTTTTCTTTATAGATTACTTTCACCTGTACAAATATGTATTTAAAATACTTGTCCTTTTTTTAAAAAATATCCCATATGTGCATATGTGCAACATTCCCAAGTTTTTATTTTTTCATTTTCTTAATCTTTTTGCCCCAAATCTGTGCAGCATTTTATCATTTATTTTACTTCTTCAATAAAATGGCAAAAAATGAAGAATTTAGATTATTTTCTTTGTCTGTTTTTGTCTACTCACTTTATATCAGGGGTGTCAAACACACGTCATCACAGCGTCATGTAATATATTGGGACTTTTTCCCCTTCACTAAACCAGGCAGGTCGGGACTGGCACGTGATGCATCCGGCCCGCAGGCCGCGAGTTTGACACCCCTGCTTTATATCAACTAGATCCATATTTTTTAGGTTGAGGATAACCAGTCCTTTTGCATTTATACATTTAGGAGAAAAAAAGAGAATGCATGATTTCTACAGGGAAAGAGGTTTAGAAATACCCAAACTTGGTAAGTTTTTTTTAACTGTGAGTATACTGTTGCTTAAAATAAAGTGAAATTATTAAAATTTAAATTAAATACTCTTTATTATTCATCTTGGGCGAATAAGCGGCAATATAAATTCAATAAATAAATTATGCCTCATGCCACAAAATATGTAGCTATGTATTTAACCTTCTTTTCTACAGACTAAGACCTACAGACTAATATGTATTTCTTTTCTGACATTATTGTTGCTTTGGTTAAAAAAAAGTGACTGAAAAAATTATATTTTTAAGTTTTCAAAAAAATTCATAGCTGAAAAAAATAACATTCTAACACAAAAATATTGTTAACCTTAAACAACATGATTAATGTTTTCTTGTTAACATACTACTAAACTAAGGCATATTTAATGAAAGTGGGTTTTGTCCCAAACATTTTAAAGATTATATTTTAGTGAGTAGTTTTGTTCATGTGTCAAAATGCACTAAGATTGTTGATTATTGTCTTCAGTCAGTTCTTGCTGACAAACTTGTGTTTGATGAGATATTACATTAGATTTATAGAATTGTATTTTGTTGCGTAGCTGCCTATGGCTCTCAGAAATTCAACACCATTGCTTACTTTTCCTGAATCTTTGAGACAAACATAAAGATTAGAAACATGCCAATGTTTACATAAAGCTATCAAAAATAGCAGTGGAGAATAGCTGTATATAAAAAAACCCACAAATTTCAGGATGATATATTAGTAACTATTACTTTTCATTGCCTGTAATCATCTAGACCTATGCCAGAGATTTTGGAGGAGATGTATCTTTTGTTTTAATGAGATTTTATTTAAGAGACACACTGACACCAAAAACCTAGCCAAATTTGACAAGTTTCTAATTTTCGTTCTTGTGTTATATTGTTTTAAGATCTCTGTTTACATTTGGGTCTAGGGCACAAATGAATAGATTTGTGGAGGCATATGTTTGTCACTATCTCTTCATTATTGCTCTTTTTGGATTCTCTTTTTTTCCTACTCTTGGCCATTCTTTTTAGCTTCTCTGGTCTGAGACCTAATTATAATAAACTGTTATGTGTATGAAAGTCTTGTATGTTGTTACTATGGAACACATAAAGGGAAGAAAGATAAAAAAGAATTAAAAATAGTTACTCAGAAAGAGGTTTGACAGTTAATAATACTTCCAAGAGAGAGAATACTATATGGTATAAGAGAAATAAGAAGGGGCTGAGAAATCATAGAATTGGAAGGGACTATTTAGGCCATGAAGTTCAATCCCCTGTTCAGCATTAGAATCCAAATCAAAGCATTTCTGTTTAAGGGTTATCCAACTTCCACTTGAATACATCCAGAAAAGAAATGCACCGCTTCTCTAGGTAATTGTTTTCTAGAAGAGTGGTGCAGAGATTGTGAAGTCATCACCAGTGAGACAAAGGCAATGGTTGCTCAGAGAAAGGACACCATGGATTGAAAAAAATAAAGGGTGGAAATAAGAGCAATCTGCAAATATTACAGAGAAAGAAGTATGAATGTATTTATTTTATTCCATTCTTTCATTTGTAGCCTGATTAATCTTTTCTATTTTAGCTGTAGCCCAGCCAATGGCAGTGGGAAGGGGGAGACCCCGCAAGGTTGTAGGATCTGTATTCCGTATTCCTCCAGAACTTGACATGTCACTTCTTCTGGAATTTATTGGGTAAGTTAAAATTGAATTTCTGGGAATCAGTGTTTTAAATATGAACATAGACAATGAATGATTGTCTATTAAATCATATTTAAGTCTTGATATTGACAGAAATATGAATAAATATGGTAGTAGCCTGCAAGTTAGCAGGTGGTGAAATGTGCATTATGATGTCAACTCTGCCCTTTATATATTTAAGTGAGATGTCTCAGTGCAAATGTAAAAGGACGGAGCTTGAATTATGAGATTACTAGGCATATTTTATCACTTTGACATTGTGATTAGGAATGAATCGCCTATATTGGCCTATTATATTATCACAATTTTAAGTTGTATTATTAGATTTTAGTACAGTGAAAAGATCAAGGGATAGTGAAATAAATTAAGACCTGCAACTCTACATAAACTTGCTCAGTTTTCAACATATGCTGATAGCGTCGTCTGAAGAATACAACTTTCTGGTATAGAAAGTAGCATTATTTTCACTATGCTTTGATTTAGCTTTATGATTTGCTACACTTTGTACAGATAATCGATAATTTGATGTTTGTCCAATGCATTAAGCTATAAATCATGCATATTGGTGTTCATACAGGTAATCCCTGATTTACAAAAGTTTTAACAAACAATCAGAACTATAATAGTAGCCTTGGAAAGGTGCTGTACAGCCCATAAAACACTTCTTGACATTGTAAAACATTACACTGTTGTCCCTTGGTCACAGGATTGCGATCTGAGTGCTTGGCAGCCCATTTGCACTTCTGACCAATTGCCAAGCCCTGCTAGAAAGTCAGTGGGGAAGCTGACAGGAAAGACTGCAAACTACCGTCACTTGTCAAAAGGTCTTCCTCTCTTTGGGGCTGATTAAAAGAGGTGCTTGCCGAGTGGAGCTGAGTAGAGAAACAGCTCAGATCCTGAAAATCTGAAGTTCATTCCTGCAGTCTGCTAGAGGGGCAAACTCCTCCAGAAATAGAACTCAGATCCCACAGATTTCAGATCCTGAATGTCAAAATAATAGCATCTGCCACAGTCTTGTTCCAGTAATTAAAAATCATTGTTAGTTATATCCATTCAGGAAAACCAGTATATCTTTGCCTCAAAATTGGAAGCATGATAGAAGAATATGACTCCCGAGTAAGCTCATTTCCAAAGTAACTAAAACTAAATTGAGCTTGGCAGCAGATTTCACAATATAACTAATTGACAAGCAGCCTTTGTGTCTTTAAGATGCTTATGCTTTGTCCATCAACGTCTTGGTGTAATAAAAAATACAAATGAATCATATGTGAAGTGGTTCAGAAGCTCAACAATTTGAAGGAAAGCAATTTAAAAATACTCTCTTCGATGTATCCACTAGGTGGCAATAATAACCAAGTAATGTTCACACTGATTCATTTCATGACAAATATGTTTGAATATATCATAATTGCAGTGGTGGGATTCCAAATTTTTACTAACGGTTCTGTGGGCGTGGCTTGGTGGGCATGGCAGGGGAAAGATACTGCAAAATCCCCGTTCCCTCCTGGGGGGAAGTTTACTGCAAAATCCTACCTCCCCATCCCACTAACCTGCTTTCCAGCTCCGTTCTCCGGTGCAGGGCAACCAAAGAAGACCCAGCCAATCAGCTGGGACTCGTGAAGCAGAGAATAGAT
Source organism: Psammodynastes pulverulentus (assembly GCA_025802295.1). Lineage (NCBI taxonomy): Eukaryota > Metazoa > Chordata > Lepidosauria > Squamata > Psammodynastidae > Psammodynastes > Psammodynastes pulverulentus. The sequence continues at coordinate 18,011,024 of JAOYMU010000002.1, forward strand.
GGGGGCGGGGCCAGTCAGAGGTGGTATTTGCCGGTTCTCCGAACTACTCAAAATTTCTACTACCAGTTCTTCAGAGCTGGTCAGAACCTGCTGAATACCACCTCTGCATAATTGGTAACATTCAAATGCTGGTTTATTGAAAGGTATTTTAAAAATAATGTTATCTCTTTACCCTTTGTGACTGTACATGTATAAAAATTAGTTTAAAAGCTGAGGGAGGGCTCTCGGGGCACTAACCAGCCCCACGACTGCATACTTCCCTGAGCTCTCCATGAAAGACTATATTTTAACTCCTTTGCAGAAGGCCAGTAGAGTGGGGGCCTCTCTCACCTCTCTATTCCACAGGGCTGGGACAAGAGAAGAGAATGTTGTCTTCCTCTCTCTTCCTTTTGGCCTCTCAAAAACCAAAAATGAAAGATTTTCTTTGGGAACCACAAAATAAATGCTGGAGGAAGCACAGGTTTTGATTTATGCCTGTAAGTTGAGCATGCCAAGGTATGTGTATCGCATACACACTGATTATATTCATTTCTCTTTCTTTCAGAGCGAATGATCTCTCTGGAAATTTTAAGGTATACGTTTTTGCTGTATTAAAATAAATGTGGCATTATGTTTGCAATCTTTTATTTGTAGAACATAGCTGCCTATATTCTCCATAAATGTATGTACAAAGACTGAAAGATACCAGTTTCCTCCCTACTGCCATGTATTGATGATTTCCAGACAACATTTACTGCATCATACCTGTTTTGATATGCTTAAGGCCTAGCACTTTTCTAGCTGAATCTCTACCTAACTCTCTTCTCTTTTGGTTTAGTTTAAATCCTTCCTGACATGTTAGCATCTACATTCTTTCCTGCCTTTGTAGGATGCAGCACATATTTGCCTAAAAGCTTCTTATACTAGTGGTATGTGTCATGGTCCATAAATCCAAATCTTTCTTCCAGTATACTAAAACATCAACCCTCACAGAGCAGATAGATTAAAATATCACCACCCTCTTCACATTTTCATTTATAGATTTATATTTGCTTTTAACCCTCTACCTTTTCTTGACTGCATCATTTATCCCCTTGAGTTCAGAAATTACGGTTAATGATCAGTTGATTTCATGAACACTGGTCATCTTTCAACCCTTCTTTTCACAGGACTACACAGTATGCTTTTCTTAATAATTTGTCTTGTGTATATCATTGCTTCTGTCCTTTGCAGTAGTATGTCTTCTACCATCAGCATTTTTCTCCAAGTGAAGGGCTTTAATTATTTTTGGGGGCAATAGAAATATCTCAGGAGGCTGGAGCTCACTTTCCATATCTGGAGCCTCAAATCAATTTCAGTTGTTTGCTAAAAGGACAACATAGCACCTGAGCTATGTATTACAATGCAGTCCACTTACCTAGACAACAAATGATTGTCTTATCAAAGTCTCAAGGATGAAGAGTGAAAAAATATTGATTTCATCCTCTGTGGCTATTTTAAGGTTTTAAAGTAAACATGAGATTGACTATTTGCAAAAGATCCTATATATTATATAATCTTAACTGTAAATTAACCTGTTCTTTGTTCTTGTAGCCACTGGAAAAAAAGTTTGTACGTGTTTCAGGAGAGGCAACAATTGGACATGTGGAAAAATTCCTCAGAAGAAAGATGGATCTTGATCCTGGCTGTCAGGTACACTGTAATAATTCATATAATTTTACCCTTTTTTTCTTGTCCACAACATGTGTATAACAGTGATCAGATGAATGAGGTTCTCACAGATTTTAATGTAATACTTTTCTCTGAAAGCATTATGTAGGTAGGAAAGACCAAAATAACAAATGAAAAATTCAGGCAGTTAAAAGAAGTACTGAAAGTTAATGCCAGTTAAACTGAGAACCTGATTGTGAACTTTTTACTTTTGCCTTTGGGAATTATATCCACTGACTTAATCTTCTTGCAGCAATTGGTGAAGATGTAAGAGTTCATCCTGAAGTAGCACTTTTAACATAGAAAGTTTGTAATATTCTTCATTTATTTAAATCAACGGGGGGAAAAATCTAACACAACAGTAGAATTATATAAAAACATTTCTGGGCAAAAATATTTTTTTGACATACCGTATATTAAAGCAGCCAATAACTATTGTTGTTTAGCTTTCTAGTGTAAACCTGATGAGCTTTAAGCTTTCTCAGTTTAGCTAAAGCAGATGTCAGAAGAATAACTTTGAGGGATGTGAGGGAAAGGTACTTAGGGAACGACCAAATAAAAGAGAAATAAAAAGCTGTGTCTGCCTAATGAGCAAAGAAGGAAATGTTTAAGGATCTACTCCCTAATGTATCAGACTGTTAAAAATGATGCAGGAGGTTTGTATTTTCAGACTTGCAAAATTTTGTAAATGTAGCATGACAGTAAAGTAGAATTAGCTCATCTAATCATGTTTTACTTGGGAGGACTTATAATTTTACATCTTCCACTTTATCATAATGTATTTTAATGATTGCAGATGGCTATATAGCCAAGCATAATCTCTTCTATACTGGCAAACAGAATATGTCTATTTCAGTTATATACATGCTTATTATCCACAAGTAGTCCTTGACTTATGACCAAAATTAGAACAGGGATTGCTATCATAAGCCAATGCTTATGTGGGTATGATAGTAAAGAGAAACATGTGATTACACCAACTTATAAAACAATCAACACACACCCATTGTAGTTGTTAATCAAGAATTGATGGTGGTTAAGTAAGTGCCCTTCCCATCTAAGCCTTCTTGGCTTGGTCCCTCCCTGCCCCAAGTCTCAGTAAGGTATTTCTACCCTCATCTATGACTTTTGGCCACCTTGAACTTACCTTGCAGAATAACAAGCAGTCACAGAAGTAGGTAGCATTGAGGTTGTTTGCCACACCCTAGGAATCTCAACCTTCCCAGCAAATGCCAGCAAAATCCATTCATTCTCTAGCCTATCGCAATAAGCAAGCCAAGAAGCATGTATTTGCTGCTTGGTCCAGCAAGCCAGCATCCATGAACCTTGCTGCCTTCTTTTCCAGTTCTCCACAGCAATCTTTGCCTTTGGCTTTCTCCTGTTCAGACCCAGCTTCTGGAAAGGAAGACACCTGGAAATGTTTCCTAAAGTACACATGGTTCTCTAAACATTCAGAAGGCTTCACTGCCTTTGTAATGCTGTTTTTTCTTTGATTTTGGCAGAGAGCTTTTTCAGCCAAATCCCAAAGAGTCATCTCAGCAGGCAGCAGCACAGCTTATGACCTTCCCTAATGGCTTCGCCATTGACTTTCTGGGGAAGCTGGCAAAGAAGATTGCAGATGGTGATCACATGATTGCAGGGTGCTTGGCAACCCAGTCGACTGATTGCCAAGCACCCTGCCCCCAGTA
>JAOYMU010000002.1:18014500-18027327 GCA_025802295.1 Psammodynastes pulverulentus
AATCACATGCCCCCAGTAATCTTGCAATGTCCCTAACTTTGGGTTCGTTAAGGCCTTTTTCAGCACTTTGTTTGTAACTTTGAATGGTTGCTGAATATATGGTTTTAAGTCAAGGACTACCTGTATTATTAAAGTGATATTTTCTTATTCCAGTTTTCCATTATAGTGTCAGTATTTTTGTTTTATTTTATTGAATGGTTTGAAAGAAACAGCCTGATTTTTAGAGAAATCACATAGTTCTGAGAATATTTAGATTAGCTTCCCCCAGCGTTGACGTCCTCCAGATTTTGATGTCATCTTCCAAAATTTTCAGCTGTGCTTGTGGGGGATTCTGGGATTTAAAATATATACATCTGGAAGGCACAGAGAATGGATAAGACTGGTATACAGTAAAACAATATCTATTGTAATAAACCTCCTGTTTTTAGAATTGCCCAGAAAGTAATGTAGAGTTGCTTTGGTTATTTTAAAGTGTTCTAAGAATGTTTTTGTCAAGGGTTTAATGGTGAAAACATCAGTAAAATAAATCAGTCAATGTAGAAACAATTTGCCTGTTGCTATTCTGTAGTTCTGAACAGAGGAAAATACAATGTCTGATAGAAGAATATAAAGTGCGGAGGAATATAACATATCAAGTGTAAAATAGTAGAGGAATATAAAGTGAGTATTAGGGCAAATAATCCAATACTTTTAACCCCCTGTGTGCATTGGAAATGTGTCATAAAACTTAAAGCAGAAATTTTCTGTAGCCCACAGTAGTCTCAGAGCAATTGAAAATACATCTACAACTCAGATTTGACACTAGAGAGTTTAATTCCACTAATCTATTAAATAAGTTGCAGATATCATAGGAAGAGCTTTGTGGTAGCAAAGGGTATGGCCATGAAATAAAAGATCATGCTTTTGTTTCAGTTGCATCATTGAACATTTTTCTTTTTTGGCAGCTTGGATGAATTAAGCAATGCCATGCAATCGTTACATGTGAATAAATAGTGCCTCTGGGTCTTATTAATGCTAGATGATGAGCTGAGTGGAAAGAAATAGTATTCCACAGAGAACTGGGTTGCACAGCTCATCCATTGTTAAATTTAAATTGTTTAAACTGAGAACAGCTGCTCATCTTTAACAAATTTAGCAACATCTGATCTGAGAGTATTAGCCCTAAAGTGGAGTTTTTAAGATACTTCTCTGCCCATACACTAACAAGTATGTAAAACAAGGGTAAAGTTATAAGAGGCAAATATAGAAAGTACACTATTTGTCACTGTTGTTAGTAAATCACTTAAAAATAACTGACTTGTTACTGGTGGTGTGTAGTTTCTCTGAAAGTTATAAAGCACATAGTTTTAGCAGGCTGTCATTGTTAATTGGGCACATATTTTTACTTTGAACACAACTTTTACTAAGTACCACATTATTTGATAATTTCTTTCGGTTCATTTCAGGTTGACATAATATGTGGTGATCACTTGCTGGAACAGTATCAGACTCTAAGGGAAATCCAAAATGCTCTAGGGAAGAGTGCGGTGCAGGTAAAGTACTGACCTGTTAATTTAAAAAAATATTTTGTTTAAAAGCAATCCTAATTTTGAATGGTGTTTTGTTACCATCTCAAAGCATTGTTTATTTATTTAAATTTGTTGCTCTTCAACTCTAGTGAGTCTTAGCAGCGTGCAAAACTATAAACATGCAAATAGCAAGAAACATTGAATCAACAGGTAGCCCAGACTAAAATACTCTGCTAACAAAAGCCCACAAAACAAGACAGTGGCTATTAAAATACATTAAGCCTGGGAACAAAATCAGGGTTTAAGTCTTTCCAGAATCTAAGGAGAGAAGACACTGTCCTTATCTTTGGAAGGATACTGTTCTCAAATGTGGGAACACACATTTCCTAGGTCGCACAAAATGGCAATACTTAATTGATGGGACCTGGACACATCCATTCTGCCAGAACAACTAAGTAGGCAGAAACTATTGGAAATATTCTTTCCTATTTGCCTTTCACAAAAGTGTTTTTGAGACTTTTTTATTGAAAAAAATGAGTCTAGGGATCTGGATATTCTTGTACTCCCAAATATATGCTGTTCAAGTCAAAATCTTGGTGTTCCCAATCTAGAAACTGAACTTGCAGCTTACATCCTACAATCTTGGCACACTGAAACATATACAAACGCATTATATGTTCCTTATAACATCTATAGAAATATTGGGTGCCATATAACATTCTGTGTTGGCTTTCTACAGGAAATACATTCATATATCTTTAATAGATGGGTTTCAAAACTGGTGAAGATGTTTTGACAAGCAGACAAAGAAAGGGCCAGGACATGAGCAAGGCGTTCCCAAGAACATACAGAGTATGTCAGTTTTTATAATGAATAGCATAGGAAATGAGAGTTCTGTAAGTAGAAGGTGTAAGTTTGCATCACCAGTGGGAAGAAAACATAATGCTCCTACCCTTATATCTATGACTGCAGAGAAAGTAGTCAAAATAATCTGTAACATATGAAATGTAGTATACAATCCAATTACTGCTTTCATCAAATCTGAAAATGAGATTTGAAATAATTCAGTAAAGAAAATTACGGTACATGTAAAACTACTCCTGATGTATTTTCACAGTGCAGAAGTGCTAAATCTGAATTATACAGAGGACCTGAATATGTGTAATTAACAGTTACAAGACAGTGATGATAAAAATCACAGTGAATTAATTTTATTATTTTGCATTGAATTATGTGGTAAGACTTTTGGAATCATTGTATCAAATCCTAAACATAGCATCAGAAATATCTATCAAAAAAAATGCAATTACTGCTGTCCTTATTAGCAATCTCTGTACAAGCTTCTCAGGAGATTTTGGCAAACATGTCATGACTGAGTCTGAATAGATGCACAGTTGTGCTTGGACTATCTGCAAAGCAATCTTGTAGACCAGACTTGGGCATTTTAAGGCCTACAGGCCACATCTGATCCAGGGGCTGTCTCTTTCTGGTCTGCAGTGTTTAAAGTTTTTTTAAAACGTTAAAGGTTTTTTGTTTGTTTGTTTTTGCCTTTTTTATTTTTTATTTTTAGCAGATGATGGATATGTGTTTATTCAAATCATGTTTAAATTCAGTTACTGATGATTGACCAACTACCTCAGTTGGAAATTGGTTCCTAGCTTCCACTGTTCTTTCTGTGAAGTAATGCTTTCTAACATTACTTTTGAACTTCCTTCCTATCAGCTTGAAATTATGCTCCTATGTTCTCGATTTTTGATTAATATTGAAAATACTGCTGTTTAGAACCATATTCACACCCTAATTTAAAGGTGTCAATCATGTCCCTCTTTCTTTTCTGACCTCTAGCTATGCAATCATATTCCTCCAATCATATACAAAAACATCATATCATATACAAAAACAAAGTTCCATCATTGTCCATCAATTCCAAAAGAAGTACCTTAGTTTTTAATTGTATATTCATCTTTAAATTCTACTGAATCTATGTATTGATATTTTCTAGCTTTTTTATGCATGCATCAAGCATGATAAAACATTTTTTTGCTCACATTTCAAACATATATTTTAAGGGCCTTTATACATTCTAGAGTCTAGACAATTTCTCTGCTGATGTATTCCATGGGTACATTATTTTGTAAAAATTCTCTTTAAGATTATAACAATATAAATTTCAATCTTTTCAGTCATAAATTTTCCCATTGTTCCATCTATATATTATAGTCAAAAGTTTAGTCCATTTTATCATATATTCTTTGACTTGTTCTTCTGTTTTACATTTCAATAGAAATGTATGCATTTTAGCAATTACATCACCATTTGTACCTAATTCTATTTCAAACTCAGTCTTACAATGTTCAATGCCATAAACTTTTTTGTCTACTTTATATAATAGCTGTAGATAAAAAAACCATTCACAACTATGTCTCTCTGCCTCCATTTCTTTTTATCTTATTTTATATTCTTGACAAAATTATAATATCTCACAATAAGATAACCATTAACCTTTTATTTCTCATCTATACAATGATACTACTGAGAGGCACAAGGGTGTTTTCAGGCGGAAACTAGATTTGTATCGATTCCATATATTCAATATGACACATTTAACATGATTTTTTTAAATCCACCTGAATCTTGGCTTTGTTGAACCAAAATACCCATGCCATCCAAATCTCAGGTCATCTAACTCCAAAAACTTTCCGTTTCTCAGCAGCACCCAGCAAACTAAACAGCAAGCTACAAAAATATAATTTCAGATCAGGTAAACTCAGTCATCCTGTTTCCTTTGCATCCTGTAACACTTTATGTTTAATTCATATTTTACCTCTGCCACACAAATTTAGACATATCATTTTGCCACTATTTAAATGGCGCATTATCTGTCAAAACTGTGGATTCTCTGAAACAAAAGCATCATTCTAAAAATGTGATCTATTTTTATCACAGAAATTGTCCCCATCAATGACTATTCAGTTTCTCCCATACTAAAATATATTTTTAAATTTCATTTCATGTCTTGACATAGTTATTTTGAAATAGCATATATATTTGTCATAGTGATACCCAGATATTTTTCTTATTTTTCAATCTTAAATAGATACGGATTCATAAGCATGCAAATGGTAAATATTTCTTTACATGACTCACTGGCCTAATGTGAATCAAATCTAAATAAGCTTCCAGGGCAATGTTCAAAATAAATAAGTCTTTTATGTTTCTTTTTCAGGAAAATAGTTTTCTGTAAGTGTGTTCTCTATAAATTTGTTCTGAAAAGTAAAAATAATGTACTTTTTTCATGAGGGATCCATATACATAGATAGTTAGCATGGCATATCTTGTGTCAGTGCTTAAAAAGGCTAGCCAAGGGAAAGACTGAGAGCCACAATGAATATAATTGTCCTCAAATTTGCCTTCAAATTCCTTGAAAAGTCTACAAGGCTGGGAAGATGGAAAGTTAAATAAAAAGATGAAATCCAAATCCAAAGTTGGTAATAGCTCTTTTTTTCTTCTTAATAGGGAGTTACATTTTAAGGCATAAATAGATAACTGAAACAATATAATATGTCTTTGTTAGATATTTTGGCACTGTGGTTGTGGAGAAATGTGATATTTAGATTCAGTTGTGTGTATTTTGCTATTTCTCTAGAAAATTATTAACCCAAAGGTGTTTTGTTTCAATACAAATACCTAATCTGTGTGTGTGTGTGCGTGTGCATGTGCACCTCCAAATCAGTGTTGATTTCTGGCAACTGCCTAGCCCAGTCCTTGCAGTTTTCTTGGCAAAATTGTGGGGAATGTTTTGCCACTGTCTCCTTCCCAAGGCCGAGAAAGTGTCACCCAACTGACCTAAGGTCACCCAACTGACTTTGGGCCTAAAGTAGGACTAAAATTCGTAATTGCCTGGTTTCTAGCCTGGTACCTTAACAATTGTATAAAATTGTCTCTTGTACCTAACGCACAAATAAGAAAACTTGTCTGGTCAAGTCATTGCTTTTTTAAGTTTGGTGATATCATTGGATTTTTGATTCATACAATTTTTCTTTTTCTTTCCAGGATGGGTTACTTATACTTCACTATGGACTGATTCTTAGCGGAGATTCCACATTTTCCAAAATCTCTTAAATTTTCAGAAGACATTTGAAAGAATAAAACCTCATGTGAGAACTGCAGCAAAAAAAAAGCCATTTTATTTAAATGCATTTAAAGAAATGCACCGTGTTTGCTCTGCATAACAATTAAGGAAGTGATTTAAATCAGTGAGAAAAACAAACAACTGTTCCAGTAAGTAAGCTATAAATACTTCAGTGCTCTTGTATCATCAGTGCCTAGCTCAGGGAAGAAGAAACATATCAGCAAAAAAGATTTCATTCTAAATATGTAGGTCTTGCGGCATTCATGACTAATCCATGGGCAGAGTTGTACTTGAGACCACAATTTATCCAAAAGTCTTTAAGTATATTTGCAGTACTGTTCTCAGGGATGATCTCTTGGACCGCAATGTCTTAGTGGGGAAAACATGCATTATTCATAGGGGTATTTGAATTTTATTTTAGTTGTCAGTTTAGAAATAAAACAACTTAGATTTTTCCCTACAGAAAAAATGGGGCTAATCACCCTTTACAAATTGCAAATATTTTTCTACATGAAAAATATTGAAATAGGTGATATACCACATACTAGAACAGGAAAAGAAATAAGTCTATGTTGCCTATAGATCATCACTGATTGCATAGCAATGTAAAAATAGATGAAACAGTGAATTGGGCTGCATTGGAACAGGTGGGAAAATAAATGGACCGTATGCTTTCCAAATGTTTAAAACAGTCAACTTGTTCCCCCGGTAATAAATATGCACTTAAATAATAAATTAGGAGCTGGCTGAATGGTAGCAATAAAATAACAGCCAGAATAATGGTCTTATTAAAAATATGAATTTGATTAGTTTACAGCTAATATATTAAAATAAAAAAAATGAAATACATCAGATATAAGAAAAAAAGCCATAGAAGCACTCAGCACAAGAAGGGTATGGCAGAATTATTGAAGAGCAGTGAGAAATCGTTAACAATTATTTTGACTGGGTTTGGCATGGGATTGCATTGCCTCTGACTTTTTTTTTAATTAAAAACTAATTCCAGTTACAGCAATATAAACTTACTGAGACAAATGGGTGAAATACAAATATTAAATCTTTGGTTCCCCCATACAACAACCCAGATTCTTGAACAGTGAAATATGACAGTGTTTGCTATTTTTTAAAGTTGATTGAGTAACTAAATGAGTTAATGTTACCTCGATTTATAAAAAATATCAATATTGCAAAATCTGTTATAAGCAGACAATTGAAATTGGAATTAATGCAGAAAAACAGGCTTTCTGACAGAAAAATTAGCATAACATTTGAAGTGAAAAATCTGCATTGCCAAGTAGAATTTTTTTCTGGAATGCCAGCTGGGGATGTTGCATTGCATATATTTGAATATCTAAGTAGGCACAGTCGGTTAATTTAAATCTTCGACTTTATATTTACTTTGTTGCAAAGATTGTTTTGAACTCATGAGAGGATTGTCACAAATGAAGCATTAAGTTCATGGAGAGAAGTATGGAATTTTTTTTCCCCTAATAATCAACATATTACCGATAGGTAATGTACCCACAAATTGCCAAGCTTTGGTTGACCAGTATATTCTGGTCACTATTAAATTCAGTTTGAGTTCCTGCATGTTTTATTTATAGAGCTGAAATTTATATAGAACATGTTAACTATAAAAATCAAGAGCCGAAAACATCAGTTCTGAACAGAAAAACTAATGCATTGTATGGATATTTCATTTCAAGAAAGCAAGTGAGGCATTTCAGAGGGAAATGGTACGAAGAAAACAATTGAAGCAGTTTTTTTTCTTGTAAAGCTAAAAGAGTTCATGACCATGCAGTTAGCTATAGCTAAGTAAGAGTAGCTTCAGGAAACAAGAGACTTGCCTTCATATTCCATATGGTGAACTTTAAGAATTCACTGCTTAAGAAGTGCTTACCACTGGTATAGGTGCTTTTTCTGTTAGCCTTTTCTCCAGAATCAGAGAAAGTATGTTGCTGAGTATTGCAAGAAAAAAATATTTCCAAAGTATGTATTTGAGCTTTATAAAGAGACCTTTAATCCTTCAGGACTTTTTCTTTCTTTATACTTGAAGCACTTTCAGTAATCAGTCTAAGCCAAAATGTTTTTCACATACTACATTAATAGATTATTAGGATGGGATACATAAGAACAACAGTGATCAAGTCTATCTGCTGGTGCAGTTTAGATTATCAAGACACGAGTTAACTGAATTTGTGTGTATATTGCATATATTACATCACAACAGTATTTTGGAAGGCTGTATTATTTCTCTTTTGAAGAGGAGTCTGCATTCCAAATTGATCTTTGAATAAACTATTCAAATATTGGAAATGCCCTACTTATTTCATTAAAAAATAAAGCTCCACAGTGGAATATGAAAAATATTTGTTTTGTAATCCAGTTAATTAATTCGATGGCAAAGCATATAGAAGTTCATTAGATCTGTAAATCATATGAGTATGTGCAGTTAGAGGAGCTTATTTGTGTTGTTCTCTGTTTCTTTTTCCTACATCTATATATTGTTCTGAATTAAAAAAAAAAAGTTCCCCGAGGCATCATTCCAAATTTTGCCTTATCAAGTAAATCTATATTTTATTACATCTTGGTTATTCAACTCTTGGAGTTTATCACAATGTTGAAGCACATTATAATGATGATATATATGTGTGCTATTATCACAATTGTAACACATGTAGAGGATCATGTTATCAATTTTAAGACATACATTTATATTAATTTTTTCCCTCTTGTAAGATTGAGACAATCCCAACATATCACAAGAATTACCTGCAATCCTTTCATATCTGTGTTTTGCATATTCTTAAGAAACAAATGTTGGGAAGTTTCTTCCAAGATCAAAATAATGATGGCCATAATTCATTCTGCCCTCCCTCCCATTGTTGCATTCCTCTTCCAGTTGTAAGGTTAAATATATATATAAATTCATCTTACAAATAGTCATTATGAAAGCATTGTTGTGGGAATGTGGAAATCTTACACAATTATAACTAAAAGCATTTTATGGTTTCATTCTTTCACTTTTAGTCATTGGTCCTTTCCACACAAATAAACTTAGATATTTATTGGCTGTAATGTAACCTTATTAATTCTTAATACCAAAGTTTAGATTCACAATAGCACAAATGACAAACAGGCTGCCTAACGTGGTACAACATTTTTTTTATTAATTGGTGCCTTACAGACGAGAAAAGTATATAAGTTCAAGGGACACAAGATAGGACATGGATTTGTATTATGAAACTTTGTGACAGGATGAATCAGTGCAAAGACATCGAATAATACAATCTTGAATTTCTGCAGAAAAGAATTTTGTTGCTGGCAATTTTTAAGGCATTCAAAGAAAATCTAAAATAGTGTGTTCTATATAAAACTTGGCACATGTTCCGATATAGATAGTGAAGTTAAATTCTGATAGGAGTTGGAAATCTGATTTATTAGAATTCCCAAATTTCTTTAGGAAATTTTATGTTGGTCTCTTACAACCAAGATTATTCTTGTGTCATTTGCTGCAGAAACATGGGCTGAATCTGCTACTTGTTGGAAATGTAAGAATTTTTATTTCTCAGATTTCAGCACCATTTGTTTATTTAAAAAATCAATTGTTTGTGTGTGTTGTGCATATATATGGTTTTCAGTTGTGATTAGCAAGGCTGAACAATTACATTCACCTTAACCAGTCAGAGCAAAATTAGAAGAACCACTAAAATTCACTAGTGTATTTTATTTGTGCAATAGTGAATGTAAGAAAATACATTTAGGAAAAGTCCCTCTCTCATTTAAGAAACCGTATCCCAATAACTTACATAGAAGCCATATTGTTTTCCATAATACAGAAATAAGCAGCTGGCATATATCTACATTCTTTTTCTAATGATGTACTAACACATACATCCCTGTTTTAGGTTGTAGATTGTGCCTTACAGAAGCAGCAGCAATTGCTACTTTTGAATCAGCATTAAGTAGTGTGCTTCTACACAATACAGGAGTACATTCTTTTAGTTTTGTTTTATCTAAAGCTAACCTCTAAAACATGTGTTTTCATTTTTTAATAGCTGGCACTATTTATTCTAAGCAACAACTTTTAAAATTGCTGGCTACTAATATGGCACAAGGTAAAATGGACAGTGCAGTGACTTGTTAGATAATCACAGAGATGGTCAAAAACGTGCATTCAACTAACAGTTAATCAGAATCTATGACTCCTAATTATTTGACTACAGCATGTAGATTTTTTTAAGATGGGCATATTGAAAATAGTTGTAACCTTAGATATCAAAAAATGTATTAAGTGTCTCTTGACAATGTGCTAATAGATTTTCTTTGTGCAGTGATACAGCAAGTTTATCCTGGGAGTGTTCATGTTCCTAAACCTTGTTCGTATTTCTACCTAACATTCCTAGATAATTTTGTATTTCCTTGTAATGTGCATAGACCACAAAGTAAAATAAATATTTGTACTTTTTACCTCTGTGATCCAGAAGGACTAAAATGGAGTAAAGTTCATTATCTGGAAATTAAATAATTGAATTATCTGTCAGTTTCTTTATTTCATGCGGCAGACAATAAGGATTAATCTTCATTTCACTAATGTGATTCAGTTGCTAGATTTTGCCCAACTGGAAAGTTGTCCTCAGCAGAAATAAATCAAAAACATAATTTAATAAGAGTATGTGTGTGCATGTATGTTAGCACATGCTTATTTTCTCTTTAATTCAGCAATTGGGAGACATGTCTGCCTTACAGCAATGCAGTTGGAGAACAAGATTTACTAGAGTATTTCTAAATTAATCTTTGAGCCTCTGTGTTTCTGATAGCATTGAACATAATGCTTCTATTGAAATAATCTACTGTGAAACATTAGAAAGTTAAGTTGATGTGAGCTGGGTAAGTACCTTAATTCAGGTGTAGGCAATTTAAAGACTTAAGCTATATTATTATCCCTTGTGTGTATCTGTATTAAAGGTCAGTGATTACATTTTTTGATTGGTAGTGTTTCCTTCTTCCAAATTTGTTCTTTCAGTTTTTTTAGTGGATGTTATGGTTTCCTCTATCTCAGCAAACGGGTCTCCTATTTGGCTTGATGAAATTTTTGAGGCTAATTTAGCTTCCTCTTTCTCATCTTTCTTAAAATAGAAAGAGGATGACATTTTAGAGCTGCTGGCTACAGATGAACCAAAGAGCCTGGGTTGGAAAGAGTAAGTAGGGTTGGAAAGGGGATTCAAAGATGAGATGCTCATGCTTGAAGTACTAAAACGTGTCTCCTCACCCTCCAACAGCTTCCTGCAAATATAACAAAATAGATTTTATTAATAAGGGAAATTGGGGGGTTTCAAGCACAGTTACATACATAAACAAAGTAAACAATGTCTGTCTTATGTGATAAAAAGAAATTACCCTTAAAAATATAATCACATTTCCTGACTATAAATGCAAAATTATGGCAAAGCATTGAAGTAAATAGGACCAAGCCATTTCTCACCAAGCTATTAAAAGGTAACGGTAAAGATTTCTCTCGCACATATGTGCTAGTCGTTCCGGACTCTAGGGGGCAGTGCTCATCACTTTCAAAGCCGAACAGCCAGTGCTGTCCGAAGACATCTCCATGTCATGTGGCCGGCATGATTAAACACCAAAGGTACACGGAACGCTGTTAACTTCCCATCAAAGGTGGTTCCTATTTTTCTACTTGCATTTTTACGTGCTTTTGAACTGCTAGGTTGGCAGAAGCTGGGACAAGTAACGGGAGCTCACCCTGTTATGTGGCACTAGGGATTCGAACTGCCAACCTTTCTGATCGACAAGTTCAGCATCTTAGCCACTGAGCCACCGTGTCCCAAGCTATTAGGGCAACATAAATTTGATCACCTATTTTGGGATTTTTCAAAATAGTAGGCATTACAATTCTAAGAGATATTGAAAATCAAATCCTGGTTACCTGTATGCTGCTATCTCTATATCCAAGGCCATTTTGACATTCAGTAAATCTTGGTATTCTCTCAGATGCCGAGCCATTTCACTCTTTGTGTCTCTCAAATCACTTTCTAACTGGCTAATGGTATCCTGTAAATTCAGAGAATTCAGCATTAATACTTTAAGGCCAAAGAGACTGCTAAATATCGGTAGTTTAATTCCTTTTTATCAGAAACAAGAAAAAACGCAGTTTTGCTAATTTGTTACAGGCAACACATAACGATTGGAAAATTACAACAGTATAATTAACAATTTGGATTTTTTTTATTTGTATCAGAAGCATCCTAAAATTATAGACATCTAGCCTTCAATACTGAGCAAATGAAATAGGTATAAAATAGATATACCTATAAATCTATTAGGGTAGAAATGCCCAATGATAAGCAGCAGTTGTTTTCAGTTTCTGAATAAAACTCCCTGAACTTCTAATTACTAGCAATATTGATTGTATTGATTGGGCTTATAGGAACATTCTCTCCAATTACTTCATTAGAATAATGTTGAATAAAAATAATTATGGCAGCTCAATAGGCAATGGTCATGCACTGTCTGTATTTGTTTCATTTAGTAATATTTTTAAAGACTAGATTAAATAATAAAGAATATTGAATTTTGATGAATTCATGATATTTCTACCAGTGGTTTTTTTCTACTGATATAACATGTATGAAATAGTGTTAATTTAATATAATGATTTCTGATGTGATTGAAGAAAGAAAACATAATGAACTGTCATTGGAGTCAGTAATATTGTACATGAATGTATGTAAAAATGCCATGCAGCATGTTTAATTCACCACTATAAAAATGTATAAATTTGCATTTTTATATCCCATATATAAATGATACCATATCTTTATAATTAATACTTGGTCTTACAAAAATCTTCCCATAGATTCTATTCACAATGACCACCACACTAAAACCCCTCTGGATAGACTTGCTATAAACACGGAATGATATTGGAGAATGTATCTCCCAGGTTTGGATACTGTAGTACAGATAGAATATAATGAAACAGATTGACTCCAGGTTGGCAAAGGAGTATGACAAGTTTGTATACTCTCTGTGACTCAAAAGTACAGTATATGCTTAATGTTCATTAAAAGAAGCTGGATTAAATTTATTTATTTATTATTTAATCAGACTTCTATACCGCCCCATCTCCGCAGACTCGGGGCGGTTCACAACAAGATAAAAAGCAAAACGAC
>JAOYMU010000002.1:18064776-18082618 GCA_025802295.1 Psammodynastes pulverulentus
TAGAATAGAATAGAATAGAATAGAATAGAATAGAATAGAATAGAATAACAGAGTTGGAAGGGACCTTGGAGGTCTTCAAGTCCAAAATAGTTAGAATGCACTACTGCAGGCTGGCTCTGCCCATCCTTCCAAGGTCAGTAAAATGAGGACACAGGTTGTTGGGGGCAATATACTGACTCCATAGATTACTTAGAAAATGCTGTAAAGTACTGTGAAGGTGCATATAATGGAGGATACTGATGACTTTCAATGGCTTTCAAAGATAGTTTGCTATCTTTTGATTTCTTCTCTGAAGAGAATTAATTGCACTTTTCTCTTCAGTTACTGTTATATTATCCAATATCAAAAATCTGGGAATTTTTGTCTTCTGTAGAAAGTATTGAGGCCCTTCTAAGGCAGCAATTCAAATGGGCCTCCATCAGTAATGAAAGGTATAGCAATGGCTCGCCTTCATATAAGTAATGAGCGAAAAATTCAGGTTGCATTGGAAATGTTGTCCATGTGTGTGTGTACATTGTGTGTGTTACCAAGGTTGTGTCTGGGTTATTATTTTTTTTAAGTCCATTCTGTGTTTCTTAACTGTTCATACCTGACTGGGTTAGGGTTAGGGTTTCTTGGAAAGGAATCTACAATACTTTGTGTTCTAAGCAGACTTGTTTGGAACTTATGTGAAATTATTGTGGCTCAGGGTAGGTGAATGCCAGTACACCCTTTAAAGAGACAAAGCTAATAATTCCCTTTCCTGTCCTATGTAAGCAGAATGTACTATAAATGTGCTATAAATACAACTCAGTACATGAAATGTTTTTGTTTTCTGTCACATACTTTTTTCTTAGGAAAACTTTGCAATTAAGCATCTTTTCAGTGTTTTTTTTTTTTAATTCTCTAGAAAAACTAACATGCCATTGTTCCTTAAATATTAAAAAAACTTTCTAGGTTAAAACATAGCAGGCAGTACTAGCTAATCTTGTCTGATCTACACAAAGCTGAACAAGATCAGACTTGATACATGGTGGGTACATACCTGAGGAAATATCACTAGGAAATATCAATATTGTAAGATAGAAGCAGTAGTAGAAATAGTAGTAGTAATATCTAAGAGGACAGACAGCAAAGCAAACCATTACATATTGTTGCAAAGAAAACTTAATGGATATATCCCTGTAATATATATTTGTTTGATTGAATATATACCATTAAGTGCATACCAATAATACAGTTGAAAGAGTCTAGAGATATTTCACAAGAAGAGTCCTCCACTCCTCTACTCGCAACAGAAAACCTTATGCCACCAGACTTGAAATATTGGATTTAGACAGACAGATAGACTATGGAATTCATTATGTGGAATGTTATTGTGGAATTTGGAGGGCCTTAACTGCATTCCACAATAGACATGTTTCAGTCTTACTCTGCCATTTTAGCTTGCTGTGTGTATATACATTTCTGATTTGATTACTCATGCAATACATATATCTAATTGTTTTACTATATGGTTTTATGTTTTGACAGTAAATTATTCTTTAATGGCCACCATTTCAAGGATATTTTTAAAAAATACTTTATAAATGAATGCTAATCTGTAATAATTCTGAATAATGATTAAAATGTCCCTTTTTAAGCACTGTTTAAATTACGTCTTACCACATGGAGCACAATTACAAGTCTTGGAAAACTAATTTCATGGCAATATGTTATTATAAATTAATCACATAAATTCACTCTGGGGCTGCAGTTTCCAGCATACGTTCTTAGAATTACACTATATTGTCTAGTAAATATGTTTAGGAAAGAAATGTAAAACACATCTTAATTCATTTGTGAAACTTAATGTATGATTACATGGAAACTGGCAAATGGTACAATAGTGAAGAATTTAACTACATTTTTGCACTAAGGTTCAGTGGCAAAAAAGTAAAACAGATAATTCCGTAGCAAATAAGCAAAATGAGTGACCCTATCTGGGTGAAAGGAACTCATTAAATAAGCAATTGTCTATTTAATCAGCCACTGATGCAATTCCAAACTCTTATTTTTAATGATTGATTTCTGCCTTTTTATTACACTTTACATCTATTTCTTTCTTCTGCACCATTTTCCTTCTGGCAGAATTTCAGAATTGTCTAAAGTGTCAACATAGCCTCTATTTGCTCAAATTTTTTCAGGAGTAATCTTTAGAAGACAAAAGATTGACAAGAAAAGCCACTAAAAGGACAACTAAAGAATAAATTTAGACTGAAGGAAATATAAGATCTAGATAACCATTTTGATAAGTTGTCTTCTTTTTTACACAATGAACAACAAACCATTGAGGAACTTTTTAAATGAATAAGTTTAAGGTTTAATTGTCTTCACTGAACAAAATGTATACCTTATAATCTATTTCCAACTTGTTGTTTATAAAATATATAACATTTGTCTTTGAAAACATGCATGACACATTGATAATTTTTTGTTAAAATATTGAGCCTACAGGGAGAAGAAAATGAACCAGATACGCCAAAAACAAAAGAAAGTACTTATCAATGAGTTAATTAGAGTCAGGATTTCTTTAGAGTAATTCACAAAACTGGGATAGTAATAATAATGCAGGGGGCACTTGATATCTGTCAATAGTAGAGCTTGGAGGATGCATAGGTTCTGCTGGTGTACTAATACTGCCCATTCCTAAAAGGAACTTGTCAAGTTTCTTTGGTAACTTGGTCACCACCCATTTGGATTACTAGAATGCATTCTTCATAGGGCTGGCCGTGAAGAGCATTCAGAAACTGCAGCTGGTCCAGAATGCAGAATGCAGTGGCAAGGACAGTCTGGAATTTCTTATTATGGTTATATAATGCAACTGCTCCATATGCTGCATTAGCTCCCATGAGGCTCCTGGGTGTGATTCAGGATGCTGGTTGTCACCCATAAAGCTTCACATAACATAGGACCAGCCTATTTGTGGGACCTTCTCTCTTCCATTGTTTTAGCCTGCCACACCAGATATAGCAGAGAAGACATGTTATGGTTCGTTTCTATCAAAAATGTAATCTTCTTAGGCCTAGGGGTCATGCTGTCCTCTATGTCAGCACCTGCCTTGTAGAATACCCATCCAGAAATCCAGATTGGCTCTCAACCTGTTAGCCTTTCCCTTAAACAAGAGTTTCTTGGGCCTTTCTGGCTTTCAGCCGTCGTAATAATATTATTAGCATATCTGAAGTTGTTGACTTATCTTTCAGCCATTTTAATTCCAGTTCCAATTTCTTTTAGGCTTGTTATTTGTATTCTGTTATTGTCAATGAGCATATTATTCTTTTATTTCTTTCAATTTTAAATATTCTTGTTGTTCTTAGCATCCTTCAACCACCTCAGCTCATTCTGAATGGTAGTCTTTTTGACAACCCCTTTACAGTTTTAGACTATTTTTATATATACATTTCTTTGGTGACTTCTCTTGCTTTCTACTTTATATGAGTGCCTTTTTTGATTTTCCAATTTTATTTTGTGTGTGTTCAAAAATATAACAACTTCTTGAGTGCGGGTTTGGCCTGACTGGTTTCCGGTCCAGTCCCCAGGGTTTTATTTATTTTAGCGTAGGGTTGTAAATTTTTAATCTTTTATTTCTTATTTTATTGGATTTATTGTATGCCTATTTTTCTGCCTTGGGTGTTACCCGCCCCGAGTCCATTGTGGAGAGGGGCGGGATATAAATCTAAGAAATAAAATAAAAATAAATATGTGTAAGGGATTTTTTAGAACTTTTGCATGAATAAAATGCCTGATAGTGGGTTTTAGTTTCATCAGAAATTACACAGAACCCAAAGGATCCACTTGCGTTTACCGTAGTATTTAAGTTAATTTGTGTCATCTCTCCAAAGATGGTGTGTATTTTCTCAATGCCTAGAATTGGGATGATACCTGCTAATCAAGCCATCAAGCATAGAGGGCAATTATGGATCCGTGGGCCAGTAGAATAAAACCACTGACTCAAGACAGGAAGCAAGGAAATAAAACTAAACTCTTGAACTTAGAAAGTTTCTTATTTCAGGATCTCTGGAAGCCTCTTCCCGTAACAGGTTTTTTTTTAAGATGTGCTATTTAAAATAGGTTTTTAAATAAAATTGGGTTTTCTTTAGTTTTCCTGCTTATAGAAGCGCAGCTGTTCATATACGCAGATCTAAGCTCTGAGCTATATCGGATGCTACTACAGTGGTACTTAAAAGTTTGTGAATCCTATTGGATTTTCAATATTTCTGCATAAAAATTACCTTAAACTATATAAAAAACCCCAACTAAACAAAAGAATCCAAAACATTATACCTGATTATTTATACCAATATACCAAGGCATTAGAAGGTGGTACTGACACTTCATGGAAGCTTGATCCTACTCATCTGTTAAAGCAGCCTAGGACCGAATTTTGACAGCTGCAGCACACTGCTGACTCATACAGGTAGTCCCCGACTTACAACCACAATTGAGCCAAAATTTATGTTGCTAAGCGAAATATTTGTTAAGCAAGTTTGTCCTATTTTACGACTTTTCTTGACATAATTGTTAAATGAATCACTGCAGCTGTTAATGTTGTTACACTGTTGTTAAGTGAATCTGGCTTCCCCATTGACTTTGCTTGTCAGAGATTAACCAATTTCCAAGCATCCAAATTTTGATCATACAACCATGGGGATGCTGCAACAGTCGTAAATGTGAAAAATGGTCATAAGTCACTTTTTTCAGTGCCATTGTAATTTTGAATAGTCACTAAACAAATGTTTGTAAGTTGAGGACTACCTGTATTAAATGATTCTCCACTAGGACTCATGTAGTTTTCCAAATATGTAGTTTTGTATAACGTTTTTGACTAATTTGTTTAATTGGGATGTATGTAGAACAGATCACATTTTAGGTCATATTTATGCAGAGTTACTGTAAAGTTCAACAGGATTCATGAACTGTTAAACACCACTGTGCCTTTTCTATTTTAGTGATGGGGGTTTTGTAATTCTTTTTTGAGACTCACAGATTCCTATCCTTCATCCTTCAAAGAAGCAGGAAACTGCCAAAAGTGGTGGTACAATTTATCAATAAATCTGTGAAAGAAAAAAAAATATTGACATGTAAGGCATTATTTAAACTGACTGAAATTTTAAAAAATGAACTCTTTAGTTCTGTCTGTTTAAATAATATTGTTCTATCACTATGTTTATCCTCTATATTGCGTGACTATTAACACTTTTAGGACCCAAAATTTAGGACCCCAAATTGCCCTCTGTTCTACCTCTAATCACTGAGAAGAAGCTAAATCATTTGTCAGAAGCGTTGTGAGTGATTTTTGAGGATCGTGTTGTTTAAATTTGTTGCAGTTACAATAAATTCTGATGGTTGTTTTAAAAAGAATGTATATACTGTATTTGCCAGAATACATTTTGGAATAAACTATGTAGAATTTAGAGAATTGCATGTTTATGCCTTTACTTATTTCACCGGGATAACTAAAAGTTGGACTGAATCTGTTGACAAATCTGTTGTGTTACATCACCTTGGGTGGGTGTTGCCATAGCTTTTTTACAGCTGTCATCTGTAAGACTGGCTTAACCTGTATAGTGAATAGTGATTTAGTACCTTATAGATTATCATAGATATTAAATTATACAAAATGTTTTTATTTTTGCTTTATGTTTTGTTGTAAATACAATCCAGTAAGATTTTAAAAAACCCTGAGATGCTTATTGAATCTTAGGTACATTAATTAGGAAAATCTGTATTATAAAGCACATATTATAATAGATAGTGCTGACTGTAAATTCAAGAAAGATAAAATATGAGGACCCATAGAAAATGGATTACAACTTCTACTCTTATTTATGTGTAACGTTTATGCAGTACAAATTCCTCCTTTCTCCCTCCCTCCTACTTCATCCCAAATAATAGCTAGCTTTAGACTCATAGCTGGTGTCAACTGTAAGTCTTATTATATCTTATAGCCTATTTGTAGAAATGATTATTGTGTAAACAAAAATAGAAGTTGACTATAGAGCCACTGACTTACTGAAATATTTGGAAATAAGATGCTACTCTTTTATAAGCCGTTACCGATAGCATGAATTTGGGTGGAAATTAGACTGTCATTTCAGTAGAAGGAAGTTCTTCGTTACACGGAAGAATAGTGCTATCTCCTTTGCTCATTGTTGATGTATCTGGGTTGGGAGTAACTGAGGCTGGTCCCTCCGTAGGAGTACAATCACGCAGTGTGATTGTAGTTAGACAGGAAGGAGGTTCAGTATGAGACACCAAATTGTTGTGATGTCTATTTTTTAACTCTGAGGGAATACTTCTCGTCATCCTTTGGATTATTGCATACAGTTCTTTGGCGTCTAACAGCTGTTACAAGTAAAGGTTAAACAATGGAAAAAGTTGGGTTTCCATTCTCTCTTGTTACTGGCAATTGGCAAGAAGCAGAATCCAGGTATTTGTATTAACTTATTTTATGTGTGTATAATGAATTGGGATTGTAATATTCCAAGATAATAAGATAAAATTAGTTGTTTTGGTGCACATATTTTTACAAATAACTCCTTTTAAATATATCTGATGTGAGAAAAGATTCAGTGCTTTATTTTCTCTTCTTTCAAAGATAGCTTTGTGTAAGGTTGACATAAAAATATGGAAGTTAGGCCTCTATTTCTGTATTCTGATATGCCACTGGTCTTACTTTGGCTTCACTTTAGGCATCTTTCTATATTTATATCACAGACTTCACTGAACCAGTGTGAGACTAGAAAGTTCTCTGTCCTTAGGGGTAAAAAAGTAGACACAAAATGTATACTGTGGCTTCACCAGAGATTTGCTTTGCATTCAAAATGTGGAAACATAGATAGATGAAACTAACGTTTAAACGGAATAGTTTAAGGTTGAGGTCATTTAGAATTTGGCTTCCTATTATCAGATATCAGTTCTAGTTAAAAAGAATTTTTCTGAATTTTACAGATCAAAGTTACTATCTTAAAAAAAAATAATATAGACCAATACTAGCCTAATAATTTCAATTATTGTTCAAGAATAGTTTGTGTATGTTCAGTATTACTGTATATAGGTCATATACATTAATAACAATGCTTAATTTTTATGACTGTTTACCAAAGAATAAATGAAGTACATAGAAAGTAGATTTTTTAAACAGTAGGAGCTAATGCTGTTAGCTCAAGTACTTCTGATTTTGGTAAGCAATTTATTTACACCTTTTCATTCCACTAATGAAATGTTCAACAGAAAAATTCTAACTATTGCTTGTTTATTGTTTGATAAATGATATTAAACATATAAAATAAAGAATGTAAGGCTAAGAATAAGTCATATTTGAACTTTGGAGCCGTTTCCTTTAATTTCTCGGGCTGAACAAAAAATACCATTTTTTTACAGTAGTAGAAAATATTTGTCTCAATATGTAAACATAGTAATATACAATTGTGCAATCATTAATTTCTCTCCATAATTATACATATGACAGTAATGATCATGCATCTGCATACATTGAGTGGTTATTTTTCTGATATTCCAGTACTTTTGAGAATCTCTAATCCTGTAAGATACACAATCAAATTCTTGCGATGCAACTTGAAAATGAAGGGGTTACCATGTCAAAATGTTGCTGGTACAGTTAATAAAATAAGGCAGTCCCAGACTTATGACCATAATTGAGCTCAAAAATTACATTGCAAAGTAAGACATTTTGCCCCATTTTATGACCACAGTTGTTAAGGGAATCATTGCAGTTGTTAATAACACAGTTGATAAGTGAATTAGTCTTTCCCATTGACTGCGCTTGTCAGAAGGTTGCCAAAGGTTTCCCCATGATCTGCAACTGTCTGCAACTGTGATAAATATGAACTAGTTGGTAAGCATCAGAATTTTGGTTATGTGACCATGGGGATGCTGCAAAACAGTACTAACTCACTTTTTTCAGTGATGTTGCAACTTTGGTCACTAAATTATACTCAGAGAACGTGGTTGTGATCTGATTCTGGAAAGGAAATTATATTATTGAAGTTTTTTATTTTGCTTAAGTTGTTTTATATCCATCATTTTCATAAGATTAGCAATACTTCTAATGAAGATTTTCAAATAAATAAAGTTTTTATTTCATTTTAATTAGTTTTAGGTGGCTGCCCATCTCAGTTACATAATTCTGGGGTGCTAACAATATTAAAAATGATAACATATACACATAGCAGTCACACAAAAAATTCTAAAAGCAAAGATTGACATCTTTCAGCATCACCAACTTCTGAGTTTGCCTAGGGAATGGATGGGATCAACCTATGAGCTGAATAAAGGCTCCATGCTGTTCTTTCACTCTCTTAAATACTTTTTTGCAGAATTCAGACAAAAATTAAATTCTGGTGGGTGGGTGTCTGTTTTAATGATAGCAGCTCAAACCATTATTGAGAACTTGCTGTTAAAACTTTCTTTTTGTTAATACTTTTGTCATTTCTCATTTTGATAACACATGTACAGTGCAGTCCTGGATGCTAAAATTTGATACAAAATGAACTGATATTACCAGAAAAAGATTAAGTATATTTTTATATAGCCTTATAAGTGCCCACATATGTATATTGTACCATTGGTTGTTGATTAAGTTTCTAGGCTGCTCATCTCTTTGCCAAGTGACTCTGAGCCATTATTGGAATTCCCTTACAATATTCTTCATTATTTAGTAATTAATAGAAATAGCATAGAAAAGTAAGCATTTCCATCTTAGCAGTACATCATAATCAAATATTACTTTTATTATCCAATTCAGTTGGCATATATGGGCTGGAAGATAAATAATTGGTAAATTGTATTGTTTCCATGAGACAATATATATATGAATAGCCTTCCAGTTATCACCTTGAATTAAACACTCTTGTAATCTAAGTGTCCTGGTTACTAAGGATCAAAGCTATTTATCTAGGAAAATGTTTATCTAGACCCGAATCTTAAAGGATACAATGCAGGTTGGGCAATATTGAGCAATGCCTTCAATCCATTAGTGGGAGAGATCTAAACAGGAACTGGTTTCAAGGAATAGTTATCTCTGATATAACCCTCAATCACTCATTCTAAGTGACATTGCCTCTAATCCTTACAAGCTAATACTCAACATTTTGTGGAAAGACATAGCCATGATGGCGAACCTATGGCACATGTGCCAGAGGTGGCACGCAGAGCCCTTTCTGGGGGCACGTGCCATTGCCAGCTGGTCTTCTGGTTTCCGGCGAGATGGTCTTCGCGGGCACTGGAGCACTGGAAAATGGCCCCCAAATGCCCCCAAAACAGGTTTTGGGGCTGTTTTCAGGCTGTTTTGGGGGGCATTTTAGGAGATTTTGGGGGCATTTTTGGGCCAAAACCAACCCCAAATTGCCCAAAAAATGGCCTGAAAACAGCCTGAAAAGTGGCCAAAACCAGTCATGCAGGCGTTGGCCAGTTGGCCTTCCGGGTTTCCAGTGCTCTGGCACACACACATGCACATGCATGCACACGTGTTCTGGTTTGGGCACTCGGTGCCGAAAAGGTTCGCCATCACTGCACCATAGCATCTGCTTGCGTTAAAAAAAAATACATATAAATATTTTTCTTTATTCCAAATATTCTCCTTTGTATCATAACCATCATAACTGTTCAGTAGTCCTTATTTGCTGCCATGCTGATCATCAGAGAGACACCAACGGCAATATTTCTATGTGGCATGGAGCAAGATTATATTCTCTGAGTCTGGAAGACTCGAGTAGAAAAAAGGGCAAAATATGTAAGGGGGAAAGGGACATTTTTAAACATGTCTCTTTCCTTGCTTTGTGTATGTATGTGTTTGTGTATGTGCTCAGGCAGGCATGTTCCTTCAAGTCAGTTTTGATTCCTAGGGACTACAAACGTTTTCTTTGCAACGTTTTTCAGAAGGGCTTGCCGTTGCCTGATTCCTACAGCTGAGAGAAAGACCCTGAACCCAAATCACCCAACTGCCTTTATATCTAAGTCAGGATTAGAATTCATGATCTCCCAGTTTGTAGCCTCATGTCTTAACTACCACCACAAATTGGTTCTTCCTTGCTGTCCTACATAATGTTAAAATTACTCGTTTTTGAGATGAGCTGTATGAAGGAAGAGGTTTCTGTAAAATTAGAAGGAACCATATTATTTCTTCCACGTTACCTGGTTGGAACAAAGCCTTCCAGGGCAGAGAGAACAGTTCTTTAATTGTGGTGGTGTGCTTACCACCCCTGGTACTGTTCTGTCCAAACAGACTGTTAACTGGTTGTGGACTTGAACATGCAATTTCTTCAGTCTCTCCTGCTTTTCAGATGAGATTCCTAAACTGTCAGAAAGAAGTCAAATTCTGTGGACCCTCGTATGGTTAATTTCATTTTAATTTACAAACTAATATCTATGTTTATATCTGAGAGGGTACAAAAAAGCCCCACAGCCTTTTTGTGATGATCCTGTTGCCAAAGATCAAACCATTTAACTTGTATATGAGAAATATGAATCATATCTTGTTTACTCAAAGCCATGATGATATTTAGCAATGCTGCCTTTCAGTTGATATCCCAAGGGCTCATACGGTGCATCATAAATTTGCAATATTTCTTCTGTTTATAGTGCCTTTCGTATATACTGATGGTAGCTGTTGTGTAACTTTTGTCATGTTTAACTGTCTCTCCTCCCTCCTATTTCATTCCACCGTTGTACTTTCTATGCTTCACTGCCAAAACAGGCAGCTTGCCAGGAAATTGTGACTCTTAGAGCTGCATTGAAAGTTAAGGGTAAAACATATAGTCAGAGAGATTCTATTCCAAACGGAGATGTATTGAATAGTGGTATCCTGTAACTTATTAAATTAGCTGCAGATCTGTGTTCTCTAGCACTGTCTAAACAGATACGTGGCATCTCCCAGTTTGTTTCACGCATAGTGCTATGCTGAAATCCAGCCAGAAAAAAGCAAAATTGCTTATATATGGGGGAAGGGAGCCTTTTAAAAAATAGGTAACGTGGATTTGACAGCTACAAATTTTACAAGAAGAACATCCAAATAAGATGATGAGGTAAGTTTGTTAGTGCAGATATATGATAGTTTGACCTTAAATGTTAATGGTTTGGAATCCAAATGTTCGTGATTTTAAATTGTCTTCTATTAAGACTAGCTGTTTAGATAGTACTTGAATTTTGGAAGGGAAATCTCTGAGGTTAAAAGCAGTTTACTAATGCTCTATCTTTGGATATATTTGTTCATTTTTTAAATATTTGGCATACCTCATAATCCTGTACAAATGAAATGTTACTTTAATCTTCTTTATTCTAAATCTAAAAAGAAAATTCGAGTAGTACCTAAAGATACAAAAAGCCTGCTAGTGACTTTGTACTGTATTTATTTCACTAATGCAGAAAGAAAGCATTATTCCACAAGTTTGGATTGACTAATTTCTCTGAAATCTTTAAAAAATATAAGAGTAATTTGTTAACCTTGTCCTATGCTAGAATGCATACTTTCAGTACTTTATTTAATTAAAAAAAATTCAGTTGCTTTTCTAAAGCATATTTCCCAAACAAGTTATTTCTTTCCTTCGGTTATATATTTAATAGTAGGACGATTTAAAAAAATAATGCAAGATCTTCAAAATAATTTTTTAATTATTTTGAAAGACACCAGAAATAACTGAATTGCTGTATTGAAACTGCAGTTAGATTAGCTAATTGTTCAAGTTAATGCATAGCACAGTAATGAGAGGAGCCAAGCATCTGATATTCATGTATTTAGTGTCATCAACAAATTAAGGTCTGAATTTCTTAGAGTGATGCACTATTGTCCGGAATGGGCCTTGCAGGAAATATGTACTGAAATCTCTTACAAAGGTGAGCAGTGGCTGACTGATGAATACATCGTTGATTCTGGTAGTAAGCTGCAGTCAAAAATATTTTGTATGCTGATTACTACAATTCTTTTAAATAAATGTCTTGAAGGATAATATTTAGCTGAAGGATCCAACCAAGAGTTTTAAACTGGCAGTCCTCAGGCCGGATGTGTCATGTGCAGGCCATGCCCACACCAGCTCCGCGAATGGGAAAAACATGAAACCTGTAATCTAAATTCTTCCTTCATTTCCTCCTTTGTTTTAAGTTCTGGCTTACTCTAAATCTGTACATAAGAGAGTAAGACCAAGAAGGGAATTAGAGGAAGTCTGCAAGCCCAGGAAAGTTAGGTTCAGATAAGTTGCCCAAAGAGATCAGCACTTCTTAAATGCATTCAGAACCAAGGCTAGACAGACATGAAATTAAACTAAAGGCAAGTAGAGAATGCATGGACAGAAGAGAGGCAAGAGAATGGAATGACAACATTGTGATGTAATAAATAGTGCATTTACATGCTACTTATAGGATGAAATGTTAAAGGAGGAAAGGGAAGTTTATGGAGATCCTCAATCATTCAGGTCACAGTTGTCCCAAAGGTTCTTTTCAAAAGGCAACTAGACTTGCAAACATTTTGTTTCTCATCCAAGAAGCTGCTTCAAAATTGAATTGTATATTATAAAAACAATTGTGCATATTTTTGAATATAAAGTTGTAGTCCAGGGATTGGTTTACATTAATTTAATGTACAGATTACATTTTTATGCATTTATAAGGGACACAGTGGCTCAGTGGTTAGGATATTGAGTCTTAGACTGTTAAAGGTCCATACCTTGACATTTCGAGACCTGAGTGCCACCAGATGGAATGAGCTCCCATCACCTGTCCCAGTTCCTGCCAACCTAGCAGTTTGAAAGCATGAAAAGGCAAGTAGATGAATAGGTACTGCATATAAACATGCAGGAAGGTAACAATATTCCATGTTTTGCCATATGCTTTGTGTTGTGGCGTAATGTCATTCTGGCCAAATGAGTACCAAAACATCTTCGGACAATGCTGGGTCTTTGGCTTAAGAAACAGATGAGCATTGCCCCCTAAAGTCAGTCACGACTAACGGGTAAAACTTGAGGGACAACTTTACCGTTACTTTTTATGCATTTATATATTAGTAGAATTAGAGTGTAATTTCTGTGACATTTTTTAAATCAGAGATTATTTAATAATACAATGAGGCTTGATTTTGAGAATAATTTTAATATTAAACAATTTATGTAATTAGTAGGCAAACTATCAATCCACAACCAGTATGCCACCTTCTTAATAAATTGCTTTTATTTTTGTTGAGTTAAAAAAAATTAGTATTATTTCATCCTTTTTTCTTTATTGTTGATTAGTATCTGCAATTTGTGTTTATTCGTACATATAATATAAATGAAAAATCTGGCTCTCTTGAAAATCTTTTAAATACAACTACTAATGATAGCATCCAGCAATGTTATTGCATTTAGGAGATTAACAGTCCAGTTTGGTATAGTATAAAGTTATTCCCAGATGAGTCTACTGAGTCCAGTGGCATTTACTCCAAAGTGAATGTGCTCAGGATCACTGTAAACGCCTCTCGGTCATTTTGTCCATTGGTATGTTCCCTTAATAACCCTTGGATAGTTTGAAGCATATGTGTTCCTCATGCTGTTTACTCAGGTTTCATATCAACAATACTTACTATTGGTTTTCTTACCTTTTTTTGGCAGGGTTTTTGTGAATAGAAGTCTAGCCATGGAAAAAATAAAGTGCTTTGGATTTGATATGGATTATACTTTAGCTGGTATGTATACAAATCTATGTTTCATAACTGAGCCTTATTGCTAACAAAAGCAAGGATGTCTTACTATATTTTGGGATAGTAAGTGCTTATTTAAGGAATTACTTAAACTCTGTTTAAGCAGTTTGTAGAGAGAACTAAAGGACAGATAGCAGTTGTCTACATACTTATTGTTTTGTATAAATCCTGTCCATTTTGTTGAAGAATAAACATTCTAATAAATGAAAATAAATCATGCTTACTTCCATCTTCCGATAATAAATCTTGGTTATTTTTATTCTGGATCACATAGTCTTTAAGAGTCGTATTGATAATTATGCTTCTATCAAGGAGTTGTTTCTTGTCTCTTCTTTGTGGTGCTTTCTTTTAGAATTGACCAACTAATATTTCTCTTCCCCCAACTAGTGCCAGGCAGAGTTGACTGAAAAAATAATTTTTCATGAAGGGACATTTTCCTAGTATTTATGAATAATAGTTCATATTTACATCTAGCTTCAGCAGAGGATGACCAATTATCCTGAAGCTATTACTGTTGCTTATATCTCCTAATTTCAATCTTGATGCTCAGTACATCTTGCAACCATTTGCAGAATAAGTTGCCCAAAAGTTGGCAAATAAATAAAAGGCTATGCTTTTTAAAGACATTTAAGTAATTGATAGTAATTAGTGTTTTGCAGGTTGTGTACAGAAATTGAGTGTGTATTTCATTTTGGTAATTTTAAATTGGTTATTAATTTGTTATGGTTATATGCCCAAAGACACACATATTACACACATGTTGTTACAATAATCCCTGTTCTTTCTTTGATATTTTTTTTCCCCAAGGAATAAAAACAATTTTAGATATACATAGCATTTTAAAGCTATTTTAAAGTAGCATTTTAGGTTATAAATTGAAAATACCTATATGTGCCTGGCTCTCTAATTCAATATAAAATTGCTATGCTGTAATTTGTTTCTGTCATGTTGATAATTCTGTATACCCAATGGAAAGAAGTAATTTGAGGTGGTTTTGTAATCAGTTGTGTAGTGATAGTGGACAGGTGTAATTTCTCCTGTCTGTGATTCAGAATCCATTGTGGAACTCCAGCTCTGGTATATAACTTGATGACTGAGTAAAAGCAGAGCATTAGGCCAAGGCTTTATTATTTTTTAAATATTACCTGTAGCGTTTGCTCATATTATAGAAGCAGCACTTTTAGATTAGGAGTTTGACAGGTCTCTTTTGAGAGTGTCTTTTACAGTCAATCACTCCAAATCATGGTGTCAATGTGAGGGTAGGCAATGATGAAAGCCCTGTTTTTGCTACCACTGTAGTTGATGCTGCATTATTGCCTAAGTTTAAGACCTCTTTTTATGTATTTGGCCATGCAATAGTTATAAGTGTGTTAAATGTTACATTTTGGAGACAGAATGTTCCAAGGAATTCTGAAACATTCCATTCTTCCTCCGGACAGTGCTGATTCAGCTGCTCTGGAAATAGTCCTGCAATTGTTTGGAACTGAAATGTGTTTTCAAGATGTTTCTGGCTTCTAATATCTTGCTGTTTAAGAAGATGGTTAAAACACATCTGTCTTTCCAAGCTTTAAATAATTATTGTGAACGATCGTTTTAATTTCATTTGTTTGTTTGTTTTAATTTTTGCTTTGATTTTAATTGGGTTAATTTTGTTTTCCAGACATATAAACTGATAGAAGTAGCTTATGGTCTGGAAGAAAAATGGAATAGTTTGCACATCCCTAATATGTTGCAGCAGTCTTGTGAATAAGCAGTTTATATTTCTATTTTCTCAATCCCTTCAATTGTAACCATACCACAGGTATTTTTGTGGCATTTGTATCACAGGTATATGTCAATCCAATAGGATTGAGTCGAGGACATATTTCATTCAAATTGTAATTACAAAAATCACTGGATTACTGGAATAGTTGCAGAAATGGTCTGAGTGACTGTTATTCTAAAAGATTAATCAAAATCAATGTACTCATTTCTTTAAATTGGAAGTTGTGTCCCCTACATAATTGTCATCTATCCTGCAAATTTTATCTAGATATATTAACACTCAGGGAATTCTGATATCACTTAACTATCTCCTCTCGTCTGTAGCTCTCTGTATTAAGGACATTCTGCCTGCCTATAGCCCAGGAATCCCTGTAGTCCATTTTGTATTGTTCAAGAATGTCCAAAGCCCAGAAAAGCTTTTCAGGATGTTCAAGTTAACTATAGGAGAAGAGTTAGCAGCCTGTAAAGACTAGGAGTCTTTAATTAAGCTTAGAGCATGAGATCACTGTTGAAAACTAGAGGGAAAATAAATATTGACTAGCAAAAGAACAGTGAAGGTCTGAGAAACAGAGTAGTTCAAGTAAAGTCATTTTGCATCTGACAGAAAAATAACATTGAACAACTTACTAGCTAAGATCTGGAGAATTAGTAACAAGTTAATTGAGACTCCATTACAACATTGCTACTTGGGAAGAGGAAGCATGTGTATCACTTATCAATTGTTCTTTTAATTATGATTTTTATGAGGATAACTACTGATTGTATATGTTGCTGATTTTTAAAATATATTTAACTTTTGAACTGGAACATGAGAAAGCTTTCAAATGGAAATATTTAAATGTATGTGTGTTAAATTAAAACATGTGGCAATGATAGAAATAGGGTGTTCTTTTGGGAGCGGTATACTGTTATAGTACTGGCCATCTGTAGGTTAGAGTCATGATAGATGAAGTTCTTATTGCAAATAAAAATAAGTCTAGAACAAATAATGGATGAAATCTTCTGTATAAAGAGAAGAGCCTACGATAATACAGTTTCATTATCCATGTGACTTGCTTTTTAGTCATAATGGCTCAGGGTGATTTATACATAAATTTTATTTATTTTATTGAAACCTCACCTTTATTATTTAAAAATAATTCAAGGCGGCAAACATATCTACTCTTTCTTCCTCCTATTTCCCCAAGCCTGTGAGGTGAGTTGGGCTGACAGAGTGTGATTGGCCCAATGTCAGCTATATCTCGTATGTAACAGTTCAGAAGTGGCATCAAAATTGAATGTTAGGCTTTGGCAGAAAAAAAGATAAAGTTGGAGTTAAAATCTGAGAAATGAAGGAATTTTAAAAATTGGGTTAGTTGGGATAGAAACACAATCCTGAAGGTAGCGATGCCAGGAAAAGAGCAGAACATGTCAAATTTATCAAATATTTAATCTTTGCCACGGTGTCTGTTAGCAATATCGAATAGTCTTCCAGGAGACTGCTAACCTTTTCAATATTATATTAGAGGAAAAAGAATTATGCTGTGGAAAACAGCCAATTCTTTTTGCCAGATTGTGATAGTATATTACAAAGGAATGCTAGAGACCACATCAGTTAAGGGTTGCTGCTATTAAACTTATCAGAGTCTGGTAAAAGCAGAAACTTGACTGAACATGATTGCCAGATTTGGTTTCAACAGAAATATTATTTCACATTTGTGTGATTAATTCTGATACTGAAGTTTCTCTTTGCTGCAGTTAAAAGGGAATAGGAATTGCTTTTGAGGGGATGGATATGTATAGAACGTGCTTGTTTTCACAGCTGGCTTCTAATCTTTAGAGCAAGGTTAAAGAAGAGTCATTCCTTCTGCGGTAGCTAAAATAGCAAGAAGCATCTTCTGTAATTAAATGTTCTAAGTTTATGTGTCTTCTTGCATATGTCACACAAGCAGCATATTTGAGTTTTATCAATGGAATTGCCCTTATGTTTAGAAATAGTGAAATATCTCATTTATAATGTACTTATATGAATTTTAGTAATTTACAACGTACATTTCATCACACGTTTCCCTAGAAATGGTGCACAATCACTATAGTAGTCTAGCAAATTAGGCTTATCTTTCGTAATGTATCCTTTCTTTGAAAGGCAAATATTGATGAAAGCTGTTAGTTCATCTTCCTATTTCTCCTGTCTGTCGGCATTTCTCAATATACTCCTGCATTTATAAGAAATTTAAAGAGATGAGCTGCTTCTTTACTCATGTTTGACACTATTGTCCTTATGGCCACCACTCTAAGGAATGGCCATTCTCCAGTAATTGAGGCCGGTATCCAGGCAACGTATGGGTAATCGACTCCTCCTCCTTCTTCGAGACAGAGTAGCAAAAACTGAGG
>JAOYMU010000002.1:18100213-18126139 GCA_025802295.1 Psammodynastes pulverulentus
ATAAGTATAAACATAATTATGAATATATAAAATGGATACAAATAAGAGAAAAAGAAATTAGGACGGGACGGGAGGCACGTTTGTGCACTTATGCACGCCCCTTACAAACCTCTTAAGAAAGGGGTGAGGTCAAAGGTTTGGGGGTTTGGGGAAGAAACCACAGAGTCAGGTAGTATATTCCAGACATTAACTATTCTATTGCTGTCACTTTTTCACACATTATTAAATGATTTATGAGAAGTTGCTCCATTCTACAAAATCCAACTTTAACTGTAACTATCCTCTTGTCCGGAAACTTAACACGTAGTAAGGATGCACTAACAAAGCTGCCCTTTATGCTATCACATTGAATCAACTATATTATATGCACAGAACTTGGCATGCGATTCAGTACCGCATAGTTAAGATGTGTAACATTTTAGAAGATATTTTAAGCAGACTGAAA
This sequence comes from Psammodynastes pulverulentus, assembly GCA_025802295.1. Classification (NCBI taxonomy): domain Eukaryota; kingdom Metazoa; phylum Chordata; class Lepidosauria; order Squamata; family Psammodynastidae; genus Psammodynastes; species Psammodynastes pulverulentus. The sequence continues at coordinate 18,100,659 of JAOYMU010000002.1, forward strand.
TATGTATTTGGCATTATTCAGAACAGTAGGTTTCATGATGCTATTTTAGCTAGGTCATTTGAAGTACCCCAAAATAAATTTTAACTTAAATATTTGAGAATTAGTTTTATGTTGATGTTTGTCATTTTAGGGAAAGCTTCCACTGCTGCTGAGTCGCATGAATGAGGTGGGAAAGGTGTTCCTTGCCACAAACAGTGATTATAAATATACTGATGTAAGTAAAATTTTATGAAGTCTTTCAGTAAGTTGTATATTTTTCATTTAAAGGCAGCTTTAAATGCAAAAAAAAAAAAAAAATCCAAATTATGAATTTGAAATCCTGGACTCTTCTCCAGGTTTGATTACTGGTCTAAAACTTAATTTGCAGGAATTAGAAGTGCATATAAATATTTTCTAGGCATATATTTAGTACAAAATGCAAGGATTCTTTTCAATTAAATTCACTAACATTTAGCACTTCATGGCAAGACTATAATGGTCAGTTTTCTTCTGGGAATTGTATTTCAGCTTTGCCCCAAAAATATTTTAAGTCTGAACGCAGTATCCAATCTCATCCATTGAGACAGTTCAAAGAACACATGTTAGAGACCAGTTTTATTTGAATTTTACATTAAATTAATAACAGCTGGAATGTCAAGAGAAATTTGGAATTATTTTTCAGTTCTGGTGTTCTCTTTGCAGACAGATAAATAACTGCTTCTCTGATTACAGGTAAAATTGCTTTCTGTGTATATGGAGGGCATCCATAGTGGTTTAACTTCCTCTTCTTGTTCAGAAGATGAGAAAATACACTGCTGTGCTTTTTGTACCATTCCCTTTTCTGTGCTTCCATTTCTTTGCTTTGGTTCCCCAGCATAGGGAACTGCTATTTTTCCATTATGCCTTATGGCCATGTAGGTTATATTTTCCATATTTGACCAGATAGCAGATCTTATATCTGAAGGGGTATTCATGCCATTGTCCCATTCGTTTTAGCTAGTTAGTTTGGTGTAGTGATTAAGAATGTTGGCCTAGAAATCATGAGGTTGTGAGTTCTAGTCCTGCTTAAGGTAATAAAAATCAGCTGGGTGACTTTGACCAATCGTTCTCTCTCAGCCCAACACACCTAACAGGGCTGGACATGAGGAAACTAGGAGGAGGAGGAAGTATTATGTATCTTTGTCACCTTGAGTTACTTATAAAGTAATAAAGGTGAAATAAAAATCTAATAAATATTAAATAAATCTGGGAAGCTCAACCGAAAGTATAGCATTGCTAAACCCCATCCTCCTTATATTTCTTAAGTGATGAGAACTTTAAAAGGAGCAGCAATCCATTCACTTTTATCTCAAAGTTCCAACCCTCTTATTCAGCCAGTCACAAAGCCCAGTGATCTGGAAGCAGAACTAAAGATTGATGTCACAGGAAAAATACAGCAAAATCTACTGCAAGTAAAAACTGACAGAAGTCATTCCATATAGTACCCAGATTCTAGTGTTTGTAGAATCCATTTGAAGGATACAGAGAAAGACAAAAGTTTTATTGGAAGAAAAAGTAAAAAGAGGCTTCATAAAGTCTCTTCAAGCTCCTTTCCAGAGCTGATTGGATCCTTTCTAGACATTCTTTAGTCATAAGAACCAATTGCAGGAGCTTTTCAGGCTCAAAATCTTCAGGATATTTCATCCCCTGCTTTCTTAAAACTTCAAAAACACATTTTGCAAGGGGTGGACAAGACCATCCACATTAATGCAGTTCAACCACAACATCATTGATTACTCTTATATTTTACAAGCATATGTGACAAAGAAGCTAACTATATGATAATGATACTGCTGTGGCCACACTGCCTTCCAAAGCACTGGTATCTTAATAGCAAGAAGAATATTTAAGTGATCATATGACAAAAAAGTCGAGCCAAGCCTGTACAAAATTTTTTAGACATCCTGCACAGTACTCAGTATCTCAATTAACTTCTTTGTAAAAACCTGGAGCATCTTCTTAAAGACTAGTGGTATTCTAATTAGAAGTCAACTAAACAGTCACACTAATTTGTGTGGTTTTCTAAGGTTTTCCCAAGGTTTTCGTTCAGGTTTACCTTATGCGAGACTGCTACTTTAATTTCTAGGTTACTCTTCATTCTTTGGCTCTATTCATTTTCTGTTTTAAGATTAATTGTAATAAAGAATTGCAGAAGAGTGTCCAAGGTAAGAAACATTATTGTAGCAGTGTCTGAGGATTCCTATCTTTTGAGCAAATTGAAGCAGTTGACCTACTTTGGATTTCTTTGTATAACAAAGCAGAAGGAAGTTGATGGGTAAGCATTTCTACTGTGAACCCATGTGCATTGTGAGTCACTGAAGGAAATAGGAAGAAGTGAAATGTATTCAGGAATTAGAAAGTATAAGTTACATTTTATTAGAAATTTGGTTGCTTTAGTTTTTCATAATTGCTTCTGAATGTTTAAATAAATAAAATATATTTATTTAGGATCAGAATGCTTTGTGACAAAATTGTTTAGAAATAATTGTAGCATAGGATTCAAGAAGTTATTTCTTTGAACTGTGAGAATGAGGTTAAAACCTAGTGTTTTCAAGAAAAAACAATTAGAAAATAAAGGAAAATGAGAATATATTTAAAGAAAAAAAATAAATATATTCACAACATGGTAAATAATATTAGTAATTTATCACCTTTCCTTGAAACGCAATTAGTGATCTTCTCATATTCCATCTGCTATTTATTAAAAAAAAATTGAAATTTCAGTCCTAATATCAACAAACTCAGTTCCAGATATAATAACATCAATTTTAACCTTGTTCAAATAATTTAAATATTCCTTCCTTTTACTTTTAACAACCTTGCTCTTGAGTCCCTTCAAATAATTTCCTTAATGTTATTCTTAAAACTTCCTACTTTTTCATTTTTTCTTTGTCTCTTCTCGCTAAATTCTTTAAAACTTCAAAATGTCTGTTTTGTAAATCCAATATAGGAAAATTATCCAGTCACACTTTTTAGTTTGCTATTTGTATATCCCTTTTAATTATTGAGATATCACTTGGTTTCTTTTGTATATCCAGTGTAAAATCTTGTTATAACATCTTTTAGACGCTATCTATAGAGGCAGATACTATTAAAATTAACTTCTGAGTCCATTGTTCAAAAATATCCTTCAATTGTCCAATATTATAATAATTTCCTTCATTGTGTAATTATAAAATGAATTTTTAGTGTTGTTCTTATTTAACTGTAATCTTTAGTTTCCTCTAGTTCCCTCTAGTGTCCAGTTTTTAAAATCTTATTATATAAGATATATTTAAAGCTGGTGGATTTTTTTTTGCTGAAACTGAACTGATTTAACTCAAAAATGAGTGAATGGGAAATACGCCCTCTAATTTGGTACTTAAACTATGTATTACATTTTGTTTCTTATCTATCTTTCAGAAAATTATGACATATCTGTTCGATTTTCCACATGGACCAAAGGTAGGTGCAAAGAGATACGTTATTCTATTGTTGAACAGTATTCATTATCTATTCTTGAATAATTCAGGAATAGAATTCAGTTTTGGTCTTAGGCACTGAAAATATATAGCAACTATTTATGTATTTGTAAAATTCAGATTAAAAAAGTATTGTGTCAGATGCCCTAGATTTGTTGTTATAGGTCAGGCGGAAATAAGTCTGATGCATCTTCATATGTCAGATAAGGCAGATTTTTGAAGTTAAATAATAGTAATTGCTTCTAAACTATTTAATTGTGTTTTAATCAGCAGCACTGATTCCTCTTAATATTAGTTGTTTACTTATTTACATTTCTATTGTAGAAACAGTTTAGAGAAAAGGAGTAATGACATATCTTGAATTAATAGATACACAATTAATAGTGCCAATTATATGTTGAATATATAAGAGATCAGAGCCTTAGGCAAAAGAACACTTCTACTTAGGATTTATATTTCTGATGTTATCATGTTTCTGAATTAACTAATCACTGGGAAACATGAATTCTCTAGATGATCTTTTCTTAATATGTTGTCAAGCACTGCAATTAACCAGTTGTAGTATCGGTAGCTACAGTATCAAACTAGATGGAGTACAGTTAATGGTATTGGCTGCAGAACTAGCGTTAGCCAATACCTATGGTATATGAATGATTGCTGTTTGTTTACTTGAACTTTAAATAAGATATGCTTCTGTTTGATTTTTTTTCAATGTAGCCAGGTAGCTCTCATCGACCATGGCAGTCTTATTTCGATCTCATCCTTGTGGATGCACGCAAACCTCTTTTTTTTGGAGAAGGCACAGTCTTGAGGCAGGTGGATACAGTAAGTCTATATGGAATTACATGGTTAAGATTCATCTGGAAGAGGAGACAATATTCCTATTTTGCTAAGTAGAATATGGGCATGGACCTCATAGTGTAATTTCTTCCATTTTGAAAATAATTTAATATTTGACCTTAACTGTATTTATGATATCCAGTTTTGGGGTAGTAGTGATTAAGGCTTCAGGCTAAAAACCAGAAGACCATGAATTCTAGTCCTGTCTTGGCATGAAACCAGCTGGGTGACTTTGGGCCAGTCATGTTCTCTTCAGCCCATGGAAATATACACTGGCAAGTCACCACTGAAATCTTGCCAGAAAAATGCAGGAATCAGTCTAGGCACCAAAAACATTAAAAAAAAATAACCTCACAACTATATTTAATAGCAAAGTTTGGGGTCAGTTGGTTTGATTAAGAAAACACAATATTCTTTACAAATAGATCTCCAAGTCTTCTTGTAGTCTGTGCTGCCTTTCTGCTATTACATACAGCTTAGGAACTCTCATTTTACTAAACTCAGTTCCACTGCAACTGCAACTACCTCATTGTCACAGTATAATATATCAAAGCCAAATATGTGCTGGAGGTAATTTGATACAGGAAGAAATGGTTGTGATCACCGTATTGTCCCATTTGGCAGTATAGGTTTGTGCTATGCTCGCTAGTGTTTTCCTGGAGTCGGTTACAGAAAACTTTGTAGAAGAAACAGGCACCATATATGTGATGGATGTAAACATTTTCCATTGAGCGTTGATTTATCCTCCCCCCCAGGTGGAAAACAGATGTTGCTCATGAAAAAAAACTTTCTCCTTCTTTATAGGTTACTGGCAAGTTGAAAATTGGAACCTACACAGGTCCTTTGCAGCATGGTATTGTCTACTCTGGAGGTAAAACAGAGATGAAGCTGTTTATTTTATTAAGTGCAGGTAGAGGGATTTTGCTTTTAGTCAGCTTCAGTTAGAGGTTGAAACTGGGTCATATCTTTTATAGAGCAAGGGTATTCTCTGTTGATGGAAGCAGAGGTTTAGCCAGCATAAGCTGCTGGGTAGAGTTATTTCCCAATTCATTGTTTGTTGTCTTTATGGCAGGGACAGACAAACCAATATAGCTGCCAGCATCCCTAATATGTGGCTGTAAGTGGACAAGAAGCAGCAGTTTGTATCTCCCTCACCCTCATGTATCCCTTTTGATGTCTGTTGTTAAGGAATGCATCAAAGAGACTCCAAGGGGCAGCCATTCCAAATCAGATTTGTTTGTATTTTTGCATACTCCAGAATACATGTATCATGCATTACATCCAGCTTGTGCATTAGGTGCTTTGCTCTATTTTAAAATACTCTGTGTGTGTGTGTGAGAGAGAGAGAGAGAAAGAGAGAGACAGAGACAGAGAAAGAGAGAAAGAAAGAGAAGAAGGCCTAGTCACCTTGAACTTGCCACTTGGAAGCACTGGGCCTGCAAATGAAAATGTTCCGATCAGTAAAGCAGAGCAGGCAAGAGTTACATATAAATATGCTTGACTTCTTCCAGTCATAACTGTTTTAGGGAACAGTGCATAAAAAGCAAGGACATCTTAGATTTTTGTGAAGGGCAAAAAACATTATTGCTCCTAAGACTGTCCTCTTTCCTCCTCAGGCTCCTCTGACACAGTATGCGATCTCCTGGGAGCCAAAGGCAAAGACATCTTATATATAGGTGACCATATATTTGGAGACATCTTGAAGTCCAAAAAACGTCAAGGTTGGAGAACTTTTTTAGTGATTCCAGAACTGGCACAGGAACTTCATGTCTGGACAGACAAAAGCTGTGAGTGTTTTAACATTCTAACCTCAGATTTGACTGGGCATAGAAAAAGTGGAAAAGTATTTACCTTGTTCCCAATTGATTATTTGCATTCTACTTATTTGGGTGGATCCGTACATTAGAAAAGAGGAACTTCTCCAGATCATTCTGAAATGTGATATTGACACCTTGTGGAAAATAATTCATTTCCTAATATATTTTGGATTGAGATTTGGGAGAATTTATTTCCTTTGATAATAATATCACTAATGCTGCTGACGTTTCTTGTTTTTATTTATTCAAAACATACCCTGCTTTTCCATTAAAATGTACAAGGTTGCTTTCAGCAACAATTTAAATAAGAAATATGCACTATAAAGACATTTTTTTTACATTGGAAAGATAAAACATGAACATAATAGAACAATGAGAGATCCAAAAATAGGAACTGTAATTCTGAGAGGTCCCCAAATATTTTAGAAATCTTCAGTTGGTAGACATTGCAGAAACATTAAAAAGACTGATTGCAAGCAGATTATTCTTTTTAGCCTGTAAATGTTCCCATCATTCACAGACTAGAAATAAAGAATAAAAATTGTCATGTATACTCACCTGTACCTTTTTTTAAAAAAAAAAAAAAGACATTTGTTGTGACAATTGCAGGAGGTTTTCCAAGTAGGATTTCATATTGCTATTATAAAGCAGGCAGGCAAGCATCTGTGCCTCCTGGCATTTCTAGTTCTTTTGGTGAAAATAATACTGCCCGATAGACAGGCCTGTTTGCTTCATTGACTTTCAGTGGAATTGACCTATACTTTCTCCCTCACTTAGGCCTTTTCGAAGAACTTCAGAGTCTAGACATCTTTTTGGCTGAGCTATACAAGTAAGAAATTTTTTTCACCAACAGCATAAGCCATATATTGCATCTTTTCAGTATGCCTCACCATTTTACAGTGTCTGCATCATTTCAATGACTTCTGGATTTAATATAAAAATGACGCTATGTGTGAGCCCCAGTCACTTTCCTAAATAAGTCTTTGTTTTGTTTGTTAGTTTTTAAAATGTCCTTATGTACCTCTTTACTGTTTTAAATGTCAACAGGCATTTGGATAGTAGCAGCAATGAACGTCCCGATATCAGTTCCATCCAGCGGCGTATTAAGGTAATGCTCACCATTTGGTCTTGATGGTTTTCTTTTTGCCTCCTTATTAAACCCTCCCTTTTCCAGTTCTTCAGCACGATGCTGGAGTGAATAGCCCTAGCAGAAGGTAATAGCAGTAGCCCTACCAGAAGGCTGTTCTACAGGATGAAGGCCATGAAATGAGTCAAAAAAGGAACTAGGGAGAAATTGGAAGGCCATAGCTACATCTACACATTGATTTTGGCTTTGTATGATATATGACCTCATGCCAAAGCTCTATATTGTACACCCATCCCATTATGTGTAAACCAGTCTTAAGGAAAAATAATTGTGGAAAAACATGAGAGTATTGGTAAAAATCATGGTTTGTGCATCAGAGAAAAAGCAAGACTGAATAAGTGGGATGATGGCTAAAGAAAGTAGAAGGCAGTGGCAACAATATATATAAAATGTGGGGAGACTAGAAGTTTCTGGGCCATAAACATTCTTTGTGTATGTTCTTGAGTTCAGTACTTCCCATCCCATTTTATTTATTCTAAAAATGTCTCCATTGTTGTCAAGTTATATAAACACAAAACCCTAATGGCCTGCTACTACAAGAAACAGTTAAGTTGTGAACGATATTTCCTAACATCCATTATCTGTAAAAGCTTTTGATCTCTCACTGAACGAGAGGATTCAAAAGAATAAAGCATTATTTGTAATCCAGCAGGAACAGGTTTGTTCTATGCTTCCAATGGCATCCTTTTTTAAATAAATGGAATTAGCATCCCCTGAAGTAAATGGGGAACCCTTATATAGGAATTAAAGCTCTCACTCCTAGAAAGACTTGCTGATCCTGGCAAATGCTTACTAGCTTCATTCTCTGATTTTAGAAAGTGACTCATGACATGGATATGTGCTACGGGATGATGGGAAGTTTGTTCCGAAGTGGTTCCCGACAAACGCTGTTTGCTAGTCAAGTGATGCGGTATGCAGATCTCTATGCAGCATCTTTCATCAACCTCCTATATTATCCTTTCAGCTACCTCTTCAGAGCTGCCCACGTGCTGGTAAGTTGAAACACAGATTTTCATTCATTCAGCTAAACAGAATGGTCCAGACCTTTTTCTGACTCTTCAAGTTATAGAGTAAGGCATTCTCAACAGAAAAGAGATGTGGCCTAGTGTATTGGGTAGGAGGACATTGGCATTGCATACAGGAAAAAAAATAAGGCTAATCAGTTACCTATACGATAAGGATGGGCCAATGAGACCTCTTTTCTGAAATAACTTTCTGAATTCTGGTGAGATAGGCTTGGAGCAGTTTGAAATCCTACTTTTAAGGAGCAGTTTTGACAAATGTTCCCCATGAAGACATATTGACTTGAACCTGAATGCACCTATATCTGACTGGTTCATATTAAACAAGGAAGCTATACAAGATATATTAGACCTACATCCATATGACCAAAAGTGTGCTTGCAGAAATACTTTGTAAGCAGAGTTGGTAATGGGCCAGTTAGCCCTCCATAAGGAAAAATTGCAGACTTTCCTGTACTCACAACTCTCTCATTTTGTTAATGTCAGTAAATATTCACCACTCTACGATGACAAATTCCTCTGCAGGAGAGGCAGATTGTCCCCTGCTTTGTGGATATAAATATTTTAGTTTTGCAAAATGTAAGCAGTTTAATGTAATGTTGCTGCATTTGTTTGTTTTAATGCATTGTTTTTGCTGTTGTAAGCTTCTTTGTGGTCTTACATAGAGATGAAAATCCATGTCAGTGTTTGCAAGTAATGCAGCTAATAAGTCACTTAACTTCTTGGAGCACTGAGGGAAAGATACTCTCTTCTCTATTGCAGATGCCACACGAGTCAACAGTAGAGCACACCCATGTGGATATCAATGAGACTGAATCCCCAATGGCTACCCGTAACCGCACCTCAGTGGACTTCAAAGATTCCGACAAGCGACATCAGCTCACCCGATCTGTTAGTGAGATTAAACCACCCAATCTCTTCCCTCAAACACCCCAAGAGATTACACATTGCCATGATGAGGATGATGATGAGGAGGAGGAGGAGGAAGAAGAAGAGGAAGAAGAGGAAGAATAGAAAATACTTTCATTAAATGTGGCTATAGCAGGAATTGGCAGGAACGGATTCCCCCCAGGTGGGGAATAATACACAAGCAAGCAAACAAAAACTAATCAGGAGCCCTTTATCTTTAGCAAGCTTATTCCTTGCAGACTATACAAAGAATGTGCTGGCTGAATTAAGACCACATATAGACAGCCCAAATGCATCCCACACACACACATAAAAAGGAAGGCTTGTTTGTATATTTTTTAATTCTCTACTGGTTCATTTCATTAAAATACCCTTTCAGGCAGGAAGGTTTCCATGGCCTGCAGTAATCACAGCAATTATAGTAGTTATTTGACACTTTAGGGAGGGAGTCATCTCTCTCTCTCTACTCAATCCTGTCTGTAAAAATGGGAGTGTTTTCAGGGTTCAGTTCATCCGGCCAAGCGTGGTCCTCTGTCTTTGCTCTACTGCTTTCCAGCTTCTACTCATTTTTATACGTTATGATTTATGAAATACCATCTGTTCTTGGATGTCTGATAGGTAGTTTTCTGTGGCTGAAATTTGAAAGCTTTATCATTCTAATGGAGGCATGTGGTGCCTGTGTTCTGGAACCTTCTACAATGGATCTTATGCCATGTGCTTATTCTTTGCCCTGATCATTTCTACTGGGGAAATCTGTGCTTTTTATGCTCAATTTTATGGGAGAAGGAAAATAAGAGATTATTTTGTATGCGTGCATGACCTCAAAGAAAACAAAGGCTCATATAGTCCAGACAAACAAAATTACAACCTTAAAAAAGGAAGTTTTATTTGCACCTCTTTTCATTACTTTATTATTGCTAAAGCTTTAGCTCTGTGTCAGAGTGAGATTCTTTTTTTTGTCAGCTAGCAGCCACTCGGCTCACTCCTGCCGAGTTGGAATATGTGGCAGCAAATGGTTCCAGAGCCTTTACAAAAAAAGAACGCCTTCAACAGGATGTCCTTGTTGGGCCACTCTGTTTTTACCTCCATTCCAAGAATGAGACTCAATGAAGGTCAGCTTCATATTTGTAAAAGGCTCCCAGGGTCTGGCTTGTTGTCCTATTAATTAATTCAGGCTGTTAAATTAAAGCACATTTCCTGGTAGTTACTCTCTAGTGCAAGGCTGCTTGGGTTTCTTTTTCATAAAATTAAGCAGTTTCCTGGAGTGTAAACATATCTCTTATCATTCTGTGCCATTGGTGTATAGAAGACAGAAAAAAGGCCCTATTTTAAAATATTGGGATTTTTATTTTGAATCATTTAATAGTAATTATATTCCATTATTAAACACACTGAATTGCAAATCAGCAGGATAAGCTGGTTCTGCTCTGACAGATCTGCAAATAAAAATTATGATATTCATAAGCAGCTTTTATGTGTTTCTGAAAAGATGCAAAAAAAAGTAAAGTCATCAGTGTTAGACTGGCTAACCAAAAGTTTTACAAGCAAGTTTAAAGATATTATGTGAATAACATCTCATCCAGGGATAATAACCATTATGAAAAGTTCAGATGTTTCATGAAATGTAGAGCAATTCTGGGATATTCAGCTCTATTATCTAAACCTTATTGTATTCTGCTGATGGCAATGGTGGGCAATTTGGATTTCATTCAGAAGTTAATCTTGGAATAGAGATGAATACCTACATCATAATGAGCTGCGTATTATCAGTGCAATCAGAACTTAGGCAACAGATCAAGGTTGTCTTAGACCCCACACTTAACCACACTTAACAGCCCACACTTAACCAATTGCATTCCTGTTTTGTGTTATTGTGGACTTCTCCCTTGTGAACCAGCTCTTAGTTGCCCCATCAATAATTTCACCAGGTTGCAGTCATCTTGTCTTAGTTTGGAAAAAGAACTTTTAACTGCTCTGGTGGTAAGTATAGTCAGTTCAACTGCTACTTTTATTTCTGAAAGATATTATTTACAAATGGTAGCAAGTATTTCCAGCACTCCTTCAAATTTGTCCTCAGCATTTCGACAGGAAAGAAGTTGATCAAAAAGTGGGGAATGCTGGAAGGTGGGATTTGTTGCCAGTAGTATCATATGCAGCAAAATAATTTAGATCCTCCAGAGCAGATTTGAGAAAACCAGAAATACAGAAAAAAGAATCCAATTGTGGCAATGGAGACTAATTCGTGTAAGTCCAAACATAGCCCATTGTTTGTTCTGGTCTTAAATATAACTTATACCTTATAGATTTCCTCAATAAATCTGGATGCGGGTCTCAGTATCTAAGACATTCTGGTTGTCCTGAAAAACAGCTGCAGCAAAAATGGTCATTGCCTCCAACGGTGATTTGTGGGGTCTTCCTGTTTTATTCCACTAGTACAGAAATGTTGATTGATATGTCACCATGCCATCTCAGTCACATGGAGAGAGCAGTGAAAAGCAATCTCGGTATAGTAGGCATATATTTTAATATTTTGAGTAGTTTTCACTAAGCGTCATGTATTTGTATTATTTCTGCAGTAAGCTCATATCATATTGTACTAGTTTTCACTTCCTTTTAGGAGAAAGCAGAAAACAAAATCTGTTTAAAGGGTTCCTACTTTGCAGCACAAATTCAGCCAGCCGCTCTTCTGTTAAAGCCTTCTTTACTTTTGTTCTCCACTGAGATAATTTTATATTTGGTTGCTTTATTTGAGTGCGGCATCCTGCTAACATTGAGGGATGACTGGCTTAAAGTTGAGAAGGAATCATTGTTTTGGTGTCTTTAAAAAAAACAACCTAAAATGCATAGAAGCAACTGAAGCATATGATTAATATTCACTAGAAAGATATACATGAACACTGCAGCCATTTTAATCTAGATTAAAAATAAATGTAGTCTACGTCTTATGTAGGAAATAAAAATTCCATCATCAGCTTGTTCAGTACATAATAACAAGGGGCTTAATTGGACACCCAAATCTTCCATGAATACCAGAAATAAGAATATCACACCAGGAAGGAAGGAAAATTGGAAGGCCAGCTAGTTCTTAATTTCATCCCAAAGATTTTTTTTAAAAAACAGACAATGTTTTGCTTCTACCTGAAAACAAATACCAGCATAATGTTCTCTCCTTTTCTAGCTGGTGACTGTGACCATTAACAAGACTGCAAGTAACCATTCATGAACAACAAAGTCAAATCCTGACCAAAGACTTTCGGAAGTCAAACATTCCTTTGGAAGAAGCCTTCCATTCTCCCTGGAAGCTACTTTTAGAAAAATTGCCATCTTGTCCTCTTATTAACAAAAGATACTGCATGGAATTTGAAGGAGCCACTTAAAGAAAGATCAACAGGAAAAACACATTTATCTAACAGAAATAAACTGCTTTTCAATAAAATTGCAAAATATACAAATAAATTGAGTTCAAAATAAATAGAATAAATTGTCAACGCCACTGAGTAATGGTACACTCCACTGGGAATACAGATTATTTATGAAATATGTACATTCCACTTGTGCTTTTTTTTTAAATTATATAAACGGAATACTATTAGGGGTATCCCACTTAGAAGAGAGAGTGCATAGTTACAATGCAACATTAACAACAAGAAAAAAGAGTATAGATATTTTGGAGTGTAGTAATAAGTGGAAACAAATTGTGTGAGGAGCCTCTGAATTCTTACCAAAGCATGGTCAGCAATCAGCAATAATAAAAACTGGAATCCAATGCTCGGAACTTTATAGTTTTAATATACTGTATAAATCTGCAATTCCGTGCAACATTTATGAGGGGAAAAGCTATATTAACTGCATTGGAAAGCTTTTCCTGAGATGTAATTAAGTTTGAACATGACCTTAAGTGTAGCTACTGTATTGTAGTTAAGAGGTCCCCAACCTCTGAGCTACGGACCGGCCCTGGTCCACAGTGCACCAGGAACCGGGCTGCATAAGCAAATGAAGCCCCATCCGTGCCCATGTGAGATACAGGAAGGGTGTGAAACCATGCTCCCTCTGGTCCACAGAAAAACCTCTCTCCATGGAACTGGCTCCAGACACCCAAAAGGTTGGTGCTGTTGTAGCTCATGCAGAAATACAAATTTTTTTAAGAAAGAAAATTCTGTAGAGATCTAGATAAACCTCTGTGAAAAAAAATGAAGTATAGAATTAAGAGCTCTAAGCCTAAGCATGAAGTATGGTATTCTCCTTTATTGTTACCTTCTCCCTTACAATACCAGTTTAACTCCTAATCTTGAAAATTGTATTGTGATTGTTCTTTCATCAATTCCTTCAAACCCACAAACAGGTTACTTAGAAATACAGTTAAGAAATGTAAATACAGTGGTAGGATCAAGCCAAGAGGAATTACAGCTAAGAAATGACAATAACCATAAAATCTCAATGTATGAAACAGTAAAAATAAGTGGAAGAAATGTACAGTTCTTAGGAACCCCTTATACAACATCTACTCTGTTTCAGTAACAAATCCTAGCCTCTCATTGTGCCTTTAGTTGCAGCACCTTGTTATTAATAGCACAAATGTGCTACCGATACCCATCAAAAATGTACACATTTCCCTTCATCCATGAGCTAACCTAGATGTAGATTGTGCAACCATGCACAATTATCTGACTTCTAAGCAAAATTAAACAATTTCTAAGGTCAAGTGAGAGACAGCAAAACATCAAGAGGTTCAACCACTTTATAGCACCTCATACATTTATAAGATAAATTATTTTTAACCCTGTATTCATTCTCCCATCTTTTTGATTTCAAGGCTCATTTCTGTAATGTTAATTCAGCCTACACATTTATTCTAGGATTAACCAGAAGCTGGTTTAGTATCACTCACTTTTTATAAAGATATGTCATTGCAGCATTACTACAGCAGCTAGACAGGCACTTCAGTGGAAATAATGCTAACTGCCAGAAGTATGTTAGGAAAAGGATACAGCAAGCATATAGATCTCAACTGATTGCCTATTGAGATAACATTTTACACATTACAGAAAGGAAATGAAAGCTAACCAGCAAATTCACTCTATTCTAATCTAGTTTCATCTGCATAGCTCCTTGTGGCAAAGACTGTCTTGGGGATTGGTCTCAGAGGAAGCAGTACAGATTATGAAGCATCTCGTGGTACATAATCCAAAGGAGGCAAAACAAGGAATCACTGACTGGGTTCAATGCTGCAAAATAATTTTCCTCCAGTTTTTTGTTATCATGAAGAGGCCACATTCTAAAGATCACAGGAAACGCTGTACAGAATCCAAGAGCTGAAACAAATATACTTTTATTTACGGACATGTTTTTCTACTGTAGTAAGATGGAGGCGCTGTATTCTGGTAGTTAAAATAAATAAGATCGGTTTGGCTTAAAAGCAAGAGTATTTGTAAAAAGCCAGCTAATCTGATCCCCAAATACAAAGCACAGATTTGTATTTGGGGATCTAGAGATTTTCACACAGAGATGTAAGAATGATTCTAACTGGACATTAGAATAATGCATGAATGTATTGCCTGCTTGTTCAAATGCTGTCTGGTCTCAATTGAGAAAGTCCAAGCACTCAAGCTTTGTTCAAGTCACCACCATAAACACCACTCTGCCAATTCAGCAAATGTCTGAAAATGGAATTAAAGCCTTTCTTGCTTGCCAGTTGCTGCTGTTGCCACATCAAAATAGCAAAATACACATCACTTGTTGGAAGTGTAGAGTCATTTGGACATGCTGGACTAATTATAGCTATCTTGTATTAAGAGTTTAATGTTTCTGAGACCCTTTCCAAGAATTCTTTATTACGTTTACCTGAGGGACAAGGCATACATGTGTCTCCATGGTGGATCTAGCAATATTGCTTTTGTCTTATCAGACCTGAGCATGAAACATAATGTTAATTACTTGTGGGATTCCACCTACACTATTAATTGACAAATTACATCTCTGGGCTGTCTTAATTCACATAATAACCACCCTGTGAGAGTTGCTCAAAATTACAGAACTGCTTACATATGAAGGAGTTTATTGCTACAAGAAGCCATAACCATGTAGCTGTAGCTTATGTATATACAGCTCACTATATGGAACAGCCATCCCTACAATTTCAAAACAGTCTCCAGAGCATCTAGTCATTTATATAGGGGAACATAATATGATTAGAAAGATCACATCGAGCATCAAAGTAAGAGAAAAAATGTATTCATGACCATTGGATCAACTGACATTTTTTTATTGCTGGATACCATACTACCTGTTTCCTAAGGATGCCAGAACAGTGAAAAATTGGCCTGGAATATTGTCCATCATACTACCACAAACCCACAGAACTGATTCCTGACCCAAAGATATAAAATCTCTGTGCAAGACTTGGTAAACTTAGAACAACCATACTGTACATGAAGAAAATGAAAAAAATAAAGAAATGTTATGTTCAACTACCATTTCTTCACATGCCAGAAGGGGTAAGCTATGTTTCATTTTTATAAAGATTAAAAGGCAGAGGAATTGGGGTACACTGGGGGGGGAGCAGATGATTAATGCTTATGTATCAAAAAATATAAAGGATTTAATACTTAGGTTATATTGTTCTTTGCTTTCATATATGCCAACGTATTTCACGTGGAATTGGAAATTAGCTTCTTAAGAGAAAGCATACAAAATATTTTGGAAATGAATTGTGCAAAAGTATGTAATTTGATTTACTGCACTGCATTCTTCAATTGCATGCCCTAATCTTCAGCCACACTTGGATAATTAATGGTTACATAGCCCAAATGTTCAAAGTTGTGCATTTAGGTGGCTGGTTAAGATCAATGAAACTTTGCAAATCTGCACCCACAGTATGCAAGCTTAGAGAGGAAACACTTGGGGCTAACTCCAACTCCCAAATGAAGTCTTTATAATGATCTCTGAGATCTTACCTCACAGACAAAACATTTCAAGAAATAATTATCACTTTATGGACACTTAGAAATGTATTATCCTAAAAGGTATAAAGCATTCACATTGGTAAGCGCAAAACTAATTCACAGGCAGTTGAAGAACTAGTGTAAGAAAACAGAAACATGGTTCAAAGGGCTATATATCTGTAAGACTTATACAAAAGCTTAATGACCATTGCTGACTAACAAATCCCAGAAGAAGAAACAGTGAAAACAACATGAGCAGTGGGACAAAGAGCCCAGGAAGATTTCTGTCAAAATCTGAAGACTCAGATTTCAAACTTTTCCTGCCTTGTGGTATTTGAATGGGAAAGGCTCCAAACATTCCATTCTAAAGTGACTGAAAGTCACGCTACTTGCCAAAATATATTTGCATATTTTTTAAAAAATGGATAAAATGATTGGCATAATACATGGAAAGCAGAACTTACATAAATTGAGTAATATTCTTAAAGACATGAGTAAATTCAGATAATCCAGTGGATGTTAATTTTACACATTACATTTTAATACATGATGGAATCTCGAAGTTTGAACAGGAAAGGAGACCACTCATCAGAAAGTAAAGTCCAATTGTGATGCAGATATTGACAGAGCAGATATAAAGAAGTCAACTTCTAAAACATTACCTCTTCTTTTGAACCGAGAGCACCTTTAGCTTGGCATTGGCTGGCTGGGAAGCCTAAATAATACAAATGGCCTGCTACTAATTTCTTCCATGCACCGCTTTGTTTCAGGGATAGAGGTCACTCTCCAAATCTAGGCTCTGGACTGGAATACTTAGTCATTCAACTATATATACTGATTTGAAATAATTACAGAAGATTGATATACACCTTTAAAATATTTAGGAAGTTCTAGAAAATCTTTTCATAACAAACCAGCATAATCATTTGGATATAATCAATTTGAACAATTCAGTATGTGTTATGGGGAATAAAATATGAAAAGAGATACATGAAATACAGACACAAAAACAGTTAAGAATCTATCTTTGTCATAACAGGCCAAATTATAATGCATCATTTTCAACAGCACATTACATTAGAAAATTCAATATTCAAGGGCACAGCATTTTGCAGCCTCTAAAGAGGTTTGTCTGCATTTCATGACAAGCCTGAAAAAAGTTAATAGGTTAAAGTATTACGCTAATAAAAGGAAAGTTTCAAAACGTCAATCCTACTCAATGGCATACTGTAACGGAGAAAACTACATTGTGCTTCATGGGAACTCAAAAAGTCTTGTGGGCAACAATGAAAAAAACAGCTCTTTCATAGTTACAGATTAAACTGCAAAATAAGAATCACAACCTAAAGTAAAATAAATTTCACTTAGGCGCATAGCTGTTTGGTGTTAGGATATTTGCATAAGCAGAGCTACAGAGAATTTACATAAGGTTCATCTCACGTCTGCAAAGAACCAACACATCATCTGCAAAGTATCCCTGTATATTCAGGTTTCCAGCATGAAGAGTGAAAAAAATGATCAAGTCTCAGGAGGTCATCGTGGCTAACACACTCTGGAGGCCAGCCCTGAATGTTATTCTGCAGAACAGAACTTTTATCCATTCAGTAATACTAGATTTTCATGGTCATATTTCTTGTAAGCAGAGAGAATGGCATGGGCAACTCAGGATCCCATCAGCAGCGTCAAATGAGGTGGTTTAAATATGTAACTGCAAAGCATTCCTCAGGGAATGCTCCCTGGATGCCACAAAATAAATTGCAACTTCCTGGGGTGGAGCACGTTCTTCAGGGATTTAGCTCTTCATTTTTTTTCATAAAAATTCTGAACAGCTGATTAAGAACTGAAGGTTAAAAAGAGGACCTCTAAAGAATGAATGCATGGAAAAATAGAATTTCTCCCCCAGTTGTTGAAACATATCCCATCTCTCTTCTTCCTGCCTTCTAGCCTAGACTCCTCCAACACACAATGACTTTATCTTAAAAGGAATTTTAAAATCTAAGACAATAGGCTGGCCCAGCAGCATCTACAGGGGCATTTATCTTCTAAGAACAGAGCCTTTGGGAGGATTGACTTTGGCTATCAGCATAGCAGCATTTTTAAATAACAAAAAAAGTCAGCTCTCTTAACATACCTTTTACAACAAGTTCTTTGTTGAAAGTAAAGGGCGGCATGACTGACAATACATAAACTCTGAAAATACTCCAAAGTTTAGACATGCACTCAGCAAAGGAGAAGCAGTAAAAATTGCTACTTATCTCCCAAATAAATAAAATACTATGTGCAATTTTTCAGGACACAAATCCTGCTTTTTTCATATGGTGCCCACATATTCCACTATTCCTGGACTCAAAAATATGGCCTCTTAAATGACATGTCCTCCTGCACAACTCGGAAGGATTAAAGGGCCACTTACTTTTCTCCAGTCTCAGGAGCAATCTGTGTGAAGTTCTTTAAGGATCATTCATATTTTTCCCCAACCAATACATTCTACAAATGACAATACTTTGTCATTTTATCTAAAGGGAAAAACAATAAATGAAAGATGGGACCATTGGAACAAAGTCACAAACAATACAGTAGAGTTTAACTGGGAATATCCTGCAACATTTACCACTGCAAAATATATATTTTTAAAAGATTCATGATATTGCTTGAAAAAATAAACCACAGCTGCTTTGACTTTTCAGCATATATTTAAAAGGATTACCAATGTAACTGGAAAAAAATAGACCTGATTCTGCTCCACTTGGAATAATGTTGCCATTTGTCCCAAAAAGATGGCTCATAATTGCCAAGCTTTGCTTAGGTGTTTGCTGCTTGTTTTGTGTTTTGTTTTTCCTTCTGTGCTCTCATTTCTGAGCTCCCATCCTTCCCAGTGTTGTCTCCTGCTCCCAGGATGTCTTTGGTCTCAGAGCACTGGATATAAGCACACGTTAATGGTGGTCACAGTCGGAGAGAAGGCAAAGGAGGGAGGACTGGTCCTGGTGAACCGGGGACGAAGATGGAAAGCAGAGAAAGAGGATGAAAGCAGTGTGACAATTCCTAGATGGTACCTTCATTATGCATACTGTGGTTGGACTTGTTGTGAGTTACACAGTTCTGTTCGTTCAGTAGGTTTGCCATCTCATCCGGCAAACCGTCATGCAGTTCTGTAAGAGTCAGTTCTATTTTAGTGGTTTCACTGTCCGAGGACTGAGGTGTTTTATCCATTCGAGATGCCATTAGGGCATTTTGGTATTGCTGTCTTGAGATCTATACCAAAGCACATTAAAAGATACAAAAAAGAAGTTGGCAATTAATAATAATAATAATAATCCTGATGCTGCTAGCATTAGGAGATTCATAAATCATAACTTGCCTTTATTGAAAATAGGCAACATAGCATCTGTTCCACAAATTTTGAATTCCAAGACAGTTTGGGATCATTTAGAATACATTTCTGTTTATTCAAGGCAGAATAAATGGCTCTAATTTTTTCCTGCTCCAATTTTAGAACCAATAATGCTGCAGGTTCATCTATTGCTCCAGGGCCCAATCATGCTGCAAACTCCATCTGAGTTTCTCTCTCTCGTACCTCTAATTCTGTACAGTCCTCCTCTCTGTAAGCCTAGCTAACTGACTGTCGTAACTCTTTTCAGTTTGATAAAGACCATATTTTTTTTCTGACTCAAAACTCGAACTATCATATCATTAGATTCTCCAGTAGATTCAGGAAGGAGCATTATTATTCTTAATCAATTCTCCCTTGTGATTCACAATGTTTTCTAAATTTGTCAGAAATGTCACTGTAAATTTTATAGTATTTTGTCTATAAAGTTTTTTTTTAAAGCAGATTTTAAAGGATCCTAACTTGAAAATCCAAACACCTATTTCTATGTAATATGCTGAAATCATCCTACCCTAATAATAAATTTCTTCTTGCTCTGTTGAAAAGGAAAAAAGATCACTTTAATAGACCACATAGTAAAAAAATTGTATTTGAAAACACCTGCAATTATTTTTAATGAAAATTAGCACACTTTCATAATCATCTTATTCAAATTAATGCAAAGTGAGATCTCTTACACATATCATAGTTATTTAGGATTCTTTTTTATGTAATTCGTAAGAGAACAAAGCTCTGTTTTCTTAATCTGCCTCTGATTAACTCCCCAAATTAGATAAACTTCAGTAAGAAAAATCAAGACCTTGAAGGGACTAGGTTTTTCTATATTTGTCAATTATATTTCATATACGTCTATTATATTCCATATACAACATGGTTTGAATTTCTGAATGTACTCAACAGCATGGTTTCTTCAGAGAAGGAGGACATGTTTTGGGAAACACTCAAAAGTCAGTGGTTCCCAACCACTTGGTTCTCACTTAAACAAAAAAGAAACACCCATACAAATGTGTGCTTTGCATCCCAGACTTTGACAAGATACCACCAAACCAGTTGCCTCCTGAAAAAGCACATTTGGGACAAAGCATGACCTGGATGACTGAGAATCTCTACAGACATATGAAAAGAAAAACACAGGGTTTCCAACTCCACTAATGAGTGGCTAGAAAGTATTAGCTGGAAAGAGAAGGCAGGTCAAAGAAGGGTCAACAAGGAAGAGTTGTTTAACTCTCCTGATTCCTTTCAACAATAGCTCTCAAATTACCATTAACTGAGCAAACTTCACTTCAAGAGTTTAGTTCTTCCCTAAAAGAAATATGAGGTTCATCTCTAAACAGGTAAAATATTCTGCGTCTGAAACAATTCTTTCCAAGTGTTGAGTGTTTTATCACAACAGAATTAGAACTGATTGACAATTAAGAGTTTAGACAGCCTATACTCCCAGTCTACTACTACAAGTAGAAGATCCATTTTTTTCCTTTCATACCTTGACGTATTGAATGTCTGAGATTGCTCTGACTGAGTAATCTGGAACATATACTTGAAGAAATGAGGAGTTCAACTGATTGTTGCTATTCCCTATTGCTGGTGTCACTGCATCAATGCGATCTCCTCTATTAAGAGAATCTGAATGATTTAAACCACAAGAACGAGGTGGTGACTTATTTTCAGCTGAAAAAAAGAAGAAGAAAAATATGAAGAATGCAATTGAAATCCAAAAACCAACATCAGTTCATGGGACAGACTGAGGTAACTTGAGATAATTGACAAGTTACTTGAATTTAAATTCATGAAGCTTATTCAGCAAACAAATTATGTAGATGTGTGTCCTTTGTTAAATTTTCTTGTTCAACATCTAAAACCACTTTGAACACAAATTAATGCAAACAGCATTCAAATTCACAATAAAATATTTTAATACAGTATAATATATAGAATAACATAATGTAACACAACATAACGTAACATAAAACACAACATAAAACATAACATAACAACAATATAAAATCCGCAGGTAAATGTCCAATGCTTGTAAAACTTTTGGGAGATTAGGAACATTTTCCACAGCATTATAAGCAAGTAATATGTCCTAAATTATAAGAGAAATTAAAATGATATTGCAACTTATTTAGAGACCAGTATAAGACAAAAGAAAAAAATAAAAACCAGATTGATGATTCTAAATTAAACCTTAATTTTCAATTTACAGATGCTCTAAGAGAAAATATTAATGTTTCTCAGTCTTCAACTATGTGATTATATTCTCGGTGTTAATTAATAATGCACCAGGCAAAACTCATATTATGACCATTTATTTAGAGACCATTTGAAATCATGATGGTGTTGAAAAAATGAACTTATGACTGGTCTCCAAAATTTCCAATTACAGTGTCTCCATGGCCATGCGATCAAAATTTGGGTGCATGGCAGCCCTTTCACACTTACGACCAAAAGGACACTTCAAACCCCTCACCCATATCTCTTTGCCATCTATGCCATTTTGGTGTCCCGTACTTCGTGGCCCTGCCACAAAGCCTTTCTTGTCCAAATCATGGGCAGCCTTTTCACAAGGTTTTGAAGCCTTCCAAACCCTGGCAAGAAGGCTGTACACAAATTGGGCAAGGTTGCACACTACTGGAAAAATGGCACAAGTGGTCTCAGAAATAAGGCCTGGCACAGCCAGCAGCTGGGCACATTTTATCAGCAGGATGAAGAAAGCAAACTCAGTGGACATGACCCCATGCCAGATGACAGGGATCTCGGAGTTCAGGCCAGTGAGGATGATTGGGCTGGAGCAATCTGTATCAACAAAAGTCAATCCCTATGTTATATTTGCTATTTCAAGTTCAATTTGTAACAAGGAAAAAAACCCAAGGATGTATTACCACATAATTACTGAAGCTTGGCAAAGTTTCAGAATCTTTTTGCAATATTTAGTTATGTTAGTTATTCAAACACCAACAGCGGAATGGAATTTAATTGTGGTCATTTTAAATGTTTTCCTGCATATTAGAGGAAGTTCACCTCAGCATACCATTGCAAAAATAACAACAGGCTGCAAAAGAACTGCAATGGACAATAGATAACATTGATGTTTAATATAGATACAATCCTATTTCAAATACCCTACAATCCCTCCATCTTATACACAAGATAATTAAGGCAGATTCAATTGAAGCTTTTTTTAAATCCTAGGCTTAAATCATGTTTTTGTAATTTCCAGTGCATACTTTCTTCAAGGTCATCTCTGTGGTTCCTTATATGCACTAATTATTTTATTTCTTGCTCCTACCACCTAGGGGCACTTACTTTTTCCATCACCTACAGCAGTTGCCAATCCCCCTGGCTCACCTCTCCTGACAGATCTGCACAGCGACCTTCCACAATTGAACCTTACCAAAACTGCTCTCTCTGTCACTGACATACCATGGAACAGCTTCACGACCCCAAGTATTATTAAATTCAATAACAAAACAAATCTAAAAAATTCCTACACACTAAAGATGTGTTGCTATAGGATATATCTTAACAAAACCCAAAAACAAATTTGCTGAGGCCACCTGGTTAGATAGAATCCTGACACAAAGTTCTCACATCAATTTTGTGAACAAACTACTGTTTTAGTGTGTCTTACTAGTGCTGATCATGAGTTGGTTTATTAGAAAATAATGAAAAGCCTTAGATGGCTGCAAACTAAGAAAGAAAAGAAAAAATATCTACTCTATTTTATGCTTATTGTTTTGTTAAACAATGAAAAGACTAAGATGGCTACAAACATTATAGCTGTTTAAGACAGTTCTTATAAATTCTCACAGATAATACAGTACAGGAGACTTGGCATCAGGAAAAAGACCGACCAAACTACAGCTCTTTTCCTACTTAACACTAACCAAGAATTCTGACAAATTCTAGCTCATTGTTCACCAACAGTATGTTCATGACACAGCAATAAGAATTGTTTAAAAATGAGGAAATAATTGGGTGAAAGTTTAGTATTTGTATCAAGGCTCCTAAATAATTTCTCCCCTAATACATCAGGTCACAGAAAATCAATCATTAAACCAATCTCCAAACAAGAATTAAATTATAGAAAAAGTTGTTCATTCCTACAATTAAGTGCCAAAAGTCTACTATGATTATAATAATACAGAGAAGCCAGAGACCAAGAGCTAGAAAACCAGAGAAGAGCAACAAAGATGATAAGAGGTCTGGAGGTTATGTCATATGATGAGTAGTTAAGACAGTGATGACTAACCTTTTCGGCATCTAGTTCCCAAAGCTCGCGCGCATATGTGTGCGCCTCCCATGCATGCGTGTACATCCCTGTGCATGCATCCCACCCCCTGCGCATGCACCCCACCCCGCCTGTGTCCCCACACATATGCCCTGTCCCCGCATGCGCCCCACGCCCTGCACATGCACAGCAGAGACCCAAAGACCAGCTGTTTTAAATAACTCCTCCCATTTTTGTTGCTTCACTCCACATTGAAAATACCATTCAGTACAAGACTGCATGGAATCAATGTTCCTACTCTTCCTAGAGCATTTAGAAGAATTTACTCATTATATTCTCACATACAGGAGTTTATACAATCCATAGCAATAGAACAGGGGTGTCAAACTCAAGGCCCGTGGGCCGGATTCAGCCCATGGATACTTAGATCTGGCCCTCAGTGCCACTCTAGAAACAACAAAGGACTAGCCCTCAGTACGTCTGCAAGCGTGAGGCTCCATTTTCACCGGAAGAGGGTTGCAGTAGGCCATCGCAGCTGAAAACGGATCTTGGGAGCCCGTTTATGCTGGCAGAGTGCTCAAGCCACCACAGGTGCCCCTGACACAAGTGACATCAAGCTGGACACACAAAGCCTGCCCTCCCACGAGGTCAAACCTATTGCAGCCCTCAATGAAATTGACTTTGACACTCCTGCAATAGAAAACTTGTATATTTTGTTTAGTTTTCAAAAATATGTTTAGTTGTTGGCAGTATTTTTAAAGATATGGAAAATGGTAACTGTCAAGGCAGAAGTTTCTGTGACCCAACAAATGTCAAGACATAATTCTTTTTTGTTTCAATATCCATTTGTTATTATCTAATCAAAAATAAAAATTCAAGGCACCCACCTAGCTAGACCCAAAGTCTTTCTTCTCTAAAAAGATGATATGCAGTATATCAAACTGTTGCTAATTAGTTACAGGGTGAGTGCAATTTACAAAAGAGGTACAGAAGAAGCAAGCATATTTACCTGGACTGCCTGGGGCTAGTATGTCTGTTCTGCTGACAACAAAAGTACGAGACAAGGATAAAGGAACTAGAGAAGGGAAAAAAAGATGAGACTAAAATCAGAGAAGACATTAATATCTTTAAAGAAATAATCAGTTTTGTCATTGTGAAGAAGTCAAGTACAATTCAAATGTAAGCAAAGGACATAAAAGAGAACAATGAAAAACTGATTGGAAAATAAAACATAATAACATTTAGGAAATCAGATGTCAAACAATGCATGCTTCTTTCTTAGTTACTTCTTAGTTACTTAGTTCAAAATTCTCTGAATTTGGAAATACGGTTCTGTTAATATTTTTAGAATAACCTCACTAACAACAGAGGTTAGAGATATACAACAGAAAATATCATCATAAACTGTTTAAAGGAACCCATAAACACATGCATTTTGCATTTCTATGTTACAATATAAATAATAATCACAGTTCATCCTCTTATTCAAACAGGCCATAAAAAACAAGCCTTGCAAAAAGTGAAATAAATCATTTTGCTGTCTTTTTTCAGATACAAAATAATGTTATTTCTATATAATTTTTTGCTGTCAACAAATGCAGCAACTACATACTCTTTTAATCCTAATCCAGGAATTCTAAATTATACCAGAAATGAAGGTAAATAGCCAGCTTGATGGAAGTTATTGTAGCAAATGAGAAAGAAAGA
>JAOYMU010000002.1:18126166-18139286 GCA_025802295.1 Psammodynastes pulverulentus
GGAGAGAAAGGAAGAGTTGCTTCCATAATATCAACCCATACAGAAATCCAGCATGCAATTTTTTCACCTTCTTGTTGTAAAAGAAGAGGAGTCATTCCAACAAAGGAAGTGATCAAAGATCTGGAAAAGGAATTTGTTCCTTCAAAAGTAGGTATACAGAGAAAAGCAGGAGAGCAGGGCAATGCCAATATGTGTTAACAAATACTTCCAAATTGAACATATTGCTATCAAAAGCATCAAGAATGGTTTCCCAATAAAACAGTAGCACAAAGATGAAGCCAAAGAGAAAATTCAGAGCTTGATCCAAGTTGTCCTTTATTCCCGGTCTGATAAAACAAAAATAAATTGTGCTACATCTGATTGGGTAGCTAGAAATCTAGCTCTAAAAAGATTTTTAAAAAACCTACAGAGATCTTTTAGATGTCTTAACCTACTGAAAAACTATATTGGCTTCCTCTATTGAAACAACTGTACCAGAACACTTCAGGATAAAAATAGTCTCTTCCCCTTCCCCAACAAGTGCATAGGGGATAAAGGTAGAATACTGTACTTAACTACAGAAAGTGATAGAAATAAACCTTGTGAGAGAGGCATTGCTATGGACTGTTAACATAAACTGTCAAAAATTTAGGTTTTAAAGAATCTATTTATCATCTACTGAACAATTTTGATTCTTGTTAAATAAAACTGGCATTTGTGTTTTTGCAAATATCAGCTAAATAAAATTCTATCAGGCTATCTTTCAATCTGCTATGAAAAAGATAACTGAATGTAACCGTCTTTGCGAATCTTTGTAGCAGAAGCAATGATTTTATTATCTGATTTTCACTAAAATAAACACTTCTAAGTACTATGCTACTTTCTTGCCAATAAATATTAATTCATATGATTTGGTTTAAGACTTTTTCCAGGTTGAATGACTTAAGCTAATATAGTATGCCATCATTTCTCTTAACAACAGTTTCAGATGGAGATGGTGAAAAATTACCTGGTGAGGCTGTGAGAGCCATCACTCCATAGTAAGAGAAAGCACCAGCTTCAAACTTCATTCCTTCTTTCCCAGCCTCTACTTCTACTTTTCCCTGCAGAGAGGAAAAAAGATAACATTCCTATTTAGAATTAGAGGAAATGCTGGCCTTTAGCCAGATCCATTAATTCATTCACCTTAGCAATCATTTATTCTTTTTCAAAAATAGTTTTTCTTGTACACGTGTTCCCAAGTATAACTGGTTTGCCTTCAATATGTCAGAGGCTGAGGTATTATATTCAATAACTGATCATAAAAGATTTTAAAGAAAGGAATAAACCATTCTGGCTATGAATTAAACAGATTTACTATGTGGGACAGTGCCATATATATTTCCCAATGACATTTGAATGAATGCTTTATGCTTCTTTCCAATATATAACTTTCTATTCCCCTCTGCAGTTTCCTAACATTATCTTAAAGGCCAGGCAAGCAAGCTTTAGAGGATCAGATAAGTACTGAACTAAAGCCAGTTGTTGGTGAAAGTGGAAGAAAATGGCAAATACAGTGTGAGCTAACAAAGCAGAAGACCTCAATTCAAAATTGGCAAATTAGCATTGTTACTTTAAGAATCACAAGTTCTAAACCAGGTTCAAGGAATTCTATCTTCTGTGTAATTGTTCAACACTGATGGTACATATAAAAATGTCTGGTATTTATACTTTTGAAGCTTTGCATGCTTCAAATTCCAAATTAATTAGCAGCATACAAAAATAGAAATTTTAGAGGCTGTTGGGATCTGATGTTTCATGGTTAGTCCACAAAGAGAAGGGCTCCTGTTTTTCCCCGATGGGACCGAAGGCTGCTTCATAAAGTCTAGCAAGAAGTAGATTATGACAGGAAGAGCTCAATGTTTCATTTTAGGTCCTCTTATAGGTGGTCAACTTTATCAAAGACATTGGGGATTTGGGGAAACAAAGTGAATTAAAAACAAGCAAAACAAAAATAGGAATATTTATGAAGAACTGAACAAATATGATTTAAGAGAAGAAAAAACAGTAGAATTCAAACACAGTTCTTATTCTGCTACTATCATGTCAACAGCAAAATGCTTTCTTCACTTGAGTTGGGAGGAAAATCTACCAAGAATTTTAGAGCCTACTTTTGCTGTTCCTCAGTAGCATAGCCAGCAGATACTCATTTCTGTGCTGTCCTTTCCTCTACCACTTACTGTCATCTACCAACAGGAAGGATTACCATCAATTACTCCCCTTAGTATATTTGGCATTCAGTTCACTTTTGTATTGCTTAATTTTGACTTTATTACCAGAATTTTCACCACACCAATTCTGGAAATCACATGACCTCCAGGCCCCAGAGGCAGAAATGTACCACTCTAAAAGTGAGAATTCATGCATAATAGAGGTCACGGGCTGTCACACACAAGGGCTGACAGCTTTCTTCAGCTGAGAGCTGTGAAGAGTGCAGTGCTCAACACCTTGTTGGGGTCCTGACTAGAGGATAAAACCTTAATAGCTTTTTCTCCTTCCTCCTATGAGTGTTAGCAGAGATGAATGCTTTTAAAATGGAACAAGGGTTTCACAGATATGAACAAGTGAGATTCACCACTTCAAGCATCCTATTTGGAAAACTGGGATGTTGTTTCCATCTGAGGTTCTCCATCATAATTAAGCTTTTTGTTTCTCCTTTAAGACATACCCCTGCTAAATACATGGATCTTAGTTCAGAATAAATATACTTAGATCAACACTGCCTCTGTGTTTACAAGAGAGTCAAATCTCAAGGAAAGCAACCAATGGAATGAGCAAATTCATATTTATTGGATAGGGAAAGGAAAGAATATTCCAGAATGCTTCTCAATGCAGATTTCGCTCTATATACATACAAATACATGCATGCAGACAAATGCATGTATACAAGCACACTTTCCCATTTAACTGGCTCTGCAGTTATATGTTCCCTCACCTCATTTGCAAAAGAAGGAAAAGTTGTCAACTGAAGTTCTTCCCCCTTTTTTTAATTTTTGCTTACCAACGGGAATATTGACCTGCTGGTATACTTGTGAACTGTTTTCCACAAAGTCAACATTTTCTTGTCTAATTTATAATATTATCTTCTAATTTAAAAATGAGATGCCTCGCTCTCTTGTCAACTACACTATAACAGCCACGGAGTTTCAGAGCCCATTGGCTAGATGGGAAGAGGCAGTCCTGCACCAGACAATTGGAACCCAGAAGGTCACTGATTTCTCAGGGTTCCTCCTTCATATGACCTTAAATGTCTGCATGGGAGATATTTTGTTGGCAATGAACAGAAAATAAGGCGCCAGCACACTTAGCCCAACTTCTTCCTCTGAACAGCAAGCTGCTGACAAGGTGGAACTCTCTTGTGAGGATATGCCCTTAGGAAAAGAAGGTGAGCTGTCTTCACACCACAACAACCAAGACATGTGTTAAAACCTAAAGTAGCATTTAAAGGAAAAATGAACAGAGAGCTACTAGATCACTAAAGAATACTACAAACAGGTAGCCACAATTTGCAGATTATATCAGGAAAGCAAAAGCTCAGAATAAGCTGAATTAGCAAATGGTCTCAGGAATAACAAAAAGAGATTCTTTGGGTATGTTTAAAATAAAAGAAAGAGGGAAAAATAGTATACCAGCTGCTAACTGAAGATGGCAAATGATAACAGATAACAAAAGCCGAACTATTCAATTTCTATTTTAGCTCAGTCTTCTCTAAGAAAAGAATATGTGTTCCACCAGGGAATTATGAAGAACCCGAGGAAGGAACAGGTTTCCAGTTCAAGCTTGTGAGAAATGTTAGTCAGATACTGACCTTGAATGAGTTCAAATCTCCAGGGCCAGATGGATTGCATCCTAGGGAACAAAAGGAAATTGCTGAAGATCTGGCCAAAACTTTCCAAACCAGGTGAAATAACAGATGACTAGAAGAAGGAATGCAGTGTCCTTATAGAAAAAAAGGAACTGCAGACCAGTCAGTCTGATACCTGGGAAGATTTTGATTTTAAAGCAATTAATGTTAAGAGACTTGAAAATAATATGGAAAATACTAGCTATGTGGATTTATTAAGAACAAAACTTTCAAAACTGATTTATTTTTTACCAGGTAGCTTCCTTTATAGACTGTGGAAATGTAGTAGGAATAAACGTATCTTGACTAGCAAAAAATTCATCAGTCACTCGGTGGCAGTCTGGTAGCAAGTATCAGCTGAATCACACATGTGTAATATGGATCTACAGATTATTTGAAAACCATTCTTGAAACTGAATTTTCATTTCTCAAACAGAAGTGAGATATAAAATAGGATATCACAAAGCTTAGCCCTGGACTATTTTCATTAATATTAATGAGTTGAATGAAGAAATAGAAGGGATTTATAGAATTAGTAGATGGTCCAAACTGATGTTAATAGGACAGAAAGACAGAAAGAAAATTCAAAATGAACCTGAGATAAAAGAGAAGTGAATTTAAAAAACATAGAGAAGAGGTTCCTTCTAAGAATGGAGAAAAGTTTGCAACAGGGATCCTGATTTAATTCTGACATATAGAAATATCTGTGCTGGCTCATCGCCACAACACAAACAACTTCATTAAAGCAAAACCTTAATAATGTTCTCTCTGCCAAATGATACAGTTATCATACATATAAGAATAGGACCGATCTGTTTAGATGGATAAGAGGTTTCATTGTCTTCTCTGACAGGATGTATTACCACAAAAATGCTGAATACATATTTCCTAAAATTTGCAAGGTGAATTGCATCAGGGACTGAGAATGATGTTACTCTGCTTGTTTATATGAACAACGGCTCTCTGAGGTGACCTGAGTGGATTAATTCCAAAAAACTAAAGACTTTAAGCAACTTTGCAAAGAAATTCTAAGTAACAGATGTGACATCACCATTTTGTTACCAACCATCAATCATTTATTTGATCCAAACCTAAATGTGTATCCCACTGTAAATTCAATGGAAATAAGAGCAAAGAAAGGTCAACAGTCTTATTGGTTGAACCCTATCCATCAAAGAAAAGAGACACAAGTTGCCATGGAAGGCAAAGGTACTCCCAAAAGCGTACTGTGAGAAGAATGAGTAATTGGCATCATGTAATAGCTGAACATAATATTATTATAAGAGTAATTGTTATAAAATGGAAAAGGCCTCTGAACCGTGAAAAGGCTGATGGTGTCTTGGTCCCAAGCGGGACTCATGAAGTCAATGTGATAGAATGTTTTATGGAATGGCAGAAAGATCTCTGCGTGATTGAAATTCAGGAGGATCCTAGAAAGAATAAGGTTTGAGATGGCTGAAAGTGCAATCTTGTGAAAAGTGTATTCTATGGGATTGAGAAAGGGTAGCTTGGACATGGTCCTGAAGTGGAAAATCAAACGGAACCACCGGGAATCAATGTGAAATAGTATTTAAGAGATTGAAGTAGGAATGGTAAGATCTAGGTTCAAATCTACTCTTAGTTATAGAAACTTAATGGCAACTTAGAGACAATCACTTTCTCTCGGTGCAATCTAGCTTAGATGACAGATGGATTTCTCTTTGTAAGCTATACGTTGCTCCTGGAAAAAAGACAAGAAATATATTTAACAAATAAAATAAATAAATTATTTATATAAAGATACAGACACTCCTGTATGAGATATAATATTACAGCTATCGTGCCAACCAGGAATAAGTTTTACTGAAACAAACATTTAAAAAATTATCCTTCTTAATCCGATAAAGATTTTCTACTTAGTTAGGGATTGATCTCATTCTCAAATATGTTTCAGTGTGGTCAGAAATTTTGGTAGGACTGGAACAACAGCAGGAATGCAAACTAGATTAAATGAAATGTCAGGAAAAAAATATGATCACACTTTTAAAGCCAGTTCTCACAGTATACTGGACTAAGAGTAATAGCCTAATAAAATCAGTTCATGTTAAATCTTTCTAATCATAAGAGCAGCATACTAAAGGAATCAATTACCAAAGAAGGTAACAGGTTCCTTTCGGTTGAATTATTTAAATGGAGACTGGATATTCAGCCATTGGGAATGCTTTCATTTTAATTCCTGTATAAAACAGGATTACACCTTGATAGATAAAATTTTGTGAAAGGCAAGGTTCACACATGGTGGGACACCAAAGTTGCTTTGACTGCAGCATATTGAAGACAATGCAATGTGAGGTAGCTTATTATTATAATAACCTAAAGCCAAACAAATTACATTATGACCCCAACCAAAATCTCTATGGAAAATAGAATGAGTTCTAACTCTCAGAATAAAGCTTTAAACTATTTCAAGAATTCATCCCACCAACACATGTGAGAAACAATACAAAGAAATCATTAAAAGTGTCATAGCTTTTACCCTAAACACCAACCTAAAGACATCAATAGACAATGGCACAGTTTCTATAAGTACGAATTCTACAAAGCTGTTAGATATACTGTTACCTATTTCTTTACAAAGAAAGATCAAAAGATTTTCTGATCCAAATATGACTGAGGCTTTCTGTGAACCCTTCAGCCTGTAATACAGACAGTATCTTTCTCTCTTTACAAAACATTTTAAGGTACTTTCAATTAATAGACAGTAATTAGATCAAAACCACCCAGTGAACTCCATGACTAAGTGGGAACCTGACCACTGCCACTGATTCTCAAACCTAGCCAAATAGAAATTGTGTGAATTGGCAGTTCTAGAGTTCAACCATTGGATTGATGGACTGCATTACAAGAGGTTTTACCCTCTTGCAGCTGCGACTGCTTTGGGAGAAGATGCTCTTTCGTTTAAGTTTATCACTAGAGGTCTATTAACAGAAAATACATTTGTTCAGCTTCATTTGGTACATTAGCTTCTACAAATAGTCCTTGACTTATGATCATTTGTTTAATCAAGTTCGGAGTTATGACAGCCTTGGAAAAATTGGCTTACTTTTTTACATTCGGTTCTACAGGTAGTACTCATATTTACATACCACCTTCATAGTCACATGCTTATAATTTGGGCACCAGCTCACATTTACAGCATTCTGCGGTCATGTGATTTTTTTTGCCAATACCATTGGGAAGCTGGATTCACTTTACAACTCTGTAAAATGGTCATAAAATCAGATCTGATTTTGACTTATGACCATGATTTATGACAGAAGTTCTTGTCCCAATTGTAGTCGTAAGTTGAGGACTACCTATATCATTTGGATATGAAAAGCCAAGACAGAATGACCCACACTCACATTTACTTTTGATTTGTTTGTTTTTTCTCATTTAGAATGACTATAATTTCAAGAAAAAAAGAAAAATTGTTTTTTTTCACAAATGGGGTATAAATGGAAAAAATGACATTCTTTTTCTAGCTATATTTTTAATGACCTTGCTTTTAAGAAGCGCCAAGAAAGATAATGACAGTTTTCTTTATAGGAAGAATGACAGTACATTTCACAAAGTCTGCATCAGTAATAGAGAAACCATCATCCTCTTTAAAACGCAACTCTCCCTTCAATTGATAAAAAATCTTAAGAAAGATTTATACTGTAAGTTATTTCCCTTACATTTTGATTGAGGTAATAAAACAATGACTAGATCTAGCAAATGAGAGAAAAATAGAGTCAACACAGAGGAAGGTAAAATCCTTTTTGAATTATAAAACAAATTTTGGGCACCATTAAAAATCTTCAAGTCAGGGTCTAAATTACTGACCTAAATCCTTTCCCAAGAGTTTTAGTTATAAGGGTACTTTTTGAACAATAAGTTCTGGATGCTGAATAGCAAATGAGTTAACCTTAGTCTTTAATATTACATCTTGGAAATGGAATCTTGCCACCTTGGAACTCAATCCAAATCATCACAAAGCCGCCTTCTCAAGCTTGACTTCACATTTGCTCTTCTGCTCTGCTGGAAGGCAGATTTACAATGAGCCAATAAAAGTTTGTACCTGTTCTTTTGACTCAAGGACTCTTGATACAAATGAAATGTCTTCACACGTTGCTGTATATAATGAGGCCTAAGTTATACATCTCTATTGGGGCTGGGCAAGTGATGCTGTTGCAGTGTTTCTGAGGGTTTGGATGGGGACTTCAACTCAACCCAGACTAATCTTGCCAGGTTGGCATTGGGTGTTTGGCCCACCAGGGAATGGTGACTTGTCATCTTTGACTAGGGATGGGATTGCATTTCCCTGGATTAAGCTGGTGTGCAGTTTGGAGTGGGGGGGATTCCTGGATTCATTGCTCCTGGTTAATGAGCAGATATAGCCATGGCAAGGAGAGGCTTTGTACAGATTTGTTTTGTGCATCGATAGCACTCTTTTCTGGACCACAATCGCTCACATAATAGTTACCCCCTGGCTGCATTATTGTAAAACTCTAAATCTGCCCATAAAGTCCACTTGGAAGTTATAACTGGTCCAGAATACAGTGGCATACAGAGTATTGGGTACCCATAGGCTCACGTATGTTGTATCTTTATTATATGAGCTGCACTGGCTCCCTGATTTCTTCCAGGTGTAATTCAAAATGATGGTTATCACCTTTAAAGCCCTACAGGCCATGGGGCCTGATTATTTGTATGGCCGCCTCTCCCTAAGAATATATACCCACTAGATTAGAAAGGGTGGGCGCACTCAAAGTCCCCTCCCCAAAATCTTATGAAGTCTTGGAAGCATGTCTTTTCTGCTGCTCCTACTGTACCACTGGTGATTTGACAGACCCCCACCATTCTAGTCTTCCAGAAGGCCATTAAAACTTCACTTTTTATTGAGGTGCTGACATTGTGTGCATAGAAGTTATGGAAAGACTACAGTTGAGCCTGCTATGAGGCATCTCAAGGGGGACATTTCAAGGGGTACAATTATGGCTCAGGGTTTTTATTGTTTTACAGGTTTTATTGTTTTTAAGATTGTTTTATTAATTGGTTTTATGATTATTGTGAGCAGTGCAGAGTTGCTTAAGATAGGTGGCCCTATAAATCCTTTAAATAAATAAATAAATAAATGAAATAATGTTAATTCTAAAGGGATCTACATAATGATAATTAGGCTCCATTTAGTAAACTTTCAAGGGCGCCCAGATTAATTCCTCAATCTTATACACAGCCAAATTCTATATGTATTATGTAGAGTGCAGCAATAAATAGTAAGAGTATACTATTAAAACCAGTTCCCTCTCCAGCTATAGCACTTATTCCCTATTGCTTTTATCTTACAATCTGTTTGTTTCATACTGTATTATTCATTATATAACTCAGTATTGGATTACTGTCTGGACTTTATTTCTTGTAGGCCTTTGGCTATAACAAAGAATTCATTCATTCAAAGCTAGAGGTGACTTAAGCAGATAAATGACTCAAGAATAGACTATGATCCTGATTACAGAGGCCAAGAAAACAACTATATTAGCAATATAAGATTAAAACACTTTTGCTTAAACATTCATTAGGTGGGATCATTCTTAGCACCTAATTATAAAAGAAAGTTTAGGCAATATATATGTTGTGGCACAGGCTTTCACCTTGTACATCAAATACATAAACTGTTATCCAAAATTGATAAGTGTATTACTGTATGTGGGGTTGCATGCTAGGCAGTGGAACTAAAAACATTGCATTTTTTTTCCCAAGAACAGAAGATTCTTCTACTACTTTTTAGTATAAAACAAATCACTATGTTTGTGTTGAGCAAAGGAGTTTCTATTATTTATTAGAATTTTCTGCTCTGTATTTTATTTATCGTATAAGAAATAACTCTTGGAACAAAAGTCTGTTTGAATTTTAGAACATGTATGTCCAGTATACAAGAGAAGTAAAATGAAAACAAATATACTCTTTAAGTATACAGAAATATTTTTTAAATAAAAAGTAATATATATTATTAAACAAGCTCAAAATAATCAGATTTGCAACTTTTTTCTTCATGACTAATTTAAAGGCTTTTAAAAATACCTCATAAAAACAAGTAAAACTACAATTATAATATGAAATATATTAAACCATATATATCTCGACCATATTGCAAATTTCCTTCAGGACTTAATGACTCTTCATTATATTTTGGGCCATCAGAGAAAGGCTTCAGAATTCATTTTGTTTTTCTCTCTAAAAATAACATCTACATAGGTATCTGAGGTAAACAAATTTTGTGTAAATCAAATTATTTTTATCAATGAAGAAGATATTGTTCCTAACAAACATTCAGATTATCTTGTGAATTGATTTGTAAGAATATCAAAACCATAATAGCTAAGTAGAAATACTGTAGAAGTTTTATTTAAAAACATCGAAGCAATGCATTAAACTAAATAGTATTGTCAAACAGCAGATCTAAAGACCACAACATTGCTTGTTTTTTGTCTTCATTTGTTTTAAAAGCAAACCGGTAGGTGGTGCTGTTTCCTTACTACAGTATACATAATTGTTTAGTTTATTAGGCAAAACTAAGATTAGTCCAATTCATATTACAGATTACCCATAAAATAATGCCCCAAGTTAATAATATGCATACTAGGATTGCATCAAAATGTCATCTGTTCTGGTTATTGACTTTAAAATATTTACTTTTGGAGGAAGTGTGATTTTCAATCTTATTTGCTATTTAATTCTTTCCAATCTATTCCCACCACTTTAAAATAATTTGGTTTTCACTCTATTTTGATGATGCCAAAAACCAAAACTCAGATAACATTACCTTCCAGACGTTGCTTACTTACAATTCTCAGTATCCCTAGCCAATGAGCAATGGAAATGGTGACTTGAAAACATCTACAGGGACTTAAATTATGTAATTAATTGGATGATTTTAATGGTTCATTAAAAGTAGTTAATATTAATTAGGAGTATATCTAATATTGTATGGTGATCAAGACATTGAATAACTGAATAAGTATGTAATACATGGCCCTGGTTTTATACAGGCTAATATTTTCACCTTTTCTTCAAAAGGATCAACAGCAATTTCTTCGGTCATTTTCAGAATGTGCCTTTTTCTTTCATCTCATGCTTTATTGTAATGGAATGTATGAAAGATCTTGGGGGAAAAGAGGAGGAGATGCTGCCTAGGAAGCAATCAGACAAGAGAAGCAGGAGCCTGCAGTCGCTTTATGTCAGAGAAACTTAAGAAAGACCCACTTTAATGGACCAAGTAGTGAAATTTGTGTCTTCAGATTTGCAAGTTTCTATTAATGTAGCCTTAAAGTAAATTAGTTCCATTTTGTCATGTTTCCTGTCTAGTTTACCAGAGAGAGCTGACATTTATCAATGTAATTACAGTATGTTTTTTTAATGTATTTTCTACTCCTGAATACAAGGCCCAATTTTAATCAGACACCCTCCCAAATTTTAATAGAAACGTAATTTTTTTTTTTACTGAAAATCAAACTGTTCCACTAAGTGGCTCAATTTCCCATTAAATAAGATAGTATCAATTGAAGATTTTCTTTAAAAAGTGACTCAGACTGGAACTATGGAAGGAGGAACTGTTGTCTTGACTTTTGCCCTCTTTCTGATATTTTAAACCAGCGCAGCTCCATCCTCCCACTATTTGCACTGAAAAAAGAGCTCCCACTCTTACCAATGGGCCTTTTGCCAACACCTCTGAAGCTGCCATTTATTTTTTAAAAGCCATTCAGTAGCTATTAGGATGAATGGTATCTTGCTTAACCAAATCTTAGGTTGCATAATGAGGCAGAACAAGTAACAAGGTAATGCAGGGATTATGATGACCCTTCTGTCATTAGAGACTGTCACTGAATAGTCATGCTGGTCGGAGGAGAGTTGCAGGAGAAACAAATGCTTATAATTATAGGTCTGACCTGTAAAATTAGAATGAAGTAATCAATAGGTTTGTTTCGCTGATAGAGGTAGTATTCAGGGGCTTTCTTGTTTTTCTCATCATACTTCAGCTCCTGAATCACATTGGGATGCTTTAGTAACCTCAGGAGGATCTTTTCAGACATTTGGGATGGGCCAAATGCTTCAACCTCTGAAAACACAAAAACAACTTGATTGATAATGTATAGTAAGTTTGTTAAGACATAATATATTGATTAGCATATTATTAAAATAAATACAAAAGTGGAATGACAAATGTCTCAGGGCAACACATCTCGTTAACTTATTACCTCTATCTTGTGCCATGGACACCATGTCCATGTCACTGCTCAGACTGCCCAAGAATTTATCAACCCATCTGGGCAATATTAGACTGCAGGTAGTCTAATGTTCATAAAGAGAGACCAGAAGTAGAGGAAGCAATTAAACAAGACATCTTTCTTCCATTTTTGCTGGTTAGTCTACTTCTGGAAATTGGCCCTAAAATATTTTTCCTCCCAAAAGGGAAAAGGCACACATATAAAAGAAAAAAGGAAACTGGGGAGAAGGGAGGGACAAAAAAGGGGAAGGTTTATCTTGAATGGAAAATAGACAGGATTCAGTCCTCCTGCACATTTGTTTCATTTCAGCAACTATTTTTAATTAAATGAAGGGCAAAGAAAGTTACATGGTTTTCCTAGTGTTATCCAGTTCAGTTTGAGCGTGATCAAGTGTATGAAAGCAATGTGATGCTGCTCCTTATCCTGGCCTCCTCAAACAATTTTACGTTGTACTAGCTCTATTTCTGTCAAACTCTCAGAATTTCTATCATTGCTGAATATAAAGTATAAGAGAAGAGAATATAATGAACAAGGGGACACAGTATACAATTCCCTAACA
The DNA here is from genome assembly GCA_025802295.1 of Psammodynastes pulverulentus. Taxonomy (NCBI): domain Eukaryota; kingdom Metazoa; phylum Chordata; class Lepidosauria; order Squamata; family Psammodynastidae; genus Psammodynastes; species Psammodynastes pulverulentus. The sequence continues at coordinate 18,138,876 of JAOYMU010000002.1, forward strand.
CAGCTACCCTACCCCATCCACTGTTTCATTGATTCTGTTAACAATTTAACAGTTAGATCCTAATGTGATAAGAACTTTAATAAGCCACACTTGCCTGTTGCTAGGAAACGGTGCATTGCCAAAAGCAATTGTGGTGAGATTTTAACCTTCATTTCACTATCTGTCTGTTTGAAGGCAGAGAAATCCTGTTTTCTCTCCCGATGAGCTACTTTCTTTTTGGTCTTGTTATCAGCTAGAGATAAAACAAATAAAATATTCATTATATTTTGTTCCAGGGTTTACCTTGTGATTCCATTTTTTTCTGCGCCTTGGTGGCGCAGAAGATAGGACGCAGTAATTGCAGACTTCTGCTAACAGCCAACTGCCTGTAATTAGGCAGATCGAATCTCTCCAGGCTCAAGGTTGACTCAG
>JAOYMU010000002.1:18246500-18257599 GCA_025802295.1 Psammodynastes pulverulentus
GAGTCCGGATCACGTGGTCCGTCTCCACCAATCGCGCGCTATCACTTCCGGGTTTTTTAGCGCGACAAGGGGGGGGGTGCGTTCCGGCACCTTTCTCGGAAGAAAAAAAGCCCTGCATTTGAGTCAATTATTAACAGATCCAGAAATCACCATGAATTAAATAACAAAGCAGCAATAAGAAAAAGTAATGAATGTACAGCAGATGGGGCTGTTGTATATTTTAGAACCACATTATGGAACAGAGGCATACATTTGCAATGCCAAATCAAACTAAGATTCTCACCCATTTTTTTCTTTTTTGGCAGAATAGGAAGCGTATGTAGAGCAGTACACATAGTAAAATATTTTATATTTAAATTTTCTTTGATAATGTTAGCTGTGTTAGCTATCATAGACATTTCAAAAGATTGGGGAAGTATTTTTAGTTCCTGTATACCTGATAGAGAAAAGTCAACCGTTGTAAAATGGCAATAAATGACAAAAAAAATGTGGAAATTCATGGAGAAAGTGTGTTGAAATAAACAAAAACAGCAATATATTAGACTGTGCTTCTGTTCAGTTTTTATATGAAAGTGAAAATTAACTATCTCGTGGGAAACAAAATAGGTTGAATGGATTACTTACAAAATGTACATAGGAAAATAAGAAAAAATAAGGTTGCCACAAGATCTGAATGATTGTGGTTTGAATACAAAAGGAAGTAAGCAAGATTTCCTTGGAGTATATTGGAGTAACACTGGACTGGACTCTCTCCTATATCTAGAGAATATGGTGGCAAAAATCAATACTAGGAACAATTTACTCCAGAAATTATGTAGAACTAAATGGAGAGCTTCAGCTGCCATCCTCAGGTCATCAGGACTAGGAGTGGTCCACTCTGCAGCTCATGTGCCCCTGTATGACTTGAAAGCTGCCATACTATAAGCTAGACACCAGACTTAACAACACCATGAGGACTATAAGTGGATTAAACCACTCTGACTTACTGGCTTCCTGTTCTGAACCATACAGCACCATGAAGACAAGATGCACTAGTGAGAGAATACAGAAAAATTACGAACAACTATCCCACTCGTAGCAGCATTCATCAGCCATAAGGCTCAAATCCAGGAAGCCCCACTGGCACTTGCACATCTGCTCAACAACTTTAAGATTGATGAAAAATGTCATTGTATTCATGACAAAGGAATAAAAAATAATTCTAGCCATTCTGTCTCTTCTACTCAGTCTTATAAAGCAATCTCATGTTTCCTTTCTCTTTTGTTTCTAAAGGAACAACATCGCCCAGCCAAAGTTATTGCAAGACTAACATACAGGTCTGGATGGGTGGAAAGCAGGATGTAATAATATCTGTTTTAGCCCTTACATTTTCAAAATTAATCAACAACCAATTTTGTAGTTTTTTTTCTGATAGCAAAACCTGAATTAATCTATATATCTAAGGCAGTGTCTATATCTACAGTTATATTGCTCTATCTATATTTGTACCTATACATGCATACATGCCCACACACACACATACAGTCACTTCAAAGTGCAACCGTTGTGCAATTCTCCAAATTGTCTTTTGCTTAAATACTAAATTCACTTCATTTCATGCCCTATCTTTCTCTCATATATGCAAACCCAATTAGAGTTTATTAAATTGTGTCTTATGATTCTAGAGTAAATTGATTGTATAAAGCACTTTCAAACACAGGGAGAGACTTTGCTGTCCTTGGCATTTAATTAAAATTCTGCTGTACTTTCAAGTCAATTTGAAAGCTAAATGCAAGGTTAGATACTATGCTGGAGATAAAACCACAAGGCTATAGGTTACAATCCAAGGAGAGTATATCTGCAAAGAAGAAAAAAATGGCTGCAGTTACAGATGTCTATTGAAATCCTAACTTTAATTAAACAGCTGTGAGAGACTCCCTTGGATTGTCTATCTGAATGAGACTCATCTTCTAGGACACAGATATTGCAAAGGACAGGGCAACAGTTTACTGATGTTACCACGTCAGAGTTTGGAACAAATCCATACCAGTCACCCACCTTCCCTTCTGACACCTTCATTTTTCTCCATTTCTAAAATTTTCTTTTCTTTCCTTTTCTGCATTCAGAAAGCCATAGGGGAGGATGGGACAATTTCCTTATCTGACATATAAATTGATCACTTGCAAAGATCTAGTTGAATTATGCAGGGGCAGGACTGTAAGCTGCCCACTCTTTCTCTGGATTTCTACAGTAATTATAAGATAATTTATCCTTAAATTGTGTATCTCAAGGTAGATATTAAGCCTTGAATGAAAATGCTTGTGTTTCCCTCCACATATATACTGTGCATACTAGATAATAAAAAAATTAAGCTTGGGCATTCCAGTGGATGGTATTTTAACTTGCATTATGTTACAGGGATAAAGTAACTGGTTTGCACTAGGCTTTTTGAGAAAGAGTTAAACTTTAGCAAATTTCTAAATGGATTCCATTTCTTATCTACGTAATGCCTCTGAGGCCTTCAGCATCTCCACCTTCCCTAACATAAATCAATAGACATGTTATCTTTCTAGGCCACACAGCTGTTTGCCTTCCTTGGATGAATCTGGAGGACAGAACAGAAATCTTACAGATAGACCAGCTCCAAAATCAGGCTGAAGGATAAAGGTCAAGATCCAGTTAAGCACACTGGATGTACTGAAAAGGTCCTGGGGAATTATGAAGCATGAGTTCATCTTCAAAATATACTACTATGGATTGTACAACTGCTTCTTTCCTTTTTCAGAGAGTTTAAGCTTTATGTTCATCAATTTCTTCCAAATATAAATTTATACATTCCACATAGATTTACATGTAGATTTACCCACAAATAAGTGGGTAGCAGATCTATCCTCATCATTTCCTCAAAATGGGCGTTTTCATAGCAAGGGGGAGAAAAAGGCTGTCACTATGAGGAGAAGCTATTAGGCCATTCTTCAGTTCAGTTTTAAAAACAGGCTGAGATGAAGGCAAGGTATCCTGGAGTTTAGCAGAGATGGAGGATAGCTAGAGTTAGGAGGTCATATATGGAAAGAGTTCTTCTCAGTGGAAAACCACCCATTTCACTATGAGAATACAGCAGTGATATGCCAGCAATGGATTGACACAAACCAAAAACAGTGAAGATCTAAATCACTTTAGAGCAGGGGTCTCCAACCTTGCCAACTTTAAGACTTGTGGAAGCTGGCTGAGGAACTCTGGGAGTTGAAATCCACAAATCTTAAAGTTGGCAAGGTTGGAGACCTCTGCTTTAGAGAGTATCTATTAAATTCAGTAGACATATTGCAGGCTGGAAACTATTTTGTTCTTATTCCTCAGCTTTCTTGGCAAGGTTCTTCATACAATTTAATATATTTCTGCAAACTTCGGCTTTTGTCATAATTTTATAAAACACACGGCAAGCTGTAACGGCTGGCAATATGTTCCTGCTGTATCCCATCTGTTTTAAAAGGTACTATAAGATAATTAGGGAGAATTTTGGTCATGATGATCAATCTATGGTATTTGCTTCCTGATTGTTAATATGGTTTGAATATGTTATTTTGTGACTTCAATCTTCAATCACAAAATAGCACTCCTTTGCCAAGTAAGAAATAAAGAAGAAAGATTCATGGGCTGGTAAACTTTAAATCTATATTCCTGTCATAGAAACTGGCAGATACATTTATTTAGGAGTAATTATTTAGTAACATGTGTTAAAAATTGTTTTTTTCCCTGAATCTCCCTGAAATTAGCTTCAGTAGACCGCCGTGGAATCTGCTGTATGGGAAAAGGAGGAGGAAAGTTGCTCTGTTCCTATGTTCTGTACCATGAACAATTTCAGAGATCTCCATTATGTCCCTTGGGAAATATAGCACCTTGCTGTCTTGGCTGTTTTTGGAAGCTACTCAGGGTCAGCCGTGATTAATAACTGAATAAAGTATGGCTTAGGAATTCCAATGCTCTTGTCTAGTCTGGGAAATGTAAAACCTTTCCAGAATGCAATTGCAAACCCGAACAATTCTAACATTCTGAGTGAGCTGCTTATGCTTATCATCTCTTGCACTACACTAACTTGAGCCGAGCAGGAGGAGGACACTAAGAATCATTTTCAGTAGCTCTCCCTAATTAGGATAAGTTTTTAAAATTCTGCACATTTTCTAATATGAAAGCCTTTGTCTCATATTATCTCTGCTCCTCCTTAGAAATTCATATACAGTATATCTTCCTTTCAGAAGTTCTGTGTCCACAATGTACAAGAGCAACTGTCCCATAGTTTTACTATTTTGTCTGTCTGTCTGTCTGTCTGTCTGTCTGTCTGTCTGTCTGTCTGTCTGTCTAATCTATCTAATCTCAGTAATTGTGCCATCTTAAACTAGTTGCTATGACAGCTGATCCCTATTCACATTGTTACAGACTTACTAAATGGTGGTATTCTTATGTACTGGGTGGAGTAAATGTTGAAAACTCTGCTACCTCACCAATTGCTTTCCTTAACCTAGGAGGAGGCTTCAGGAGGTCCTGAATTTTGACATACATCTTGATCCATATAGATTGGTCAAAAGCCACTCCTATTTTTTTCAAAATAAGCCCGGACAATATCTGACAAGAAGGATGAGGACTTTATAGTGAAACAGAAGATTAGAAAACACCTTTGTACCAGAACAGCTAAGGACAAGTTAAAACTGCTTCATGTGTGCCTTAGGGATGAGATGACAGATTGGGAATAAAATAAAGGCAACATCATGCAGATATATGGCAGGTTAAAAGAACATCCTGGTGCATGATTGTCCTACAGCTATAGGTCGTGCACAAGTTAATTCTCTACCAGCATTGCATAAGACAGGATAAAACTTTTTCTGCATCAGATCAAAATATTTTGCTCGTGAGTTGGAGACAGTATGCCCTGAGTGTTTTCCCCCTCAATAGAATGGCTAAATTCCCACATTATACTAAACTTTAACTAGCTTAGTGAATTACCCACTAGGGCATAGTTGCCAAACCCATCATGACCAGTATAAATCCAGCCAAGGAATTATAGGAAAAGAACACAGACAAAGAAAGAAGCCTGCCTTCTTCTCCAATAAGAACCAATTGTTAGCCTCCAATAGGCCAGCACTAAGATATATAAGCATGGATGTCATAAACATGTCAGTTCTGAACATTATTGTGAGGGAGGGAGAAAAAAAAAGGTCATTTGCATAAAAATATATCACAAATGCTTGGATTTACATAATATGCTAAGCCATAAACTATGATTTATAAGCAGGATTTACATAGCATGGTAAGCCCAAACCAATCATATTACAGCTTAGTAAAATGTGCAGATCTAAGCAAAAAGTCATAAAAAAATCTTTTTCAAAAACTATCCTTTATCTGGAATATGTATTTCAGTTATGTATTTTTTCTCCCCTATCAGCTTACTGATTATATAGCAGCCTTCACCATTCCCACTGCTTAAATCAAACACTCTGCAACCTAGTCTAATACAACTCATTAAATCAATCTAATAAATCAAACAATAAAATTGCATGTTAATACTGTAGCAGAATTAAAACTAATACCAACAAGCATCCAATGTTCCTTACTGATTAATTTAGCTTTTTCACAATCAAAGTTCATGCTTCCTATTCATACATTTTATACATTCTACGTCTACCTATCCACATTCCATTTAGTTTAATGAAGTATCATATAGATGCTTATATAACAGATGTGTTTTATATAATTACATTTTATTTTGAATATTTTATTTGAACTTTAGTTTACAATATCCACCAAAAATTAAATATGCATAGAATATTATTAAAAATAACATGTCAGTTACTCCAATTGTTACTGTTTATGAAAACCATCATTACCAATAAGATAATAATCAAATCATATAATTTTAATATTATAATGAAACCATTTATTATGATTTAATTCCTGTATATAAACAAAAAGTTTGCAATTTTATAAGGAAATCAGGAGTACTTTTTTAAGGGGGATTATGAAAAACATTACTAGTTACTGAATTGATATAATGAATATATTTTGAATGCATATTATAACTGTAACTCTGCTTTTAGTTGCTTTTAAAATGGCCCACTATTGTAAACATGGAGTATCTCCAAGACTCTCCAAAATCAAATCAACTAGCAGATTACTAGTTAAGTAGAGAACTGCATAATGACACCATGATGAATTCAAGAAGCATAGCAGCAGTGAAAATGTAGGAATGTTTCTTGAGGCCAAACCTAACAGCAGGTGTATCGCCCTAAGGAAATATATATAACCTAGTCCTTTTTTGCAAATAAATTATACATGCACTAGATTTGCTTCATCACAGTGTAGTCACATAACAGATTATGCAACAAGAAATAGGGGAAAATAACAGAATTCTATGAATGTTTACTTCAAAATAAATGCTTATATATCTATTATTATGTACAAGATTATACTCTAAATGTAAGCACTGTTAAAGAACAAAGCACGCAAGCCTTTTTTTAAAAAGGAAACTTGCTTAAATTAGGAATTTAAAGCAAATATAAGTAAGTAAATTCCCAGGTTTCTACTAAAGCAGACTATGTCCTCATTAACTTGAGATAAGATTGGAAGAAACAAAGAGTCCAGACCTTGAAAAATGTACTTTCCTCAGAATGTCAGTGAACAGATTTTGCAGGACAGAAAAGAAGAAATATGTAGGAAGTGCAACTGTTAAATAGCACCACTCTCCTCCACCACACTGGTCTCTTACCAAAAATAGAATTATTAAATTAAAAAATTATACACACATGGAAATCACACAAAGGTTAATTCTCTACCAACTCTGTATAGAATACGATAAAACTTTTGCTATATCAGTGGACATTTTACTCATGAATTAGAGGTAGTATGCCCCTGAGAGTTATCCTCCTCAAGAGAATGGCTGTTTCCACATTATACTAGGCTTTAGCTAGCTTGTAGAAATACCCACAAGGGTATCATGACCAGTATAAATCCATTCTGGATGTAAATAATAAATAAGGGAATTTCAACTAGACCTGTACGGATAGTTGTCGATTTACAACCAAAATTGGGACCAAAACTTCTGTCATAAATGGTTGTGATCATAAGTTCAGTCAGACCCAGTTTTCCAAAAAAAATTAGGTAGACATTAACAAATTACACAATTAAGCAAATCCAGCTTTTCCAATGGGCAATTTTTGTCAAAAAGCAACAAAAAAGATTGCAAATCATAATCATGTATAAATTAATGCTACAAATGGCTGTGCCAGTAGCCAAATGCCTGAATTGTAGTTGTGACCACGAGGTGGTGTGATGGTCGTAAGTGCAAGTATAGGTCCTAAGTAACTTTTTCCAAGGTTATTGTAGTTTCAAATTTTTATTAAAAAAATAATTATAAGTTAAGGATTATCTGTATGTATGTTTATGATCCGTGTTCTATACTATGAAAACCATTTATACTATAAATGTATGAGTTTTCAAATAGTCTGAGAGGAGGAAAGATTCACCTCTTGAAGTACTCAAAACCAGAACAAGATGTATTTGATTATTTAGAATGATGTTAATATTAAAGAAATCAGTGCTGCTAAAGATAAACAGGCATCAACATACAGAAACCGCAATTTAATAGACTAATGTACCTACCCTCCTATAAAGGTAACATTTGTAATTTTAAAATTGTCCACATTTCCAGATCAGAACTTTATAGAACAAAGCACATACTCTGTGGCATTGTATCTGGGAGATGACTTTGACTCAGTCTTATAGTGTATCTGTAGAACAGGGAAAGATATCCCGTAAACTCTTACTGTGTATTTTCTTCCACTCTTTTCCAGCTGTTTATTATCTCTTACAAACTTTTCTATTCACTTTAGCAGATGGCTCAGCTGATCACGCAAATTTGAAGACTGTTCAACACTGTAGAAGAGTTTAACAAGTAGACATGGAAATTTAGATATAATTGCTGAAAAAAAGACTTCCACAACATAAAGGTGCTTCAGAATAAAATAAGGGAGCATGTGCTGTTTTTATCCATTGAACTCCAAGTCCTTTTCCCAAATTATGTAATATAACGGTGAACAGACTGGAATAATGGGACATATTTTACTTTTATGCGTAACAAACATTACTTTTTCAATATTTAATATAGTACTGGTTAAGGTAAAAAGCTTACAATTTACTTAGAGCAAGAAATGTGGCCTTGTGGACAGGTGGAAGGCAAACTTATTAAATGTGAATGAATACAAACAAAATATTAGCTAGAATATCTAAACTGTTAGGTTTATATACTACATATACAAACTTTTGAATACATATAATTTGCAGCTCATATTTTTCTGACAAAGAGGGAGGAAAAAACAAGGAAATTAAGATTAAGTGCAATTAAAAGTCATAAAGGGATGCTTACTGGCAGAATGAATTTGACCTAGATTAAACCTAGTTCTTATATGAAATACCTTTCCAATGCAATCCTATGCATATTTACTCAGAGGTAAATGGTATTGTGTCCAATACAGCTTCTTCACTGCTATACTTATTCCAGACTGCAAGTTTCAGTAACAAAGAATTTCTCATAAAAATCAGGAGGGCAAAAAAAAAGGCAGAACAATTCCAGATCTGATTTACTTAGCTGTTAAGTCTTGTCACCATAAAAATCACCTGAGCTTTCACTGGTGATCCCCACCACCACCACCACATTTTAGTATATGTTCTAAAAGCAAGGTATTTAATGTAGCATTAAATCATTGTGGTGTATGGTAATATTGAATATTAATATTTAGTATTTAATAATACATAAAGTGCAAATTAAGTAAATTTTGTAAAGAGGCAGAATAATCCTAACTCTATTGAATTTGCAATTTAAAAAACATCCACAGGATGTTTTTTAAATTTTGAAAAAGCATTAATAAAGATTTTTGGAGTAGATAATCTCCTAATCAAATAGAAACAGCATACTTACTTTTTTTGAATAGCTTCTTGCCTAGAGGGGGAAAAACACAATGTGAGTTGAAATGAATTTTGAATTGATAAAAAGAGTGCTGATTTATTGATGAGAATCCATGGCAATCAAACAGACTTCTGACTTTACTGATATATCTAGAAATAACTGACATATTTAGATTGTTTGCAATGATGCAAATAAATCTATCCTGTGAAGAGGACAACTGAAAGCAGTAATTTTTATGTTGCCCGTCAGAGCTCCTTACTTATTTTCTATCCTTTGGGCTGGTATCCAAGAATGCTAATACCTTGGGCAAAGTGATCCAGTGTTAGGAAACTTAATATAACCCCAAAGCTGCATTGAATTGCCCTACCCTACAAAAGTAAGTAGTGGGGCCTTGGGAAGGGATACATACATTCATTGCATTCCAAACCGCTGGCCTTTGAACCAAATCCTGCCCTTTTTTCTGTTCGTAAACAAGCAAAGGCAATTCCTCTTACGTTCAGAGGAATGCTATGCTTTACATCCAGAAGACCAGAGTGTGGTTATTTTTTTTCATTACCTGGAAAAAGAGCCCTCCCATGCAAATCGAGTATGAGGGAAAAGACTTGCTTCCAGCTGTCATGTTCCTGATGGATAGGCCTTATTCATTTATTTGAATTTATTTCTCTGTGAAACAATTCATACAACTGCTATGATTAGAACTGGAAGCTGGGGTTTCCCACCACATCCCAGATAATCTTTACCAGGTAAGTCATTGGATGCATATGGGACCCTAATATCTGTTTGTAGTATCCATAATGAGGGAAACTGAAAAATTCAGATTTTTTTTTTCAGTTTGGGAGGATAAAGGACAAAACAGGAATACCCCTAACAGTACAATTTTCCAGAAATCGGGGCAAAATCTTCCTATTCTGCCTAGATTTTAAGGATCATTTACTTCTATAATCCTTCACTTCCTCCCTAAAATGATGCAAGAACACTGACATTAAAAAAAATGTAAAATGCTGATTTCTAACCATCACCACCCTGCAAAACTTAGTCTACACCATTCTCAGTTGTATTTTAGCTGTAGGAAAAGAGCTTTGTTACTCTATAGTAATGAATAATGAGGAGTCTATTAGCATCTTTTCAGACTAACAACGTATCTGACTAACATGAGAAAATCTTCATGAAAACTTATGACTTTTAATAAAACATTTAAATTTGAAAATATGCCACCATATTTTTATTTATTTTTTGAATTTCTAGGGAGGCTATCCCATCAAATATAGTATGTGCCATGTGTATACTCACTGGTACTGTAGATGAGTAGTTATAATAGCCATTTTTCTTAAACTCTGCAAAGATAGGTATGAAGTAAATGCCTTTTTTCTCAATGAAGTTATCAATGCAATCAACACATGGCATTACATGATAATGAGAAATAACCACATACTAGATACTCCTAGCTCTCGTAGTATTTGCTGCTTTAAAGAAAACATGGGGTTTTGATAAATCTCTAATTTTAAAAGAACTACGTTCATGGGCTTTCATTTTTTCCATATGAGATGATGATGGTGACTCTTACACAAAATTGTTTTCTCCCACTAGCAGGATTAGCAAAGACAACAATCCATCTCTGGTAACTACTACCATTTGTACACTACAATTCAACACTATAAAAATCAATAATATACTCATAGAGATTTTGGTTAGTGATAAAGACTTTCCTTGGAAAAAAATAGAGAAAAGCTAAATAAACTGTTAGAAAAATGTAAAGCTAGGCATCATTCCAAACTTCCACAGTCTGATGCCCTTCTATTGTGCTAGATTACAATTCCCATATTCCTAAAGCAAAGGTCACAATAGTAGGGAATTATGAGAGAGAAGAATCCAAGCCGATCAGAAAACATCAAATTGGAAAAGGTCTCATTAGGCTGAAGCCTGAAAATGTGGACTGGAATTCCAATATGGTATCCAAGAGTGCCAATGTGTCCACAGATACTTATATCAATGTTCCCAAGTTTCCAGTCCATGCTGCTAATTTTTCAGACCAGATCTTTTAATTTCAAAGGTGCAGCAAAGTAAGTCTCAAGCATAATATTTGTAACAATGCCTCTGAACCTACATAAATGTAGGAAAACATGTTGCTGAAATCCAGTACATTTTTTATATACACCCTGCAGCCCCG